>OZ035853.1:482500-982787 GCA_964034905.1 Itoplectis maculator | reverse complement strand
GAATTTTTGACACACGTCAGTGGACACGGATAATTGGTGGTAGATATAGAGACTAAAACAGACAACGACCCCTTTGGCGCATCCACGGGGGGTGAGTTACATCCTGTCTCATTATCGGGTTGATCGTTATATTTCTATCGCGATAAGAAACGTGTGGCACGAGTTTTAGAGTGTTGATTCGGTGGAGGATCGTGTATTAGGGGATGTGTGTGTTTTAAAGGTTGTGCAGTGAGAATTTAGTGGCACGCGTGTAGAGGGGAGGAGAGGGGTGGAAAGGTGATGCTATCATTTTGTGACAGAACCATCACTTCTCGGCCAGTGGCTAAGATGGGAGTCCAGTCGCTTCTCGGCCAGTGGCTAAGATGGAAGTCCAGTCGCTTCTCGGCCAGTGGCTAAGATGGGAGTCCAGTCGCTTCTCGGTCAGTGGCTAAGATAGGAGTCCAGTCGCTTCTCGGCCTGTAGCTAAGATGGGAGTCCAGTCGCTTCTCGGCCAGTGGCTAAGATGGGAGTCCAGTCGCTTCACGGCCAGTGGCTAAGATAGGAGTCCAGTCGCTTCTCGGCCAGTGGCTAAGATGGAAGTCCAGTCGCTTCTCGGCCAGTGGCTAAGATGGAAGTCCAGTCGCTTCTCGGTCAGTGGCTAAGATAGGAGTCCAGTCGCTTCTCGGCCAGTGGCTAAGATGGAAGTCCAGTCGCTTCTCAGCCAGTGGCTAAGATGGGAGTCCAGTCGCTTCACGGCCAGTGGCTAAGATAGGAGTCCAGTCGCTTCTCGGCCAGTGGCTAAGATGGAAGTCCAGTCGCTTCTCGGCCAGTGGCTAAGATGGAAGTCCAGTTGCTTCTCGGCCAGTGGCTAAGATGGGAGTTCAGTCGCTTCTCGGCCAGTGGCTAAGATGGGAGTCCAGTCGCTTCTCGGCCAGTGGCTAAGATGGGAGTCCAGTCGCTTCTCGGCCAGTGGCTAAGATGGAAGTCCAGTCGCTTCTCAGCCAGTGGCTAAGATGGGAGTCCAGTCGCTTCACGGCCAGTGGCTAAGATAGGAGTCCAGTCGCTTCTCGGCCAGTGGCTAAGATGGAAGTCCAGTCGCTTCTCGGCCAGTGGCTAAGATGGAAGTCCAGTTGCTTCTCGGCCAGTGGCTAAGATGGGAGTCCAGTCGCTTCTCGGCCAGTGGCTAAGATGGAAGTCCAGTCGTTTCTCGGCCAGTGGCTAAAATAGGAGTCCAGTCGCTTCTCGGCCTGTAGCTAAGATGGGAGTCCAGTCGCTTCTCGGCCAGTGGCTAAGATGGGAGTCCAGTCGCTTCTCGGCCAGTAGCTAAGATGGGAGTCCAGTCGCTTCTCGGCCAGTGGTTAAGATGAGAGTCCCGTCGCTTCTCGGCCAGTGGCTAAGATGGAAGTCCAGTCGCTTCTCGGCCAGTGGCTAAGATGGGAGTCCAGTCGCTTCTCGGCCAGTGGCTAAGATGGGAGTCCAGTCGCTTCTCGGCCAGTGGCTAAGATGGAAGTCCAGTCGCTTCTCGGCCAGTGGCTAAGATGGAAGTCCAGTCGCTTCTCAGCCTGTGGCTAAGATGGGAGTCCAGTCGCTTCTCGGCCAGTGGCTAAGATGGGAGTTCAGTCGCTTCTCGGCCAGTGGCTAAGATGGGAGTCCAGTCGCTTCTCGGCCAGTGGCTAAGATGGGAGTCCAGTCGCTTCTCGGCCAGTGGCTAAGATGGAAGTCCAGTCGCTTCTCGGCCAGTGGCTAAGATGGAAGTCCAGTCGCTTCTCAGCCAGTGGCTAAGATGGGAGTCCAGTCGCTTCTCGGCCAGTGGCTAAGATGGTAGTCCAGTCTTCCTTTGCATCTACCAATGTATCTAGACATCTAGATACATTGGTAGATGCAAAGGTACGCTGAGAAAAATGAGTAGTTGCCATTACCAATCATTGGTTCGATCTACCAAAATATTGGATGCAGTTAGTAAAATATTGGTAGCTCTGACCAACGATTGGTAATCACAACCATTAATTTTTTCTCAGTGTAGAATAATTTCCCGGGTGTCCAATGTCCAGTGGTATCGTCTCTATAGATATATGCGGTTTAACGCACGCGGTAGCAGCGAAAGGTGTGCATCGAGGGTGTCCGACAAACGGGACAATCCGTCGTACGAGCGTTTTAGGCCATATTACGTGTTATGGCACAGTTGCGTGTTGATGACTGCTTCTCACCTGCTCCCCACTCGGCCCATGAATAGCCTTTATTACACCTATATACGCGCGTAGCTCGCGTAGCCATCATTTATAAGTGCACGACGGTACCGGCTGGGCGTTCCCAGTTGTTGCCCAGTCATGTGGTCCCATACCGCATCCACCGTACGTTTCAGGCTCTCCACCCGTTAATTACATTTTATTATTTCGCGCTAAACCAACAATTTCCGCGTCGGAAAATTTGTAGCACCTTTCTGACAGCTAATTTAATTCGCTAATTAATGTCTAAATTGTCATTACACAATGTCGAGTGATGAAACTATTTTTCTTGACGTTGGGTCTGTAATTTTGCACTGTGAAAAAAAAAAACAAGACCAATTATTATTGTTATCAGAAAATGCTTATTGTTATCAGAAAAAAATCAAGCCCAATTATTATTATTATCAGAAAATGCTTATTGCCATCAGAAAAAAAAAACAAGACCAATTATTATTATTATCAGAAAATGCTTATTGATATCAGAAAAAAAATCAAGACCAATTATTATTATTATCAGAAAATGCTTATTGTTATCAGAAAAAAATCAAGACCAATTATTATTATTATCAGAAAATGCTCGTTATTTTTCGTAAAGCGGAAAATTAATATTTGGGATTTAACGATTTGTTTTCCGTCGGGATTATCAGGATTTGCGGTATCTTAATGGCCATCGTGGCAATAAATAACATTAGGCCGAGAAAATTCTTGGCCATTTTGTTTCAGCCTACGCGAATAGTTGTAATCCGGCGCTAAAAGATTTTTTTTTTTTTTTTTTTTTTTTTTTTTTTTTCTCGGAGCTCTTCGGAGGGTTCACGAGGGTGGAGCGCAGGAAAATCTTTGCCCGCAGTCGTATTTCGTGGCCGGCACTATTGTCGGCTTCATCGGCCGCCGCGCGGCGCCGCAGCTCAGAGCTCAGAGACAATTGCAGAATTTTATGGGCGTATATAGGCGCGCATACCGCCTCGGAAAGTACGAAAGGCGCGCGTTTCACGACGCCGTAATGCCTGCGCCGCTGACGTTAGAGGCCGACGAGATTCTTCTCTCTCGCCGCTCTCGTGGCGCGAAACCTCGACGAGAAAACCGTTTTGCAGGCTTCTTCGCACGACGGGAGGAGCGAGAAACCGCCGAGCCGGAAATCCCGAGATATATATCCTTGCGAAGGGATAATCCCTGAAGACCGACCATGAAGTACGCTCGGCTGTACTGAGGGAAAATCGCTGCGGCTGGGAAGGAAGGCACAGTGATTGGCCGCTTCGAGAAACCAAGTCACCTTTAACCCTAGAATGGACATCTCATTTAACTAACATTTAATTAGTGAAAAATTCATTTAAAGCCCAAAAAACGTAAAAAGTTAGCAAAAACCTAATTTTTTGAACAAAAAATTCTATTTTTTCAACCGTTTAAGCAATTTTCACATTTCAAACGGTGTTTTAAAGAGGACACATTAGAGTATCAAAAAAAAATTACTGTCACTATGTTCCGTAAAAAAAGTATATTTATTTTAGCAATTGAAACTTTTAAACCGTAAAAAAAACATGACTCCAAAAATCATTTTTCACCGGATAGGGTTTAAAAAATGTACGAAGTTGACATTTTTTTTTTTTTTTTTTTTTTTTTTTTTTTTTTTTTGCGAAAAACGCAAAGTCGACTGTGCCGACTACTGCACCGACTGCACGTAACTTAACTTGCGATACGTTACTACGCATATACGAAGCACTATTGTCGGCGTTTACGGCCAAATCTTCGAAGCGCAGAGAGAGTCAGGTACAGAGAAAGAGATTCACGCCGCGCTCGGTGCATTCGAGTCTTCACTCGTCTCCTTCGTTTCTCTTCGTCTCCCTGCGGACAAATATATATATGTATGTATGCATGCGCACACCACGCGGAACCATGAATTATTTATGGCCGTGGTTTCCCCGTCGAACGTCGACGAGAATCGTGTATTTGGGCTCGTCGGGTTTGCCCGGTGGAAAAGCTCGAACGAAAAATAATGCCTGAGGGGATTTTCTCATGCTCGACCTTCGAGCGACGCTCGGTCGCCGGAGTCGATGGGAATGACGAGACGAGCCAAAAGTAAAGCGACACTGCATTATGGATGTGTGTTTGTAGAGAGGAAGCAGACGAGATGGAAACTCGACGCTTCCGCGTGCATTACGAATAATATATTCGAGAGTCACTGGTGGAGAAAAGTTGGCCAGTTGCGCGCGTCGTCAGATAAGCATCGCTCGGCAGGTAGACGCACACGTTACCTGATATACACACCGAATGGACGTGTACTCGGGTTATTAGAGCAAAGTCGAGTTACAATCCTGGAGCCACGAACCGGTGCTCTGTCTACCTGTTGTCCGGTTTCAGTGATAATTTCTTGGTTGACTATTTGCATAAAGGGAAAAATAATTCGTGGGAAGAGACCGTAAGACATATTTTTTGGGAAGTTTTATTACCGGACTATTTTTTTCCTTTCAATTTGACGTCTTGAATTTAATTACTCGAGTGATCAAAATTAAGGTACAATAAAATTACGGTAAACAGCAAAAAAAATCCATATTAAATTCCTAATTTAATGAAAACAAAAATTAATAATTTCGTGGTTGACTATTTGCGTAAAGGAAAAAATAATTAGTGAGAAGAGACTGTAAGACATATTTTTTTTTAAGTTTAATTACCGAATTATTTTTTTTCCCTTTGAATTTCATGACTTGAATTTAATTACTGGAGTGATTTTTACGATTTTTTTTACAGAACTCTTGATTCATTCTATTTCTCCATCGTTGGCAGGTCACTCGCTGACTGTATAAGGAGCGTCACTCGCGCCGGACCCGTCTTTACAGAGTCCAGCGCTCGAGTGTCAAAATCGCTCAAATCCTTTAATCCATCAAGCGCGTTGCGTGCCCGAGCTGATACGCTCGGCGTGGGACGTCCGAGAGGGTTTCATAAGCGACGACGGAAGAGGCGAACGACACCGAGGCAATGCGATGGAGCTGGATCGACCCACGCCAAAGCGTCGGTCCACCCTGAGACCGCGGTCTTCATGCTGAAGGAGCTGATGAAAGTCGTGCGCGCAACTTTCAGCTCCTCGCGCGCTTCACACGAGCCAAAGTCCGCTACTCGAGCTCCGAATCCGCCCCGAAAATTTTGCGGACCCTGAGTGGCTCGACTAATTCAGCAGGCAATTTTTTTTTTTTTTTTTTTTCTAATTATAAATTCACCAATTCACCAATGAAATAGTCGAAGTCATTTAGTTGTAGTCGCCCACCTGGATCCGTCGGCGTCAACGCGACGTTAAGCGGATTATTAGTCCAAACGTCAAGTGTAAAAAAAATATTTTACTTTTTTTTGCTCTCGATTTCTAAAGCGAAAAAAATAAAACGTCCAGACGGTTAATTTTTGCAGATGAATTTTTCGAGATGATTGAAGTTAAACGCATGGGCTCGTCTCGTTAATGAAAAAACACGTCGTTAGCGATGCTGTTTTGCATACGAGACGAGGTGAGGGGTCTTTGTTTATTTTTTTACGAATGTGTACGTCGTTTATTAGCACGTACGAAGAAATATTTTACATACGAGATTCGGAGACGAGGATTTACAGTGTGAGGTACAATATGTATACATATATACAGAGTGATTCAGAATGTTATTGTCAGCCGTTGAGGAAAAATAGTTTACCATCTCGGGAACAAAGTTACTTAGCCGTTTTTCGTAATTCGCAATATTTATTTATTTACAAGCATTAGAAAAAAAAATAACCAATGGGGACAAATAAATGAATAAATATTAAAAAAATACTATTTATTTGTAGTATTTATAGTATTTTTTAAATATTCGTTTATTTATGTTCCTATTGGTCTACTGGTTTATTTATTTATTTATTTGTTCCCACTGGTCTATTTTTTTCAAATTTTCAGTAAATAAATAAATATTGCAAATTACAAAAAACGGCTAAATAATTTTGTTCCCGAGGTGCTAGACTATTATTCTTCAACGGCTGACAAAAATATTCTGAATCACTCTGTATGTCCGTATTCGCCCTATATATTCGTACAGCGCGATGAACGAGTATAGCTATACATAGGAAGAGGATATCGCGAAGAGCGAAGCGCGAGCAGCGCTGGTCAGAGACTACACACGAGAGGCTCCACTTTGCTGAGACGAGTTGCGCGCTCGCTAGCCAAGGTCTCCTCGTCGACGCGCGGCGAGGGAGATGTGAATGAATCGCAGAACCTGTTCCACTCGCCGCGGTTTCTTCTCTTTGCTTCGGTCGCTTCGCGAGAGCCTCGCGAGAGCCTCTTTGCCTCTTTCCTCCGCGACTTAAATTCATCCGCTCGTATCGCAGCAGCAACTTTGCCAGCTTCTGCGACGTCCGGAACCATTTGCTCCCTCTGGCGAACGAATCGCGCGGCTGACTAATTTTTTTTTGCTAGACAAAATAAACAACGATATTTTTTTTATAGGGTAACACATTTATCTGCTATGCTGTAGAGTATGTATTTTTTATTGCGAAGTCCTTTGCTAGGCTATATATTTTTTTTTCTTTTTTTCTGGCTCTTTTTTTTTGCTACATAAAATAAACAACGATATTTTTTTATAGAGTAACACATTTATTTGCTATGCTGTAGAGTGTGTATTTTTTATTGCGAAATTCTTTGCTAGGCTAGTATATATTTTTTGTGTTAGACGTTACATAAGCAAAACAAATTTGCTGGCCCACAATGTTTTTTTTTTTTTTTTTTTTTTTCTTTTTTTTCGGTAAACCTACGCGTGCGATAGAAATCGTTTTGCCATTTGAGCGAGAATCGACGATAAAAGGAATGATTAATTACAGGTATTTATAATTCCATTAGTCATCGTGATAATTTCCAACGCGAATTTCGATCGTTGACCATTCGACCATTGAACGCGTCCGAATTGACCATGGAAAACCCACGCGAGCGATTAAAATGTCGAGTTCCCATTGATGGCAGAAGAGATACGAAACGATTAGGCGATGTTATAATTTCAACAATTTTTTTTCTGCTGGTTCGCGCGACGTGCAAATATGGAGCGACGAGAACGAGGGTTTCTTATTAAGTACGATCCCTGCTATAAAAAGTTTAATATTGTAACAATTTTTTATTATTTTTTAACTTATCTTTTAAACAACAATTCCAAAGTCCGAAAAATGTAGTGATTAATTTTAATAAATAATTCAGCGAACACAGTTTGTCAGGGGTTCGACTTTCCCTTTTCCTTCGTCGCCTCAGTCTTAAATTCGCTCGTCTCATTTTCTATCTAGTACACAGCCCAATCGGATTACACCTTATCCGGGTCGTCGAAACGCGCTCGCAAATTCGTTTTCGTTGGCTTCTGCGTTCCACTTTGCCGCGCAATAATCGCCTAATAAAATTTCTCGAACACGCCGGAATTTCCCAATAAAATATAAAATAAAAAAAAAAAACTTTAAAAATTCCAGAAAAATGTTTCCACGTTTTTCGCGGTTGGGGTCAAAATAGTGAATGACCAAAAAGTGAATGGCCAAAATAACGAATTAAAAAATGATGGACGTCTGAATTCTAGATTTGGACGTTCGTTAGTTTTAAATTCGCTAGCTATTCGCTATTATGATCATTCACTATTTTGACCCCCACCCAAAAAATTCCAGAAAATTTTTTCCACGTTTTTCGGTTATTAAATCCGCGGCGGCAGCGATCGACCTGCCCCGAGCTGCCTCATTAGGGTGTTCGTCGCCCATCAATAATTCAGCGACAACCCCCCCCCCCCCCCCTGGGGGGGGGGGTCGTCGTCGTCTCCGCTGATCCGGAAGACCCGACGCGTTGCACGATCGCATTTGACCCGTCGTCGGTGCACGCACAGTAGTCGAGGGGTTAGACGTCGGCGGTGCCTTCGTCTCGACGCTGCCGATTTGCCCCCCTCTTCCCCTTCCCCCCACCCTCGAAGCACGTGCACCGAGCGCATCGGTAGCGCCGAAGCCAAAACGAGCGTCTAGACCCTCAGCGGCGGCGACGGCGACGGCGGCGGCGAGAACCGAGAACCGAGAACCGAGGCAACTTTGGCTCGAGAGCCGCTCGGTCCCTTCAGTATCGGACGAGAAACGCCGGCGAACGGACTGCGCGCGGATCGAGACGTGCAAACAGACATTTTTTCTTTTTTTTCCTTCTTGGCAATCTCCACTAACGCGAAAAACAAGTGAAAAATAACGACAATAAAAAGAAATAAATAATAATAATAATAATAATAATAATAAATAATAATAATAAAAACAAATAATAATAATAAAATTGGATCGACGTGATTCGTATGTTTTCGTTTGGAAATTGGAAACGGACAGTGTGACGACGAGTTTTATTATAACCAAGAAACGTGCGAAATTTAGTGTTATCATCGTCGTCCGGATCGACTCGCTGATTATGCGCGGAGTTTTTCGAGATCGACACCTCTAGTCACATAGGTGAGTGGATTGGATGATGAGACACGTGATAAGCTGATTGGATGATAAATTGATTTGGAATTTAATCAGTTCGGAGTTGCGAAGGGAGTTGCTCTGTGTTTTTGTTTTGTTGGTGCGAAAGGACTTTCGGATGTGTTTGGAGTTTGTAAAAAAAAATCGCTGAGACTAAGCAGCGATTCTGGTATTTTAATTGCTCGCGTTGAGGATTTATTGGCAGTGGGTTCGCACATTGTAGCGACCGATTCGAGATTTCTTCGATTCTTCGCTCTCAGGCAACGAAAGAGGCCTCACCGATTTCCTCCTCTCGTTGCCTGAGCTTCTTGCGCTCAAACTGTTGCCAAGCGACTCGGTGACTGCGTTACAACCGGTCTGTGTCTCTGTCTCTGTCTCTTTCTCTCTCGCGTTAGTCCTATCGCCAGAGGCAGAAAAATAAATAAGCATTTTGATCGGATTTTTCTTGACACGCGAATCTGTCGATTTTAAGTCCTCCGGCGAAAGAAAAGTTAGAGTAGATGTAGCGGTTTTGGCCACCTTTGGGCCAGTTGTGGCCATCGGCTTTGAAATGACAGAATTATTTGTATCGCTGACTCGAAATAACATTTTATGGACAATGTTGTTAACTTGTATGGATACTTTCCAAATCTCAACATGAAAATATATATATTAGAGCGAAAATGGCCACAATCGGTGAATCTATCCTACTGGCTTCTGACCTAGAAAATAAAAGTTCGCCACGAGGATAAAATTCAAGTTCCGGGGAGAGCCGACGTTTGTTATTCCTCGCTCGCGGTTGATCCACTTTGACGCCGTCGACTCGCGGAAAGGCAGGAAAGCGGTTTTTCGGCTCGTGAAACGGCGACTTGGACATTACATTTTCCCCTGAGGAATAAAGTGACGTAGCTGTTCCACTAAAATTGTGAGCTTTGTGATAATTGTGCACGTTTAGCTTACTCGGAAATAGAAGGTATTACAATGTATAGAAAAAAAATACGGCGAAAGGAAATTATGCACAATTCAGCGAATTCTCGGTTTTAAATATTTCCGCAATCAGCTCAATTCGAAAGATTAACAACAATTTTTTATATTTGTACCAAAAGTAATTGAAAAAAAAAAAAATTGTACTAAAAGTAATAAAAAAATCCCTTATGGAAATATATCTGTACTGAAATGAATTCAACTTATGCATATTTTTTTAGTAAAAAAAATCCCTTATCAAAATTTATTTGTACTATCAATACATTTTTTAGTTGAAAAAAAAAAGAAAACCCTTATCGAAATATATTTGTACCAAAATGAATTCAACTTCCCCACATTTTTTAAGTAAAAAAAAATCCCTTATCAAAAATAACGATTCACGGTTCATTGTGTTCAACATAATAATAAGTTGACCTGTTTACCGTATTCGCCCGGACTCGACTCGACTCAACCGCAGAGGACGGAGAAGGACGGGGAACGATACACAGGCGATTCGCAGGGTTGCCAAAGCTCGTCGCGAGGGTCTCAAAGGCGAAGGTGGACATTTCTCGAGCGTGTTTCGAGTCCTCGCGAAAATATCCCCCCTCCCTCTGTCCACGTGCTTCGCGCCGGAGCAAATAAATACAGGCGACGTCGCCTCGGTCGGTTATCGTCGCCATTGGGGAACCCGAGCACCCGGGTTCGCCTCTCTCGTTGCGACTTTTATTATTCTTTTATTGCAACGCTTCGCCGAGCGTCGCGCGAGGCGACACCGACGCTTCGTATTTACACTCGCGCACCCAACGTGGCAATAACCGCTGTGTAAAACCCGGGTCTTGAAATTACCTGGTTCTCTTCCATCGGTTCCGTGACGCTCGGAATATTGTATTCGCAGAAACAATGTTCGGCCGTCTAAAACTTTTCACGGTTACTGTGAAAATTCAAGGGCCTCGTAAATCCTGAACAATTGGGACCCTTCGTCTCAGCGCTGACTGCAATGAGCATTTGTCCACTGTTTTCTTCGGGACCCTCGAATCGTAGGATTAGAGATGTTTCATTGTTATTATTTTATTTTCGAAATCTTTGAGATTTATGGATACCATAGTTTATAATTTTTTTTAGAATTTCCTGTGACAAAAAAAAACCTATTTCTGATACGATGAGAATATAAAAAAAAAATAGTAACGAAGTTTCCTGATTAATAATAATAATAGCGAATTTGTTGTATCGACGAACAGATTTGAGAGCAAATCTGTTCGTCGATACTGTAAACACAGCAGCGGTAAAATTCATCGCATAATTACACGACAGTAAGTGCGGCAATTAGGATCGGCGAAACGCATGAAGCGAGCTGCCTTAATTAATCGACAGGACTCTCGCGAGTTTAACCGAGAGCTAACTATACGCGCAAATAAACGCGAGTGTCACGGTCAATGAGGCGCGCGCGGACTCCTGTTATACCCTTTTGGCGCATGAGCGTAGATTCGCCGTCACTCGTTACGCGATTATAGTTCGCCAAACGCTAACGAGTTCCTCGCCGGTTAACGAGGTGAGTTATTATAGAACCGCGCGCGTCGCCCACCCGGGAGAACCCACAATCTGCTGCGCAAACACCCGGGGGGGAGATAAACCGTTTCTTAATAACAAATCTGAGACATTTATGCTATTTAGAGTCGTGATCGTAAAATTTACGATAGTACGCGAAAATATTAACGATGGAAAATTATGAACATGAAAAAAATACGTTTCATTTATTTATCTATAAATACAATTCTAAAAAAAATGTTCTCGCACCGATTTTTCACGTTTCATTTATTTATGTATAAATATAATTCGGATAAAAAAAATCGGTATGATTTTTTTTTCGCGGGGGGGAAGCTCCCTCGCGCATGCGCAAGAAAATGCATAATAAACGGTGGTGCAATCGCATCGGCGTTGCGAGTGCATCGAACGCCGACGCCGAGTTGCCTGCCTCGATCAGTCGGTCCGCGGCGGCGGCGGCGCTGACGTCATCGCGGCGCGGCGAAAAGGTGGCAGCGAGCCGGCCGCCGCGAAAAAGAGAGAAACAAAGAGAAAAGTGAGAAAAGCACTGAGCCGGCTGGACGCTCGCGCAGCTCAACGGAGGCTGCCAATCGGGCAACGAACTCAGCAGTCGCCCCGCACTTGGCTTGTCGTCCTCTCGCCGCCGTCGCCGACCTCTCTCGGTCGCTCTCCGCGCCGTTACCGACGGAGAGGCGACGACGGGTTAGCCTACTCGCGCGACTTTCTTTCTTCCTTCGGGCGGACCTTTCTCCTTGCGGTCATTTCTTCGAGACGGCGATCCTTCCGTTCTTGCGGCGGCAACGGACTAACTCGATTTCTCAACGGTTCGCGGCGAGTCGAGTGCAGTGATTGGCCGGACGAACGAAAAACGCTGCACTGGGCTTATTATTTATTATTTATTATTATGATTATGATTATTATTATTATTATTACCACGTCATCATTATTGAATATGTGTCATAATAGAAACATTTTTAGTCAATATTTTGTGAAAAAAATGTATCGAAATTGTTATTTTTTCGATACATTTTCGATACATTTTTTTTTCCACAAAATATTGACTAAAAATGTTAATATTATGATGACACATATGCAATAATAATGAAAAAGTAATGTAATAATAATAATAATAATAATAAAATATAATAAAAATAAAATATAAACTAAAATATTGACTAAAATATTTCTTTTGTCTACTTTTAAAAGTAAATAAAAAAAATAAAAAAAAAACAATTTCGATACATTTTTTAAAATACGTTTTTTTTTGGGTATCTTTGCGCAGTGATTTTCCGCCCAGCAACCTTGTCGAGATCCGATTCCGTTGTCCAGTTGCGATCGAGCTCGTCGATTCCACGTGGAATTCGTGACGCGGCGATTAATTCGACCGCGCGCCGATTGTCCGGTTTGATAAAGAAGCGGCCGGTGTGGGGCTCTCTGCCGTCTCTCGTTGGGACACGAGACGGGTACGTTGATCTCTCGCTCCGTGTTTATCGGCGGCTTCGAGGCAGCGGGAGAGAGCGGTGATCGACCTTTCCGAGCTCGCGACAGATCGACTGCTGCCTTCGTCAAAATATGATCGACCCTTTTTTTTTTTTTTTTTTCTTACCCTGGAGACACTGTCGCGCCCATCGTTACCCAACGATAGAAAGCGCAGACAAATTCTCAGATCGATTTCATTGTCTATCATTGCCCGGAGGGTCAACCGTTTTTTTTTTCCCAAATGGAAATCCCGACCGTCTCTTCGACGTCGGAAAAATTCTCAACCCTTCGACGTTCCTCTACCGTTTTTTTTTTCCCCAAATGGAAATCCGTCTCTTCGACGTCGGAAAAATTGTCAACCCTTCGACGTTCCTCGAACTCGTCGCGAACCCTTTTTAAAAAAAAATCCCAAGAAAAAAAAAGAAGGGGTTGGCTGTGTTTACAGTCGTCGAATCGACGACGCGTTATCGATCACCCAACGGTCCTCATTTTTTTTTTTTTTCGTGTAACCAACTTGTAACCGCGCTGTGTATAAACATGCGATGACAGATTAGGGTGATAATCGATATCAGAGGGAAAAACCAGGCGTGGCTGAGGGGGGTATTAAAAATGATGGAGACAACGCAGGGAAAGAGTTGAAATGCGTTGGGGGTCTCTCGACGTCGATAAGGGGCGACATGTTTACCTGCGGCGCCGACAATGAGCGAACTATCCGTCCGCGTGTCACGCGTACCTTCGATCGCATCTATTTAATTACGAGAAAGGGGCGGAGGGGAGGGACGGGAAAAAATAAAGGGACAGAAGGGAAAGGGAGAGATAGTAGCCTGAAAAGGGAAAGGACGATGAGAGGGAAGTGGAAGGGACGAAATATATGCTACCTGGGCCACCTGACTGGGCAAAGGGCCGTCCTGAACCTTTGCACTGCAAATTCACATTGCGCCTATATAATTATTATTTATTATTTACAAGAAAAAAATATATATGCTGCCTGGGCCATCCTGAACGTTCAGTACTGCAAATTGTTCAAAAAATGGAATTAATTTGTGAAAGTTAAAAAAATGTAAAAACAGAACAAACTGTACAATAGATGCAAATAATAATAATAATAATAATTTTTGTCTATATTACGTAATTAATTACATAACAATTATTCAATTATTTTTAAAAAATATTGATATTTCGTTCTGATATTCAACGAGCCAAAAATTGTCACGAAAAGTGTTGCTTCATATAAACGCAACTACTAATTCATTTTTGTCTATATTACATAATTAATTAGTAATTACATACAAATTATTAAATCATAAAAAAAATATTGATATTTCGTTCTAATTTATAAAAAAAAAATATTGATTTTTCGGTCTGATATCCGAGCCAAAAATTGTCACGAAAAGTGATGTTTCATATAAACGCAACTACTAATTCATTTTTGTCTATATTACATAAGTAATTAGTAATTACATACAAATGATTAAATCATTTTTAAAAAATTGATATTTCGTTCTGATTGATAAAAAAAATGATATTTCGTTTTGATATCGAACGAGCCAAAAATTGTCACGAAAAGTGATTTTATTTAAACGCAACGTTGCCAACTTCCGCGTCGCGGATAACAAAGGGCGAGACAATGGGCAAGCCTAGAGTGGAAAAGGGTGGGGATTGAGGTAGAGGGGAGCTGCCTGGGCCACCTGACCATCCGAGAAGCCGTTTCGTGAGCCTACTGCTGCACCTTCGACGCTACACTCGCTGCCCTTGCGGCAGCCGCACAGTAGTGACTAAGTGAGTATACAGCGCGCGTTGAACAGCTTCGCCGTAGGCAGGAGCTTCGGTGCCCGACTATACCTGTTCCGTCCATGGGAACCTGCCGATCCCACCGGCTCGTTCACGAATAATGCCGAGCAGCGCCCAGGCAGATGTCGATTGTCCCCGCGGTTCTTCCACTGCGAAAGAGACTCCCTCCCCCATCGACGAGTCGATGCCCGAGGCCAGCTTTTTGGCCCTACGACTCCCACGCTTCTCTCTATTCTCCGGCTTCCTCGAACCGAGGAAATATAAAATCCCAATAGAAGCTGGAAAATTTTCCTGCGGGCCTCGGAAAATCCTTACAAGCAAAAATGGATTTTAGGATCGGAAATTGTTTGCCTTGAGAATTTCTGAAGGGACGAAAAGTGAAAATTCGCGCTAAAAAAGTGGGTGGAAAAAATTGAAGTGGGAATCGACGGAAAAACGTGGGAAGGTTTCAGAGCAGGAATAATAAGTGTAATAAAAATAGTAATAATAATTGGTGCATAAAATACATCATTTGTGTTTGGTGTCCTTGAAAATCAATTACGTTTGTAAAAAAAAAGTAATGCACGACAAAACGGTCTCCAAAGGCCGTCGACAGCATAAAGAGCGCACATCGCCTTCAACGAGGTTTTTTCGAACCTCGTTGACCATCGGACTGTTTCGGTGAAATTGTCGCCGGTTACGCGGTGAGTCATGTTTTCCTCGAGCCGCAATAATAACACAAGTACGCGGTCTCGGTGCTCAATATTCCTCGCTGTGTGTTCGGTTTTGGTGGATCTGAAAATCATGCACGATACAATTTTTCCTCTGTCTTTTTTTTTTTTAAATAAAGCGGAACACATGACGCAGCGAAGACAAAGTCGAGTGCAGACTCAGCATTTGCAATCGTTGTAGCGCGAATGACGAACGGACGGCGATATTTCTGTCTCTGCGAGGAGCGCGAGTAGCGTAATTGGATTCGCTCTTTTCGCGAATTTGCTAATCGGGGCGTGCGATTTCACGGCTCGGGGCTCAGATCCACCGGATCCGATATATCTTATTCTTCCGTCTCTCGCGTTACGTCGACGTACGCAACGAGTGCGGTTCAAGCAAATCTTAAGAATAATTCTTAAGGGGTTTTTTTTTTTTTTTTAAATTACATCTACACGTAAATTTTGCATTGCGCAATTTATTTAGCAACAATTAGCCTCAGGCTGCGCCGAGTTCAGTCCGAGTCCGAGGCTCCTGCCAATTTTATCGACCGTTGCGATCGAACAGTCGAAGTCTGCGTCGCGTCTCTCGGTAGAAAGTAAAACTCTGCGGGCAAACAGAGTAGCGAAAACCAGCCGAGGGTCTTAACGTGATACATATATATATATATACAATGTGTATATATATAACACGTGTCCTCGGGGCCTGAGGTCCTGACACGATTTCGATCGTCTCGCGGCCGGAGAGAAGCTTTTTTCGATTTTTTATTCTTTTCCCCCACCGTAAAAAAAATGAGAGTCGAGACTTTCGACAAAGAACGAAAGAGATAAATAAGCGGAGAGAAGAAGAAGGAAAAAGGGAGAAAGACGGAGACGAAGAATTTCTTTTGGCCGCACGATTGACCTCGATTTCATCGTGTGGCTCTTCCGACGATAATTATTGCCTACCACGACCGACTTCGACCGAACGTCTTATCAGCGCAATCATAATAAATACAAAACAATGTCTCTCTCTCTCCTCTCTTTCTCTCTTTTGCTCACCGTGACTAACAAATACATCACGAATTCGAGAGAAAACGCTGGCAGTTTTATTAAAGCACCAATTAGGAGGAAATAAAAATCACATTTTATTTCCTCGAGAGAAAAGCGAATAATTTCTGAGGAATAAATTTTCCGCGATGCGATTAACCGAGTCACAAAATTTCCGAAAGTTTTGTCTCGTTCGGAAAATCTTCAAACATTATTTCGAACAATTAATTTTTTACTGATTTTTGGACAAATTTCGAGCAATTAATTTTTTATTGATTTTTGAACTTTTTTGAATTTTATTTATTTTGAATTTTTGAATAAATTTCGAACAATTAATTTTTTATTGATTTTTGAACAAATTTCAAACAATTTATTTTTTATTGTTTTTTAAATAAATTTCGAATAAATTTATTTATAGTCGTCAACCCCAACCAATCGCGTTGCCGGTTTCGTCAACCACGAAACCAATTAGTGGCTCGAAAAAAAAAGTGTCATTAGCCTCCACAACCGGTGTACGAATTTGTGATCCGTAAATAAACCGCTTTTCCCAGTAGAGTCGAGCGAGTGTCCCAAAGCGCATTATAGAGTCTCTCAGAATCGGTGATGGAGACAGCTGAGCTGTGTTTTTCTGACTGCGCAATCTTTCCCCTCTCGAACTTCCGGCGCAGTCGTCGCCTGTGCGTCAAAAAAACGAAAAACGAAATTCTTCTCACTGAGTCAGTGAAGTTTTTGTTTTCGTGTCTTCGGATGCCGAGAATAGAAGCTGCGAGATGTGCATCGAGATGAGCGACACAGTCACCGAATGAGGGGGGAGGGGGAGGGAGGGGGGATAGACTCCTCCCGACTGGCGCGACGGACGGAAGCCGTCAGCTTCCGGTTGACGTTATTTCCGTCCCTCTCTGCCCTCCGCGCACGATTTTTCCTCGATTCGCGTCGATCAGTCGGAGAGGAAACGGACGCGATCGGCGCGATCGACACGTTTATCTCTGTTTGCTCCAGTTTTGTGTCCGTAGCTGCGCACACAGATGTATGTCGAGTCTGGGGAGCGCTCGAGGGGGGAGACCGGGGTCAGCCGGGTCAGGGGCAAGTCGGCTTGAGGGGAAACGAGATGGAAGAAAATATTATATATGTAGCTCAATTGAGTCCAAATCTATTTTGTAAGAATTGAACATTTTTTCTGAATGATTTTTACATTTATTAACAGTGGCTATGATTTTTTTTAAGTAATTTTTTCAAGCGATTTTTTTAATTGAATTTCTGAATTTTTTGGCAGCGTTAAAAAATGGTCACAATATAAAAATTAGTAGTAGTAGTAATTTTGATTATTAGGAATATATTGTACATTTGAATCTATTATTAATTTAAAAATATATTATTAACTGGCCATTGACCGTAGTCCTTCAGCCATGAATTTTTCGGTGATTGGTTTTAACGTTAATTTGAACAGATATAAATATGTAAATACAATAATTATATTTGGACTGTCGAGTGATTTTTTTATTAATTTTTATTATTTTTTTAAATTTTTTCTTCATTCGTTTTCTTGGCATAAAAATGAATATTCTTAGTAATTTATATTAATTTAATTACATCTGTGGATGCAATTAAATTAATATCCACAGATGCAATTAAATTAATATAATTCGATAAAATTTACCAAATCGGGACGACAAACGGCCCATCTGACCCCGGTCGTCGCTATCTCGTTCGAAGCCCAACTATCGCGTTCCAGCTGCAGCCGCGGGGGGCGCACACCGATGAAGCTGCTCACCCATTCCGGCTGTAACGGTCCACGCGCGCAGGATCATAGGTGATGCGAGGTGCATTACAGTTACTCCGCGCTGTGTTCGCTCATACACTTTTCTAGTGAAAAAAAAGAGTAGAAAATAAAAAAGCAAATACAGTCTCGCCACGTGCGCAACGTGCCTGGCGTCCGACTCGCCCGGAGCGAGGAACCGTTCGACGAGATTCGCGTTTCGCCAGACAAAATCTCCGCGCGAGAACCGTAACGAATAATAGGCAACAAACCTTTTCAATCATCGCAATGAATATTATTCTACGTAATCATGCAAAAATATGCACCCGAAAGATTTTTTTAAAATATACAAAGTTGCTGTAGCACAATTTTATTATTTTATTAATTCGAGCTAATTCAATATTTAAGTAATTTATTATTAACTTTTTTCAATTATTATTGTGCCGAAATAATCATTTTAGCATCATCCATATGCTTGATTTTTTTTTCAGATTTTTATGTTATCGACAACTGTCCGGAAATTTGGTGTAATTCTCTTCGAACTTATGCGGCATCAGACAATTACTACCTTAACTCAACTATCTCCAAAAATAGTTCAAAAGAAATATGTTTCGCAAGGCTTAAAATTTAATTCAACTCGATTGGATTCGATTTCCCGTTTCAATAATCATTTCCGCGAGGCAAGTAAGCCGTTCTCTCTCTCTACGGGTCGGACGTGATTTTAGCGCTGTCCTGTGGGGCGTGTTTTGCCACTTCCCCCATTGAAGTCGTTCCGTTGCCTCCGTTACTGCTGCTGTCGTTGCTGCTGCTGCTGCAGGGCGTGCATTTCGCCTGGGAAAAAAAAAGTGCAGGCCGAGCAGCAGTCGTCGCAGCCGCAAATCCCGGTGCGCCCCGTAGGTGGTGTAAGTGATATGCACTTATACGGCCGCGGGTCGGAATAGACGTGGGCAGAGAGTCTCTCCCGACCTGGTCGGACTTGCAGCCCGACTGCAGTCCGGCTCTCGCGAAACTTTTATCCCGGTTAGCCGCTCGGCCGTGTTTCGTGCGCGAGCTCTCCGCGCCGCCGCCCAACTCCGCAACTCTCCGTCGTCGCCTCCTCGCCGACGTCCCCGGGAGCAGCACTGAGGCAACGCCGAGGCAGACTTCTACCTACCGGGTGACTCGATAACCCCGCCGAGCTCTGCTCTCCCTTCGCGCCGCTGCTAAATATATCGATGATTCACCGGCGACCATAACAACTGCGCCCTCCATCCGGAAATGGACATTTTATCCACACAACTGCAAACTTGTAATTCACGAGTCAGTAGATTTATGATCATTCTTATTTTTTATTTTTTTATTTGACTAATACAATTGCGAATATTTCTTATTTTTTATTTTTTGATTTGACTAATATAATCGCAATGGTATTTTTTTTTATTATTATTTTTATTTATTTTATTATTTACTTCGCATGGAAAATAAATCGAATGAAAGTTACCATTTTTTTTACGGGGAAAGAAGATGAATTCTGAGCGAAGGAAGAGGAGGAATATTTTTTCGTTGGCAGTTGCAAAGAGTGTCTCGTCTCCCTTTTTTGCTCTGGTGAAAATAATAAAAATAAGAGGACGGTAAAAATATCGCGAGGGATTTCCTGGCCGCGTCTTTGTACGAAAACCGCAGAGGAAGGTTCGGATACTGGAAACTCGCGCAACTTCGAAGCGCGGAGCAAAGGGGAAAGGAAGGAAAAAAAATTGAAAGGATGAACTCGGACGGTAGCAGCGGCGCCGAGATAAAGATACCCGCGCTCACAGAGGCTGACGCCGCTTTGCCGCCGTTCTGAATCGAGTCTCGACCAGATCACGAAGGCCGCGGCGCGGACTTATCTTCTCGCTTTTTTCCCTTCCGCTCGAGCGAAGAAGGAAGTCGTGCACGATGGAACGATCGCCGATAGCCGATTTCCATTCGTTGTCAGTGCAGTTAGAATTAAACAAAAAAAAAAAAAAAAAAAATTAACATAACTATTCTTCAAACTAATTTTGATTCATTTTCAATAAATCATAAAAAAAAACTCAACTCAATAAATCATTAATTCAATTGAATGAATGATTTATTGAAAATGAATAAATATTAAAAAAATAAAACATTTGGAAACATTAACATTATTGAAAATTAATCAAAATTTGTTTGAAGAGTAAATATGTTGATTATTTTTTTTTTCTTTTTTTTTATTCGAACTGCACTAAAAACGAGTGAACGAGTGACGAGAGAAATTTTACAAAATGATTATCAATTTAAGAAAACTCATTCGTTCAATCAACCTCCCAAAAAAAAAAAAAAAAAAAGAAAATTCAAGTGAAAATGTGAAACCGTCGCAAAATAATAATACGACGTTTAAATGCCTCGCATTAAAATGTCGTAAAAATTCCGATAAAGTTGATCCGGCGATCGGGCGTCCGGCACAATTTCTCTGGAAAACCGGGCGTCGAGTTCGCGTAGATGGCGAAAGAGCCGAGCCGACTCCTCCTCGAACGCGGTGGGAAGCTTCTTGCTAAACGTTCGCGATGGAATGCCTAGAAAGTAATCTCTCGGCTTCTCCTCGATTGGCAACGCGGAGAGCCGATCGCGCCCATAGAGAATCCGATCGGTTTCCTCCTTCTCTCTTCCCTCCCTCTGTGCGCATGCGCGAATGCTGGGCCCACACTCGCAATTCTCGTCGGGGCCTCAACCTTCTCAAGGAAGCTTCGATCGCTGCGTTACCTACGCGGCTATGATTTATTTATCGCAATTCTCGCCTCCGATCGTCGGACCAACAATTCGCGCTAACGACCGATTATACTTTCCTGGCCGACAGCCAAGAATTTTACGTTTTGCAATTATCGCGGATTGCAACTCGTGAAATGCCAATCGTGAAATTGCATTTTCGTTCCTGTTTCGCGATTCACGGTGAAAAAGGAGTTTTCATTGAATCGGAGAAATCGATTTGTTGAGGCTTTTTTTTTTCGTTGTCGGTTGAATGCAATTTTTATCAACGTTAACGAAGATATTCATTCATTTTTCTTATCGATAAAAGTTTTTTATTCTTATCGCATTTAAGTTTATTATCGAAACATTATTTTTCAATATTATCATAATTGCATCTTGCATAATAATAAATATTTGCTTAATCGAATTTTTTAATTAATCTATTTATTCTTGTTTGCTTGCAGATAGGACCAAGATGCGTCTGTTCAAGCGACCGAGCACGAGTCCGCAGTTGCTGTCGGCGACGCCGATATCGCACGACGAGGCTGCGGCGCGGAGCTTCACCGAGGCGGCGGAAAAAGCCGCGGCTCACGAGGCTTCGGTCAAAGCGGACGAGGCTCGTGGCACCCCCAAAGCGAGCGGCGACCCGGACAGCGCGACCAAGAGCTCGATGCCCGCGCCGTCGTCAGCGTTTTCTGCCAAAGGTACGACCTTGAAAAAAAAAAAAAAAAAAAAAAAGTGCTGATAACACTCGTCGTCATGTGCAGCGAAAATTGCACTTACGAGTTCGTCAGTCGCTATCGCGAGCGAACGGAGCGTCGAAAGGAAATGACACGCTCAGCTGGGCGATACGAAGTGGCGCCAGCCCGTTTTACCCGACGATTCGTCACGGGAGATAGCGACGTGTCATCCCGCGATGCGTAACGAGTACACAAGCATTAATCAACAATCGATAAGTCGTAACAGGGAAAAAATTGATTAGATGTAGAGTGGGGGGTCGATATAGTCGAAGTATTCGATAATTTTCGTTCAAACCGCCGCATTTTGTCAAATTAAAAAAAAAAGAAAAGCTCCCATAGCGCGATAGCGAATTTCCTACAGATTAATCTTTTTGAAATTTTTGGTTCAGATCAAAATTGTTCAGATCAAATAAAAGTTTAAAGAACATATATTAATTGTCCTTTTTTAAATCTGCAGGAATTTCGACCTGGGGCAGAAAAGTCGGAAGGAGATGGGACCAGCTGAAGCGATCGGACAGCTCGGAATTGCTGTCGGTGTCCGGGCGAAGACGAAGATGGAGTCCAAACCGAAAGAGCCTCTGCGACGACGACAGAGAAAAACCGTCTCGAGCCGACGGATCATCGTCTTCAACAGCCGTCGGTCAGACGAAACCAAAGCGAATATCGAGGGTCGAGTCGATACGAAATCTCTTCAGAACCGGCGATCGCGGTAGCACCAATAATATAAGCGAATCAGGGAGAAGCATTACGATCGAAGAGGAGGACGACGCGACCATTTTGAGTCACTACGCAATGGACAAAGCGCTGAGCGAAGGAGCGTTGAGAAATGTGGCGGCTTTCAGAATCGCTGAGTCTGAACGGACTGACAGTCTGAACGAGAAGAAGCGGCAATTAAGTCAGAGCATTCAGAGCTTTCAGGAGCAGCAGCGAGTTTTTGATTACATTCTGAAGAATCAGGAGATACTGAAGACGCGAGAAGGAATGACCTTCGCGCGCGATAATCTTGATAAGGTGCAGAACGTTCTGAGGAACGGTAACACTGAGGAAGCGGATGGAACGTCGAACGGCAGCAGCAGCAGCGCTGATCTCAGCAGAAACGACGCTGGGACGCAGACCATTGAGGCTGGGAGACCGAGCGTCAAGAGAAATTTGTTCAGCGTCAGAAGCAGCGACAATGATAGGTCAGTCTCGAATTTTTAGCAATAAGGAAGATTCGGCCGTGTTGCTATTTTATTTTAGGCCCTGTTTTGTTTTATTATTTCAATTTCCGCGCACACTTTCCTGTCGAGTCGGGTAGATGTACCATTAGTGGTCGAACAGTTTGTCAGAAATCGTAGATCTGGCCGCCGGGCCGAAAACCGCCCAAATCGGGGTCACGAAATTTATTTTTTCAAAATATCGACTTTTAACCTATACCATCGTTGTAATTGCAACTTCATAATAAAAATTCCTTTTTAATTTCCAGAAACGAGCAGCGAAGATCCTTCATCGGCTCCGGCCTGGAGGACCTGATGTGCACTCTCCGCCTCGGTTGCGACGAAAGCGGCTACGATTCAGACAGCACAAGAGCCGGAGCAGATTCCCCGGACAGCGAAAAAGCAGCAGTAGCATCGATGCTAAAGCGACGTAGCTTCTCAATAACCTCTGACGACTATCAGGGCGTGGATCTATCTCTGCCAGTAAGCACACCAAAAAAAAAGCACTCAACAACAGTGACATCCACATCTTCAACGCTTCCGGAGCCTTGCGGCGAGAGTCTTAACGGCGACTGCGGCAACAGCGTCTTCAACGAATCCGTCCGAACGGACACAACTCTAATGTCCGACGACGGCAACGACACCGACAGCTGCGACGAAGACACCTTCGCCGATTTCCCGGATTTCCGGTTCAACACCTGTTTTTCTACTGACCATCAGAATGAAACCTTAACTGCCCAACCGACTTGCAATGGAACCCCAAAAAAAATAAATCTCTCCAGCGAGAATTTAATCGCCAAAAGGGAGCTTCAGCGGACGCCGATTAAGCGAACGAATCCGCTCGACGAGGATGCGATGCCATTGGCTCAGCGAGTGAGGATTCAGAATCTGCAGAAGGACCGACGGACCAATCAGGTTGCGTTGAAGGGTCGAAGAGTGTCGAATGCGAGTGTTTTGAATCTTTTGGACAATGCAGCTTCGCCGAGCAAAGACAGTCCACCTGCGACGAAAATTAGAACAGCGGGACCGTCGAATTGTGTTCAGTATTATAGTCCGAAGAGATCGAGATCGAAACTTGAACCGGATGGCGTTGAAGTGGTGACGATGCATCCGGTTAAGCGACCGGTTTTCGCGACTCCGGCGATTCCAGCTCCGCCGCCGCAGCCATCGCAGCCATCGATAACGACCTCAGCGACGAAGACTTTGGTGCGTCGAGAGCTGAGGACTATGAAGCTTTCGGTCGAGAAAAGTGGGAGTCTTGGTATTTTGGTTGAAAGGAGGGAAGCTGCGAGGCCCTTCTACGTCGTTTCCAGGATTGAGGCAAGCGGCGAGGCAGCGAAATCGAAGCAGATTCGAGTGGGAGATGAAGTGGTTCGAGTCTGCGGGCGACGTCTTCGCGGTATGACGATCACTGAGGCGAGAAATGCTCTGAAGAGTTGCGTTGGCAATGTTGAGCTGCAGATTGCCAGGGAACCGACTGTTAATTTTGATGGCGAACTTGAGGATACTTGGAGCGAACCTATTGCCAGGACGAGAAGCGATACTGCTGTCTGGACGTTGCCGGAAGCTGCGGTTAATGCTGTAAGAATTGAATTTTCAATTTTGTTTAAAAGTAGTCGGGAAAAATTAGTACATTACATCGACATTCCATCGTCGTAAAGTAGAGATTTGACAGATTTTTTATTATTTATTTTTTTAGCAGGGAGAAGACACCGTTGACACCGCTTGCAGAATGGACGACGACGAGGAGCCGAAAAATTGCCGAGTCGTCGGCGCGCTGACGAAGGACGGAAAGAGCGTGTCGATGCACACGATGCACGTGGCCGATGATCACGACAGCGATGCCAAGTCGAAGGTCACAGGAATGCGAAAGTTTCAAGTGATGCGCAAGAGAAATTCAATGCCCGCGGCGCGACCCAGAAGAGCCACGAGTCTGTCGATGGATCTGCTGACGGTGACGCTCGAGAAAGGCGCGACGAAGAAGTTGGGCTTCTCGATTGTCGGCGGATCCGACAGCAACAAGGGAAGCATGGGCATTTTCGTCAAGGACGTAATGGAAGGCGGTCAGGCGGCGGAGGAGGGAACCCTGAGGGCGGGCGACGAGATTCTCGCCATCAATGGGCAAACCATGGACGGCGTGACCCACGCGAAAGCGCTGCAGCAGTTTAAAGCCGCGAAACCCGGGAAATTGATTCTCCACGTCGGGCGACGGGATCCAACGCACAAACGGTTGCTAACCAAACGATAATACATATAAGGCCCTAATGCGACGGGTTAGTTTTAATGCTTTGCTTCTATTAACCAAGTCGGATGAATTGCACTGAGAGAAATCGAGATAGTTTAGGCAACTATTAAGCCATAACTGTAGATTTTTAGTCCATCC
Source organism: Itoplectis maculator (assembly GCA_964034905.1). Classification (NCBI taxonomy): domain Eukaryota; kingdom Metazoa; phylum Arthropoda; class Insecta; order Hymenoptera; family Ichneumonidae; genus Itoplectis; species Itoplectis maculator. Next base: position 957,859 of record OZ035853.1, on the reverse strand, counting down.
AACAATTTGAATAGTTATTTTAACTGATTTATTGGTTAAATTAACTGCTTTGTAGTTACTGTAACTAATTCTATAGTTTTCTTAATATAATATCCTAGTTACTTTAACAGTGAACATATAATGAAATACAATCTTAGCTATTTTTTTTATAGTTGGTGCAACTTTATTATTGTAATTTCAATGACCATTTCAAAATTGTTAAATAATTTCTCAAAGAATACTATGATTATAATTATGTTTTCTATGAATAGTATGTCGCATCTATTGCTAAAATTTCAAAACAATATACTTTTTGTTACTATAACTATTATTAACTGTTGCATTGATTATAAATAATTAGTACAGATAACTTTTTTGTAATAGCTAAGGTTGTATTTAACTATAAATTAATAGTTACCAGTATCTTTTATTTCTCTCTGGGTGGGGATCCAAATAACGAATGACCAAAAAGCGAATGGCCAAAATAGCGAATTTAAAACTAACGAACGTCCAAATCTACAATGATCATCATTACGGAATTCGCTATTTTAGCCATTCGTTATTTGATCATTCGGTATTTTGACCCCACATTTTCAGTCAGAGCTAAAAAAATGCACAAGAAGTTTTGATTAATTTTACTAATCAATCTAATCTCCAATTTCATTCTAATGACCACGAATTTTTGGATACAGGGAACTAACGAAAAATGTTTTTCTGTGTTGCAGGTTTCTCGGCCAGTCAAAGTCTTACGACTGTCTCGACAAATTGACGGAGAGCGGAGAGGAGTGAAGCGAATTTCGAAATTCGAGTGCGGATCGATCCGACCTTAATTTCACGTATTTGTATATTTTCCGTCGCGATCGACGCGTTATTATTTGTATGATTTATCGATCGATCCCGGCTCGCGCGATGTAAATACCGCATTTATTATTTAATATCTCATAAGTTTGTGTTTAAGTTCGTTCGTCGAGACTACGAAAAATTGTGATATTCGCTCTCGAGATCAGGGAAATTAAGTTGTAGTGGTGAAGAAAAAGGAGGAACGTGACGGTTGCCAATAATTCCGCAACTGAGAAAATACTTTGTTAACAGTTAAAAAATGCAGTGTTAAATATGGCGAAACGAATCATTTAATTGTTATTACCAAATCTTGGCTGAGCTGAATTTTTAGTTGGCCCAAATGAATTTCAGTTTACATTTGTCGACAGTTAAATCTTATTTGGCTCAACTAAAATTTAGTAATAATCACTAAATGGTTCGCCATATTTAACACTGCATTTTTTAACTGTTAACAAACTCTTTTCTCAGTGCGAAATGAATCCACAAAAAAATCCACTATAATTAGGTTCAGACGTTGCTCTGCGTACAATTTGTTCCGGAAGCCTCAACGATTTCACATTTCGAGACTTCCGGAACGAAAGGCCAGGAAATATATCATCAGGCCCGCGATATATTTCTTATCAGAGCAAATTACTCGGACTTTGGATTATTCGTGGCTTCCTTTTGGAAAATCGCGCCTTAAATATGACCATCACGTTCGAGCAGCGACTCTTGTATATTAAAACGACCTATCCCTGTTAGATGTAACACGCTAACACTGGAATACGGTTGCATACTAAAAATAGTGCTCTTACTAAATGTGATTCATGTTTAACATATCGTTTTATGTTAATGACACTGTCTCACTCGCACTGACCATCATTCGGGCCTTTTTCGAGTCGATACGAACAATTTTCATCCACGAATTTTTCGTGTACAAAAATCTGTTCGGACCGACTCGAAAAATGGACCCACGACTCACTTAACACTGATGTAAATAGCGTAGAATATTTTACCAGAGTATTCCCGACGTGAATTGAGTACCGCTGAGTATTCATAAATTCGTCGGGAGTTGCGTTTATTTTTTATTTCGATTAACACGCGTTCAGACTATCGTTTAGTGCACGTTTGAGAGAGAGAGAGGAAATATATATATATATTATGCATACATTACTATTATTTGTACAGTCGTGCTACCGAGACTGACATTGCGAATGTCTACCTGATAAAAAACATGCTGTGATACGGATTGTAGTCACGTTAGTTCGATAGTATATATAAACTATATCGTCCAGAGTGTATGTAAAGCGTAATGATAAGATGATGATGATAATAAAACAATACAATGTTGACTTGATGCGATTGGCCTCAATTTTATTTTTACTTTCTCGCGCGTTTACAGCCCTTGGCAAATAAATTAGTTTGTCTGTACAAGCTTTTACATGAACGTGGATTCTCATGTAGAAAAAATTCGTTTTTTTCCCGACTACGCTAAAAAGACCACATTCCATGTCTGCAACTCGGGTGAAAAGTGATCGATTCTCGACCAGCGGGGAAAAAAAGTTGTGCAGCGTGAAGAAAAGTTGCGCAGCGGGCAGAATAGTACATTACGCTACAAGGGAGGGAAGTGCAACTTTTCACCGAGTGTGAAGTTTGATGCCCGAGCGAAGCGAGGGCAGAAATTCACACGAGGTGAAAAGTTGCACCCCTCCCATGTAGCGTACTATACTTTTCTCCCGATTTCACTGCAAAATAACTCCATTTCGCGTGTGCAACGGGGACGGAAAATTAGGTTATTTTTAACAAATGACGATCCGCATGCGTAATGCGATTTTCATTTCTCCCGCAGGGCAGGAATGAGCCGATTTCCTCCCTAGGGAAGAAATGAAATCGTATTTCGCATGCGTGAGTCATTTGTCAAAAATGAGCTATTTTCCGCCCGCGTTGCGGACACGAAATGGGGTTATTTCAGTGGAGTCGGGAGAAAAAGTACTTTTCTGCCCTCTGGGCAGCATTTTAGTGCCGATTGCAGCTTCTTTTCTTCCCTTTGCGCAACTTTTCTTCCCGCTGCGGCTACTTTTCTGCCCGCTGCAAATTGTCCCGTTCTACCGTTGCAGGCATAAAAATTTGGTCATTTTAGCATAGTCGGGAAAAAAATAGCGTATGCCACTCGGGAGGAAGTGCATACCTTTTCACCTCTGAATTTCTGCCCTCGTTTCGCTCGGCCATCAAACTTCACACTCGGTGAAAAGATGCACTTTCCTCCCTTGTAGCATAATATACTATTTCAAAGTAGCTTAATAAACGAAATTGTGTCATCCAACCGGCGGAAGATATCTTCTGTCTTGAGGCGGCGGTTGGCTCGGCGGTGGCGGCAGATATCTTCGGCTCTGCGGCGGCGGCGGACGCGGTCGCGGCGGCGGTGGAGGTGGTCGTGGTCGCGGCGGCGGTGGCGGTGGTCGCGGTCGCGGCGGCGGACCTGTGGAAGAAGATAGAAACGCTTCATGTTGTGAAACAATTAGTAAGCCCATTTAACACTAATTGTCGACCAACACTCACCTGGCGTTGGACTTGGGTAACTGTAGCTTGGTCGAGGTTGAGGCTGCGGTCGCGGCGGTGGCGGAGGTGGAGGTGGTGGAGGAGGTGGTGGTGGAGTAGGACTTGGATAATTGTAGCTTGGTGGAGATGGACTTGGGTAAGTTGGCGGAGGCGGTGGAGGAGGAGGAGGTGGCGGCGGCGGAGGAGGAGGAGGAGGAGGTGGCGGTGGTGGAGGAGGTGGAGGAGGAGGAGGAGGAGGAGGAGGTGGCGGAGGCGGAGGCGGAGGAGGCGTAGGACTCGGATAACTATAGCTTGGTGGCGAAGGACTAGGATAACTCGGAGTTGGCGATGGACTTGGATAACTCGGATAACTCGGAGCTGGAGTTGGACTTGGATAACTCGGATAACTCGGAGCCGGAGTTGGACTCGGATAACTCGGATAACTCGGAGCTGGAGTTGGACTGGGATAACTCGGAGTTGGAGTCGGACGAGGCGCCGGAATTAGCACCGTAGGTGGTTCAGGCGTTGGATAGCTGTACGCCGGAGTTCCAGCTGTCGAAGGATAGCTATACGCTGGAGTTGCTGCTGTCGAAGGATAACTATACGCCGGACTTCCTGCGGACGACGGATAATAAGTGGAACTCGACGCTCCGGCAGAAGCCGATGATGATGATGAGGCTGACGAAGGATAACTGTAAGCCGGAGTTGCGGCAGTCGAAGGATAACTGTAAGCCGGAGTTGCGGCTGTCGAAGGATAACTGTAAGCCGGAGTTGCGGCTGTCGAAGGATAGCTGTAAGCCGGAGTCGCGGCTGTCGAAGGATAACTGTAAGCCGGAGTCGCCGCTGTCGAAGGATAGCTGTACGCCGGAGTAGAAGGATAGTACGTTGCACTCGATGCTCCAGCGGAGGCCGATGATGAGGCTTGCGACGAGGACGACGCCGAACTCGATGCGCCGGCAGAGGCTGATGACGAGCCTGACGAGCTGGGATATTGAGGATATGTGTACGGCGGTAGATATGTCGGCGCCGGTGTTGAAACGCTTGGATATTGAGGTGTGAAAGTTGGAGGGCTGGGTGGATTTGGCGGCAGATATGAAATTGGTGGAGGGGATGGAGGTCTCGGAGGTGGTGGCGGGGGAGGAGGAGGTGGTGGAGGAGGTGGAGGAGGTGGAGGAGGTGGCGGCGGTGGCGGCGGAGGCGGCGGTGGTGGAGGAGGTGGCGGCGGTGGCGGCGGTGGAGGAGCAGGAGGGAGGTACACCGGCGGCGGCGGAGGAGGAGGAGGAGGGGGAGGAGGTGGTGGCGGAGGAGGAGGAGGAGGAGGAGGAGGAGGAGGAGGAGGTGGCGGAGGAGGAGGAGGTGGCGGAGGAGGTGGAGGCGGGGGAGGAGGAGGTGGAGGCGGGGGAGGAGGAGGTGGAGGAGCAGGAGGGAGGTATACCGGTGGTGGAGGTGGTGGCGGGGGAGGAGGTGGCGGCGGGGGTGGTGGTGGTGGTGGTGGTGGCGGAGGAGGTGGCGGTGGCGGTGGAGGAGGAGGAGGGGGAGGGGGTGGAGGAGGTGGTGGCGGGGGAGGAGGTGGCGGAGGGGGTGGAGGCGGGGGAGGAGGAGGAGGTGGAGGCGGGGGAGGAGGAGGTGGAGGAGCAGGAGGGAGGTATACCGGCGGTGGAGGTGGTGGCGGGGGAGGAGGTGGCGGCGGGGGTGGTGGTGGTGGCGGTGGCGGAGGAGGTGGCGGTGGCGGTGGAGGAGGAGGAGGGGGAGGTGGAGGAGGAGGTGGCGGCGGGGGAGGTGGAGGAGGTGGAGGAGGTGGTGGTGGAGGATAATTGTAACTCGGATACGTTGGAGGTGGCGGTGGCGGAGGAGGAGGAGGCGGCGGAGGAGGACGCGGCGGTGGTGGCGGCGGCGGTGGAGGAGGAGGAGGAGGAGGAGGCGGCGGCGGTGGAGGGGGAGGTGGCGGCGGCGGATAATTGTAACTCGGATAAGTCGGTGGTGGCGGAGGAGGGGGAGGCGGACGAGGAGGAGGAGGAGGAGGTGGACGAGGAGGTGGCGGAGGGGGAGGTGGCGGCGGTGGCGGCGGAGGATAATTGTAGCTTGGATAAGTTGGCGGAGGTGGCGGTGGAGGAGGTCGAAGCGGCGGAGGTCGAGGAGGAGGCGGTGGGGGAGGATAATTATAATTAGGATAATTAGGAGGGGGCGGAGGAGGGGGAGGCGGCGGCCGGGGAGGTGGCCGCGGCGGGGGAGGGGGAGGCGGCGGAGGAGGGTAATTGTAATTGGGATAACTAGTTTGAATCGGCGGCGCCGGAAGTCGCGGCGGTCCGTAGTCAGGTGACGTCACAGCCGGATTCACCGATGGACGTCTCTGCGGCGATGGCAATTCGAATGCCACTTTCGGACGTTCGTACGAGTAACCGGCCTGACGCGCGGTTCTCGTTTGCAGCGCAACAGCGACATTGAGCAATATCAATGTCCCCAACTGTGAAAAGATTTGGTGTTATCGGAGAACGATTAATCGGGGGTTCTTACCCCTTCTTATATATAAACCTTCTTCTTATATATAAATCTTGTATATAGACATCCGACTACTCACCCATCGCTGTAGCAGCATAATATTCTGTCGTATAACAGTGGCCCGGACATCGTGACAGCTTTTATACGAAAGTTTCGCGTATTCGACGATTCGTGCGTACCGCGCATTGCACCGGAAAACCGCACTTTTAATGACATTCCATTAGAATGGCTTATTACACTACTGTAGTTTGTTTCTTGCGGCCGCAAAGAGGGACGGAAAATTGTGCAAGACATTTGCGTTAATTCAATTTTCGCGTCGCGCTCTAAGCGAGCGTTGGGATTGGTGCATTCATTGATGGAATTTTTGCGTATTATTTTGTATTGAAGCAGCTTCATTACAAAGTCAGAGCAAAGGCTGCGATGACCTTCACAGGAACACCAAAGTAGGACCCACTGGTTACTTGCAGTAATTACTAATATTACTGTAGTTAGTATTAGCTATAGTTATTTCTACAATCGTTATAACGATTTTTTAAAAATATTAATGCCTCGTGTGACATTCGTTTTATTCGACATTTTCTATATCTTGACGACCATTTCGATATGAAGACGTCTTGGACGAAGGTGTGATCGAAAAGTGCTCGAAGCCGTCGCACAAGACGTCTTTTAAGACGTCTGCACAGAGGAGTTTAGATCTTCTCTGTGTGGGGAGTTAAATTTGATATTCAACGCAAGATTTCACCTCCGAAATCTAATTCGTTTAATTTACTTAATAGCTATGTTACACCGCAGACGACGCTGTAAATGTTGCCGCATTATCCGCTGTTGCCTCTTCCTCATTCTCTTTTCCATCACTTTAAAGAAATTGCGTGTCGATGGCGAAATAATGCAAAGCTCCTTTATCCTCTACTTTATCATAAAAGAATGCTCTCACCAATTCGAAGATAGTCAAATCCACTGCATTATTGATGCATTATCAGTCCAGGAAAAAAACATGAAAAAAATTCGTTGTTCGAGGGCACAAATTGCGTCTCGAAAGCGTTTAGAAGCGGAGATTCGACTGAAAAAAAATGGTCGCTTCGATTTCGACATCTCGCGTCGAAAATTCGAAACCCGAGTATTTATTACCGAATTTTCGCAAAAATGCTGTCTACTGTCGCTTCCGACGCGACTCGACGCTCACAGCCAATCAGACGTCGGTAAAACAGAATCCGACGTCACTGATTGGCGCTTCGCGCGCAAATCTCCCAACTCACCCTTTGCCTCCAATCGCCGCGCCCCGATTCGAATCCCGCGCTCCGATTGGCCGAGCCCGGAGAATTCCCGCCAACAACTGACAGCCAGATAACGAAAGTGGCGTGCATGATTCATACATCCTGCTGTTGTCGGCCCTGATTCATGGGACCATGGTTGACCGACTTGGTTAGTTCGCGACTCTCTGTGCGCCTTTCTATTTTAATCGAAAATAACCGATTTTCCGTATCTCCGTCGCGATTCACGAGAATCCACATCGTCTCGCGGACGCCTTTTGCACCGCGAGCGAGTGGATTTTTTTCGGTGGTCGAGCGACTGCGATACGCGATCGCGATCGAGCCTCGAAATCGCGAAGCCCGCTAGGCGGCTGGGCTGTGTTTTTGACAGCTCCGCAGCTTCGGTGCCGAGAGTGGTGCAATCAATCAACTCGCACGATTACCTAATCTGTCAGTCGGGCAGATCCGTCGACGGTGCTCGGCTGGCCGCATTCGCGAGTTATCACTGCAACAGCAATCTTTGTGTGTCTTCTTCTTATCGTCAATTTTCTCGATATGTTGCAGTTAACAGCGAGGCCAATGCCAGGCGAATTGCGATGGTGGAGAACTGCTTCGGCGGCTCTGGTCAGGTGAGTCGTCTCCTCCGTCGTTCTCTTTGAAAAAAAAAAACGCCCCCTAAATTTCGTAACCCGCTGCGATTTGCAAAATCGAAGAGTCGAGTGGTCGGTGCGTCCGGAAAGTGAAGTTCTTGCGTCAAGGTCGAATCTATGGTCTTCCGATTTCAGTCGCTCGCAGTTCCCGGACGAGTGTTGGTGGGCGAAGGTGTCCTGACGAAGATGTGCAGAAAGAAACCAAAGCCAAGGCAATTTTTTCTCTTCAACGATATACTGGTCTACGGCAACATAGTCATCAACAAGAAGAAGGTGAGTCGCTTGCTTTGGGGTTCTCCGATTGCGCTGATATTTGCATAATTGTGCCGTTAGTACGACCTGTGTTATTTGATTTTTTTTAACAGTACAACAAGCAACACATCATACCACTGGAGGAAGTGAAGCTCGAGTCGCTGGTGGACGACGGACGTAAGTGTCGCTCGGGGACTTTTGTTTGTAGGCTTTAGAGCTAGGCACTTGTTTACTAGAGTGTGTCAAAAAAAGAACATAATTTTTTTTTTGTTTTTTTTACGTCAAAAGTATGTATTCTGACCTTAATACCTTCCATGCAGAAAATGCTACATATTTTTCTTATTTTTTTTTATTAGAAGTTTCATGTAATAAAAATACCTCAATTGAGGCACCTCTATACATTATTTGCCAGCGAATTCCTTTGGCACAGTCGATTGTTACGTCAACCCCTCAATTTTAAGCCATGAAGACTAAAAAAAATTGCGATGATCTTCGGATTTTTTAAACTTTTCCTCAATAACCAGAAAAATACCGATTTCTTCTTTTTCTGATTTTTACTGCTAATTATTGCACTTTTCATTGGGCTTCGTGACTTAAAATCGAGGAGTTGACCTAACGATCAACTGTTCCAAAGGAATTCGCTGGCAAATTATGTTTAAAGGTGCCTCAATCGAGGTCTTCTTATTACATGAAATTTCGAATTAAAAAAATATATATATATTTAGGCGCGTTTTCTGCATTGGACATTTGTATTAAGGTCAGAATACATACTTTTGCCGTAAAAAAGAAAACAACAAAAATTGTTATTATTATTTGACACACTCTAGTGTTTACTATCACATTTAATCATGGTGTCCGTGATTCCACAATTCCTAGGAACTTATCAAAATTTTGGGTATAGTAAAGCACTGGACACCATGAAGATAAATTACATTTGAGATAATTACAGCTGCGGGCTTTGTATAAAATTATTCCAGGTGGAATTAATTAATCTGAAATCTGACACCCTAGTGAATTGTCGTTGTTTGTAGAGTTTCGGAATGGGTGGCTCATAAAAACGGTAACAAAGTCGTTTGCTGTTTATGCTGCTACCGCAACAGAGAAGCAAGAATGGATGGCGCATATAACAAAGTGCATCGAGGATTTGCTGAGAAAAAGTGAGTCGGCGACGAGCGAAGGCATCGGGCGTGCGAATAAATCCGCTGAGGCAACGTGTTTTTTTCTGCAAATGTCTTTATCTTCGTTGCAGGTGGTAAGAAGCCCGTCGAAGTTCACGCGGCTGTATGGGTTCCCGACAACGAAGCGACGATCTGCATGCACTGCAATAAGACACAGTTCACAGTTCTGAACAGACGGGTGAGTCGCGCATTATTTGTCGAGCATTCAGCACTACCACTGATAAGCGTTTTGATTGCGCGATGTAAAAATACTTTTGGCCGATATCGCGCGCGCTTTTTTTCGCCTATAATTAATTCATCAATTGCGGCTAAGGAAAAAGCGGGGATTATCCAATTAAGGTAGTTCTGTTGCTTTACGCTCACTTCGCATAAGTTTCCGAAAATGAGAACGAATTGCAATCAATTTTTTTTTGTTTCGATGAAAATGAATGGTTCACTTTTCTGAATACGTATGCATTTTTTCAAATTTTTTTCTTTGATTTGAATCTTTCATTTTTTGCATTGAAAAAATCACAAAATTCAAATCAAAGACGAAAATTTGAAACAATTCGAATCATATTCATCGAAACAAAAAAATTAAGTTGTCGGAAGATTTGTCAAACAATTTTATTTTTTATCAATTTGTTACTAATATTTTGGAATTATTATTATGACATATTAATCTTTTCAGCTATAATATGCAGGATTTTTTTCCGATTTTTATATTATCGAGAAGTGTTGCCAATTACCAATCATTTTTCGAAAACTTATGCAAAGTGAGCTCGAAGCGACAGAACAACCTTAATCGTGTTGAAATATTTCAAGAAATAATGATTCAATTAATTTTTTTGCAATTATTCCTATTAAACTATATCTTTTTCCAGCACCACTGTCGACAATGCGGCGAAGTGGTTTGCGGGCCTTGCAGCAACAAAAAATTGGTTCTACCGGGTCAGGGAAATGGCAAAGCGGTTCGCGTGTGTCTTCAGTGTTACGACGCGGCGAGCAAAGTCAAGCGGCTAGCTTCATTGCCCACAACGACCGATAGTCTCAACAACACCGATCAACAGCGCAATTCCGCCGACAGCTCGGGCGGAGACAGCTCCGGCGACGACGAAGAAGGGAACAAGGAAGAAAATCACGACGAGGTGAGTCATTCCTCCATCAATGAAAGCTATACAAAGCAACTCGATGACGACTCAGTTTGTGTTTCATTCAATCGTTTCAATTTCTCTTGCAGCCCAAATTCTACTCAACTCTGGCTCGATGAACGCTTTCCGGAGACTGTCTCGACTAAATAACAAACAAAAAGAAAGGCTATAAATAATTACACAGACGATTAACTATTTTCGACAGATGTACCGCGTAAAAAGCCTGTAATCTAGATAACTTTGGTCGGAGGAAGACACGATTTTTTTTTTTTTTTTTTCATCACGTATGTACAACGAACACCGCAAGTCTGTTAACTGGAGGGACCTTTTACACAGCGTACCGCGTGAGAGATATATATATATACGTACATATACTCTTAATCGTCCATCCGTTCAGTCAGCGATACTTTCGTCGCGACGAATCGTTGGCGGGCGGCTTCAGTTAGATACGGCAATGCGCACTGGTTAAATGAGTGTTACATTTTTTGCTATCGCGCGAACCGCAAATTCTACGGTTTTGCCGCCAGTTAAGGGAGAGTCCGGCTTTCGTTCGGTTTTTCTCAGTACGCGAGCCACTTTGTTCAACTAATTTTTACTTTTTGATAGCTCGTTTTATTTATATTTTTGATAAGAGACCGTGTTTACGTATTCGAGTTGGGAATTTCGAGGGAAGCTCGAGAAAAGTCGATTTCCAATCGAGAAATCGGTACAATGTATTTGTATTTTCAATTGGCGAAGCATCTATCGAAATAGAGAATAGAGATATCGTAAATCAAAATTTGAAGCAACGGTGCTGATTTTACTGCGAACAAAAACTGAACGAAAATCGGACTGATAAACTTATGCAATTAAAAACCTCACTCACAGTCAATTAAAAATCGATTTGCTTTCATTTGACCAGTGCGTAATGCTGCAATTTATCGTCACCACCTAAAAGACTAAAAAAACAAAAAATAGAAAATTGCTTCGAACTCATCACAGCCTTCGCCTCTAAGTACCAACAGATTTATATTCACACCACTTGGAATGCGGGAATGTTTTTTTTTTTTAGTTTTTAAGCTGACAATGCCAGTTTGTGCCTTCTAATCAGACAAGTTTTGACCCAGTTTATTTTGCTACTGAGACTAAAAATAAGAATCTTTTTTTTTTCTCCACTGTATTTCATTCAGAAAAAAAAGAAACCAAACTATTGACGATACATGGAAGCGTCGTACGAACGAAAAATTCGTTCTATTTTCGTTGGCTCTCGATTTCGACACAGATTACTTGCCGAAGTGGCCCTGTTGTTGAATATTTTTTTTTGACGGGGGTATTTTATATCGAACATTTGTATCTGTAAATAATTGAACAATCTTATACGAGTAACAATGTTAATCTGAAAAAAACTATTGTCAAACTTCGAAATCTCAATTATCATTAAAAGTTGAATCATAAACTGTAGAGATTGTCGTCGTTCTCTTTTATTTTCGTTTCAACAATGAGCGAACACAAAAATTAGTTTCGAGGTAGGTAAAAAATCTTATAAATGCTATATTATCTGTCACGAGAACATTGACAGCCTGTAGATGATTATTCTGCCGAAAAAGTCTGTGCTTTCCTCAAATATGAGCTTGAACGTTTTGGCCTCCACACTTTTGTCCAGTTTGAATGTTTGCATCTTATTCGTGTCTTCCGGATAAAAACGCTCCGCAATCTCCAAAGACTTTGAATCGGGTCCAGCCTCGATTCGACAGTTCTTGCCGGCAAAGCCGCCCTGGAATTGTATTTCTATTGTGGACAGTTTGCATTCTTCTTTGAAGTCTATCAGAATCCATTGAGGAGATCCCTGCAACAAAGTACAAAAGTAGACATTTCAAATTTAAATAGAAAAAACAGTTGCAGCGAATTTGATTTTTTTTTTTTTTTTTTTTTCTAAATGACAAAAATGCCTCAACACGAATCTTCGCTATATATATCTACTCGCGTATCTCATTCAACGAATTTCAGTGTTTTTCCCGCGAATATCGATCCTCATCCCCCAATTCTGCATCGATCCGCAACCTCTTAAAAAATACCGACTCTTACCGCTTCAGAATTCCAACAGGTCTCGTCGCAATCGTCGTAGAGAAATTTCTTCCCGTAGCTCCGCACATCTTTGTTGAGAACCGAGCTGACCCTGCGGACAAATCGCGCAGAGATTGATAAACCCGCGAACCACCAATTGAGCGTCGCGTGGAGAGCACCACGTGTTTCGGTGATGCAGTGCTGCGGACGTCACCGAAACGTTGCTACTGTAGCTCCTGTATATACTGAACTACAACTCACCGACACTCGAACGCTTTTTCCTTCAACAAACTCGCCATATCCCGACTAAGTCTACTCGAGTGACTAGAGAAACGTACACTATCTCTTTCTTACGCTGTCATAGCCGTCGCGCAATATACCTATATACACATCGCGTTGTAAACGCGTTCGTGACGCTGAGTTTTCTCCGTCTGCGCTAAACGCGAGTGAGACGACAGAGACACAGGGAGCGAGAGAGAAAGAGCGCGACAGGGAGAGGGGGAAGACGGCGGTGGAGTGGGAGGCAAATAGAGAGAGACGGAGAATGTCGGAGCGAGAGAGTGGGAGGGAAACAGGGTGAGAGAGACAGAGAGAGAGGGAGTCGGTGGAAGCCGGAGAGAGAAAGAGCGAGAAAGAGGGATTTTCTCCGGCTGCGATAAACGCGAGTGAGACGACAGACACAGGGAGCGAGAGAGAAAGAGCGCGAGAGGGAGAGGGGGAAGACGGCGGTGGAGTGGGAGGCAAATAGAGAGAGACAGAGAATGTCGGAGCGAGAGAGTGGGAGGCTATAGAGAGAGAGACAGAGAATGTCGGAGCGAGAGAGTGGGAGGAAAACAGGGTGAGAGAGACAGAGAGAGAGGGAGTCGGTGGAAGCCGGAGAGAAAGAGCGAGAGAGAGAGGGATTTTCTCCGGCTGTTTTCTCCGTCTGCGCTAAACGCGAGTGAGACGACAGACACTGGGAGCGAGAGAGAAAGAGCGCGAGAGGGAGAGGGGGAAGACGACGGTGGAGTGGGAGGCAAATAGAGAGAGACAGAGAATGTCGGAGCGAGAGAGTGGGAGGAAAACAGGGTGAGAGAGACAGAGATAGAGGGAGTCGGTGAAAGAGCGAGAGAGAAGGAAGTTGTGGCAGACAGAAAGAGAGGGAGAAGGTGGGAGTCAAAGTGAGAGAGAGAGAGAGACAGCTATTTTGACGGTGCGCGGTTGCGTTCAGACGCCTTTATCTCTCTATCCTCCGCAGCTTCGGCAATGGCTTGCACCTTGCACCGTTGATAGAGCCGAGCGTTCTCTGTCCCTGGTACTGTAAATTCTCATTATTTCGAAGGTAATAAAAAAAAAATACAAAAATATAAATTACAATATAGAGACGAACGCGGACTCAAAACACGGTTCGATCCGCGTTAAATTTCAGTGCGAGCCAACGGCGAGTCACGGGGGGAAGATGGCTGGAAATCGCGAAGTTATTCTCGCTGACTTTCAGGTAACGTACACAAAAGATTGTATCGCGCCGAGTTGCAGCGGATCCGAAGTCGCTGCGGTTTCCGCGATTTTGAGGTTATGCTCAGACAACGCGCGATGACATTGACAATAATTTTCCTAGTCTTCGTCCTTTTCGCCGGACGCTGGAAATGCTGATGCGACTTTTTTTTTTTACTTCTCTCCTCGAGGACTTTGCGATCGAAACGGCGAAATTTTCGCCCAGCAGCTGTCTTCCGAAATTTCTCGCAGCTGACGGGGACAAAGAATTTTTCTTTTGCTTCATGATTTTGCAGACAATAACAGAATGACGTATATTTTCGATTTTGAGCGCGAATCACAAGATTCATAATTTGTTTTCGTGGCTTATCTCGTTGATTAATGTGACATTGGAACTGTCTGAGAAGTTTCTGGAAATTTCTAGAAACTCACAGTTTTTTATGTGTCGATGTGTATTTTTTTTAGTTTGAGCGTTAAATGTTGAGAAATTGTAACAAAAAAAAAATAAACGTTTGACAGGCATGTACGGGAATAGACGATGTGGGGGAGGCAATTCTGCATCTCGAGAACACCAATTGGGACCTTCTGGTAATTTCTGCTGCGATCTTTGTTGTATCGTTTCATTGGCCGATTTACATCTTGCCGTCAATATTTGTTTCAATGCTGTCGCAGGCTGCGGTCAACAGAGTGATGCATCACGATACGCAGCAATTGCCCTCGGAAGTCAGTCCGGACATCGAGATGGTGGAGGTGGTTCAGGGGGTGCCGGTCATCACCTTCTCGTCCTCGTCGGAGGTCGCTCACGCTCCTAAAAACGCAGTTGCGAGATTGGACAACCCGGAGAACGTAAAGCCTGGAACTAGCAGACCCAAGAGCCACGCTCAGGGATCCACCAGGCTGCTGGAGTTTCATGTTCACTACTTAAATCGTTCTTTCATGGTCAGACTTCCCGAGAACTCCACAGTCGGTGAGAATGTCTTTTCTCATTTTTTATTTGATATTTTGTCGATACCCAAGCTGAAATAGTTTGGTGGGGATCAAAATAACGATTGACCAAAAAGCGAATGGCCAAAATAGCGAATTTAAAACTAACGAACGTCCAAATCTAGAATGATCATCATTACGGAATTCGCTATTTTAGCCATTCGTTATTTTGATCATTCGGTATTTTGACCCCACATTTTATTAAAATGCAGTTAAAATAGCGAATGATCAAGATAGAGAATGACTAAAATAGCAAATTTTGTAATGATGGTTATTCTAGATTCAGACGTCCATCATTTTTAAATTCGTTATTTTGGCCATTCGCTTTGTGGTCATTCGTTATTTTGATCCCCACTCAAATAGCTGATTATTCCGAATTCTCTTGTAAATCGTATCTTTCACATTTTTCAGGAGACTTGAAACACGCGATATACGAGGAAACGAACGTGGGTCCCTGTCAACAGGAGCTCCACGGTTGGAAGAAAGACCCGCCGAGTAATTTCTCATTTCTCTCGAGCCTGGAACTCCCGAAGGAGGTGCAGCTCTACATGACTCAGTCGTCGGAGCCCGGAGACTCGATCGCAGACCCGTGAGTCACGTCAGAGATCAATAATGTCCGTTGGCACGCGAGAAAATCGAACACCCGCATTAATTTGCCTGTTTTTATTTTTTTATTTAGCATATGTTTGTCAGACCGTCTCACGCAAACTTACACTCTCAACATACGCGACGAAGTCTTCAACCGAACGTACCAACTCAAATTTCCCGGCACTCACACGATTCTCGACGTGAAGACGAACGTTTACACGCTGATCGAGGTGCCGGTGAGGAATCAACAGTGGAAGGGTTGGCCGAGCTCGGCGAAAGACGACAAAGTCACCCTCGCCCAGAGCGGAATCAGTTACCCGGAGCACGAGTTGTCTGTGGGTAAAATTCCCGCCAAGGAAAGCAAAAAGGTTATTAATATCTTCATTGATAATATTTTTTATTTGTATTTCTCTGTGTTCCATCGTATACCCTTTCGGGTGTTTTACGTAACCCGTCCTTGTCCCCTCTATCATTGTCATATCTATCATATTTCACAGTCATTCTGCAAAGTTTTGTGATATTTTCAGGACGTTGTGGATTTAGTCGACAGCGACAGTTCGGCCGATGGACAGGAGGACGTGGAGGAATTCGAAGACGCTCCGGAATCTTTCATAATCGAGGACGATATGTTCATTGACAACGTCCGATCCACTAAGATACAGCGTCTCAGTGAGTTCATCTCTGCTTTTGTACCGTTCTACAAAATTTTCACAGTCACAGCGATTTTTTTAATTTATTTTTTTTTGTCTTGCAGTGCCGGAGAACGTCGAAGATGAGACAATGGGCACATTGCACTTTGCTGAACAGTTCGAAAAGCGTTACGGCCACGCGCATCCCGATTTTTTTACGGGTACCTTCGACGAAGCTATTAAGGAGTCATGTTTGAAGCCCGCTAAAGAGGTAAGTGAGCTTTCTATTAAAGATCTGTTCGTTCCATCTCGTTGCTAATTCGACAATTGTTTCTCTTTTATTTTGCAGAGAAAATTATTAGCCGTTTATCTGCATCACGACAACAGCGTTTTGGCAAACGTATTCTGTACGGAATTGTTAGGATCCGAGACTGTGCTCCAACTACTTTCGGCGAATTTCGTCGTTTGGGGCTGGGACATCACCTACGAGAGCAACAAAGAGAAGTGAGATCGATGCATTCGCAGTTTTATCGAGATTTAGGGTAGATGTACCGTTAGTGGCCACTGTACCTATTGTGGCCATTTTTATTAATTTATTCTTGAAATTAATTTTTCAAGAATAATTTGAAATTAATTTTTAAATTCATATAAATTCACCGATTGATCTACTCGATGTTTTTTTTAGGCCATTAAATGTGTTGTATTATTTTTTTGAATGTGATGGCCACAATCGGCCCCAAAGTGGCCAACAACGGTACGTCTACCCTATAATAATTTAAAAAATAATTTATCGTTTGCTCTCCTTTTTTCCGTGCAGATTCTTATCTTCCGCGCGTCAGGCCCTCGGCGTCATGGGAGCCGCAACGATACAGAACATCGACGTCGACACTCTTCCCGTTCTGATGATTCTCATGCGTTCACGATCGATCACAGAAATCTACACGATAGTCCACGGCAACGTCGGAGTCAACGAGCTCCTCACGAACTTGATTCAGGCGGTCGATGTTTTCCAGGAACAGAGACGCGCGGACATCGGCGTCGAGGAGGAGAGACACGCGAGAGAGCGCGTGAAGCAGGAACAAGACAGAGCATATCAAGAGAGTCTCGCAGCCGACAGGTAATTTATTAATCATGCAACTCACGAAAAAAAAACTCCACTATCATTTAAGGGGTCTCTTTGGATGCATGAAAAAACGCTATTTTTATCAATTTTTGTTGACAATACTGTTATGTTTAGCGATATAAAACGCGTTGGGCTTAATTAGTGTGAAAATGCCAGGTAAACAATTTACGTTGAAAAAATGTGAACTTTTCAGAGCGAAAGAGGAGTTAAAGCAGCAGATGGAGCAGCGCGAGAGACAGCAGAAAGAGGAAGCGGAAAGCCAGAGACTGGCGGAAGAGGCGCGCAAGGAGGCTCACAGACTGGCGGAGGAGGCGCGTAAGGAGGCTCACAGGGCTGCCGTGGAGTCGAGCCTACCGCCGGAGCCGGAACTCGGTGCGGGCGACGGAGTTCTCAAGATAAAGGTGCGACTCGCGGCTGGAAAATTCTTGGAGCGCAGGTTTCAGGCGGACGCGCCGCTCCAGACGCTCCTCAATTTTCTCATTGTCGAGGGATATCCCACGGACGAGTATAAAGTGTTATCCAGCTGGCCTCGGAGGGACGTAAGTGAAAAAAAAAATCAGTAAACGAAAAGGGTTCTCGCCAAAAATCGTCGCCTAACGATGCACGATTTTTTTTTTTCAGCTCACGTCCATGGACACGAAACTCACTTTAGCAGAACTGAAATTCTGCCAACAAGAGACGGTGATTCTAGAACAGCGATAAGTTAAAGAAGTAAACGAAAGAAAAGAGAAAAAAAAACACGCAAAAACACAAAAAAAACACTCAACGTATTTAAATTTTTTCGAAGTGTAGAAACTAAGAGCGTCGCGGATATTCTTAATGTTGTATTTATTTAATAATTTTTCTTGGTAGTCGACATTTAAACGTGAGTACTTTATTTTCGTTTTTGTCTCGTTCAATTTAACTCAATTACAATTTGTACGCCGTACTTTTTCCAAGCGCGATCGCATCGTACGAAAGATGTAGTTCTATTTTGTACGAAAATGAAAAACAAAAAATATTGTCGGGGCATGAGAAAAAAGAATGTGAACGACAGAATGAGAGAGAAAGAGAGAGAGAGAAACACCCGTATAAAAAGGTGAGAGAGAATAAGCGCCCTCCCGAAATGTGAATGAAATGTACGTGTTGAATTTCCAAAATAAAACTAGATCTTGAG
This sequence comes from Itoplectis maculator, assembly GCA_964034905.1. NCBI lineage: Eukaryota > Metazoa > Arthropoda > Insecta > Hymenoptera > Ichneumonidae > Itoplectis > Itoplectis maculator. The sequence goes on along the minus strand of OZ035853.1, from coordinate 939,568 downwards.
AAAAATTCGTTCCATTTTCTAATCGAGCTTTCATCTTTCCTTTCATTATTTCGTTCTCCTGTTTTGTCTTTTCGGTTTTTATACAGTATTTACAAAATTTACGATTTAACTATCTCGTTTGAAGTATATATTTAAAAAAAAAAGAGTCGGTTTATCCGTCGTTAATTTTATTCACAGATACAGCGAAGCCGCGAAAACGATGTCGCGTTTGAGAAGCTTAATCGCGTCGCTGAATTTATTCTCGAGATCGGTGTTACCGATGTTCTTCGCGGCTTGGCTGAGCTGCCGCAGAACCTCCTCGAGCCTTCGCATCGTTCGTATTATCGAGCCTTCGAAGATATCGGTCATTTTGCAAATTTGCAGGAAAGTTGCGCCTTTGCACCAAGCGTAAACGACGTCCATGAGGAAAGGCTTGAATCGCTCGACGTAGGCGCTCTCGTCGAGGTCGAGATTCGCCTCTGTCGACACTTTGGCTATCCTTCGCGCCAAATCCTGCATCTGCCTCAGTGGTCCACTGAGTTCATTGGTAGCTTTCGGCATTTCCTGCGATTTTTCGTCGCAAACGAAGCAGCTGAGAAGGGCAGCCATTTGCGGCACGTTGAGTGAGTTGAAGAGTCCGTTGAAGACCATCTCCGTGAGCAGAAGTTCATCAGCTCCATTCAGTTCGCAGGCGACTCGTCCTTTGAGCTCAATAACATCAGCAGCAGTGCAGTAACACATTCGCCGTAAAACTCGTTTCCTGCACTTCAGCTCATCCATCTGAAGCACTGATTTCGCTCGTTTCAGTTCCTGTTTCGCATTCGTCAGCTGCTCAGCCATCTCTTCGCGTCTCATAAACTTCTCATAAAGATCATTGAGCTCCGGATCTTTGTGCAGCGGATGAGCGAACAGTCTCTCCTCCAACGTTTCGATTCGCTTGACGATGTCCTTAAAATTCGAGTCCTCGATTCGCATATCCGTGACTGGATTCAAAAGCGGCGGACCGTCGGGAAATCGTTTCTTCACTTCCTGAATAGTCTTCAAAACGCTCTTTCGATTATCTGCCGGTCGCAGATCTTTCGGATAATAGAGTCTCAGTGAACTGATCTGCGATATAAGAGTGCTAAGCACAGGAACGACTTCAATTTCACCCTCTTCATTCGGTCCGCAAGGCACCGGTGAACCTTCCTTCGATTGCGCCGAAATATGCAGCAAAGTGTCGACGACGATGACGGTTTTCTCCTTCACCGGATTCTTCGGTGTTTTCTTCTTGAAATTGACAATAATTCCCCAATCGAATTCCGCCTTCTCGTTTTTTATCTTTATCATCCTTCCGGGTTGGAGAAACGGAAGCAGATACTCTGGTTTCGTGAGATAAGATCTAAATTCAGTGCCGAGACGATCGAGCTGCTCTCGGATATCGTGATACGTCGATATCTGACTCAATTTCTGCACCTGCAGTTCGTCGTACGAAGCTTGAAGAGCCTTTACTTTGTTGTAAAGCTCAGGAATGGAGGCTTGATTTTGAAATTGGTAGAAGCTACGCTCGAGCATATATTCCGGATTGATTTCCTCGACGCGAAGAAGATTGAGGACCATATTGTAAGTGAGATGAAAGGCGGAATTGATCGGATCGGGTTTGCCCTGGACGATGTCTTTTCCGACCGCGGGACTGACTTGCTCGTCGATCATCAGGATGACGATGCCCTTCTCGTCGAGACCTCGACGTCCGGCTCGGCCGGACATTTGAATGTACTCGCCGGAAGTGATCCAACGGAAATCCTTGCCGTCGAATTTTCGCGGAGCGGTGAAGAGAACCGTTCGCGCGGGCATATTTAGTCCCATTGCGAAGGTTTCTGTGGCAAAAAGCGCTTTGATGAGACCTTCGCCGAACAGAATCTCGACGGTTTCTTTGAGAATTGGTAAAAGACCGCCGTGATGGATGCCGATTCCTCGTCTTAAGAGCGGAAGAACGTTCTCCACCTGCGGCAGCTTTCGGTCGTCCTCGTTGAGGACGTCCATCGCGTTGTTGAAGACCTCGTCGACCAGCTGCTTCTCCTGCATCGTGTTCAGGTCCAACTGCGCCATCTGCATCGCGTAAACCTCGCAGTCCTTCTTCGAGAAACTGAAGATGATGACTGGTGCGAAATTGCGCTCCATTATCATCTTCACCATCTTGAAGATGTTGGATTGCGCAGCGGCGCCGCGAAAACCACCCTTTCGACCTTTTTGGTCGCCTTTGGCTGCGTCGCCCTGCAGACACGCCATCGCTCGGTTGAAATTTTCTTCTTTGAACTGACCTTCCTCGTTCACCACCTGAAAATAGAGCGAGGTGAGTGATGTTATGTATACAGGGTGATGAAGAATGTTTTTTTCATTCATGGGTGTTTGGTAGGTAATCGTCTCCTGAGCAAAGTTACTTAAGGGGAAGCTGGAGTAGATTTTTTGACCGACTGGCCGGTAAAAAAGTACGGTTTCGTAGAACACACTATACGTGGATTTAGTTGATGTAATCAACATTTCGCAGGTACCGAAATGTGGAGAAAACTTCAAAGAATTTGCGTCTGGTCTGTTTTAGCAAGTTTGAATTCCTGAATCGATTATATCTTGCAGCAAACGCTCTGTTGACGTTTCGAGCGGCCATATTGGTTTTGAGAGGTTAATAAATACACGATTTTTTACATTTTCTCTTCGTTTTTCACCAAAATTCGACCAGACGCAAACTCACTAATATTTACATAACATCTCTGCCAAATTTCAACTTCGTACGTAGCCTTTTAACGACGTATAGTGTGTTCTACGAAATAGCACTTTTACGAAATTCTCAATGTTTGTTTGTAAACAAGCCTTCACGAGTTTGAATAACTGGAACAAACGGAGCAGTAGAATTTGAAGTGATGAGCTTTGTCGAATTAGATGCAATATAGGCGTACCAAGTGAATTCCGTCGCCGCCAACAGGAAAGATGTAATGCTGAAGTGGCGTAGGTCGGTAATCCGTGTAGACGACGTGACAAGGTTGTCTGTGAAGATGGGCGACCCACTCGGCGAATTGCCGAGCGTTCGGTATCGTAGCGGAGAGAAAAACGTAGTGAACGTTGTCCGGAAGAAGAATCAACGTCTCTTCCCACACGACACCTCTTTCCTTGTCTCTCATGTAATGAATCTCGTCAAATATCACCCATCCTACTTCCCTCATCACCTAAAAAAATTCATATCCATTATTCACTATTTTTCATTTTTTTTTTAAATGATTCAAAATTATTTTTCGAAAGTACCTCTGATCCTCTGTACAACATATTTCGCAAAATCTCGGTCGTCATAATCAGAACGCTCGCGGTCGGATTGATCGTCACATCTCCGGTTATCAAACCAACGTCCTTAAATTCTTCGTAGAATTCTCTGTACTTTTGGTTACTCAGCGCCTTTATCGGCGTTGTGTAAATTACTCGCTGCTTGTCTCTCAGTGAACAGGCAATTGCATACCTGTTGAATAAAAAAATGTATTTTTAAGAAAATACTCTTTTGGAATTATCAACTTTTTAAGCAAAACGTTTACGAAATAAACTAATTTACAGAATACAAATAATAAATTAACTATTCTGTAATAAATTACAGAATTGCTAAATTACAGAATTTGACTTACTCCGCAACAACCGTTTTACCCGCCGACGTGTGAGCCGACACGAGAACTGACTGATTGTTTTCGATGCAGAGAATGGCCTCTTTCTGAAACGGATCCAGAATGAATTTGTACTCCTTGGCCGGTTTGGTCGTCTTGTTCTCCAGCGGTATATACACATGCCCGGGTGGCACCGCCACTTCGTGTGTGCACGACTCGATGGTCTCTATCGTGTGTATTTCTATCCGCGGTACAATTTCGTCTATGCTATTGCATCGAATGCAAAAAAAAAAATTACACAATGTAATGGACACGTCAAATGTAGTTTGAACTACAGATTCGGGTGGGGATCAAAATAACGATTGATCGAAGTAGCGAATGGCTAAAATAGCAAATTTGTGAATCGGCCATTCGCTTTTTGGTCATTTGTTATTTTGATCCCCACCCAAAGATTCGACACTGCGCAGCCAATCGTTTAAATATTTAGATGCGCTGCGACCACAGTGACGATACGCAGGAAAAAGGAGACTCACTTGATGTCGTCCAAAATGGATTCTGTCTTGATCCTCTTGCCGAGCGGATCGTCGGCGTCGGTCTCCAACTCGCGCTTAAGCTTTGCATCCTCATCGCTGGCTCTGCAAACAATCATCAACGATTAAACAGTGAAAACAACGGAGAAAAACACGTTGCCACCATTTTTAGGTTAGAATCGCGAACCGCAATAATCGGGAAACATACTTCACCGCCGGCTCGTCCTTCGTTTCTGGCTCAGTCGTCGACGTCGGGATGATCTCGACGTCATTCTCGTTCGTCTCCTCGAACGCGTCGAACAGATCCGCACTGAAATCTGCCATCTCGTAAACCTGGCGGTGCTCGTCGTTCGCGGAGGTTAGGAAACGAGCAGCAGGATTTCGAGGACGCGCCACGCTCCGTCTATCGTTTTGCTTTTCTGTTTTTTTTTTGCGCTAGTTCGGTGAGCTTCCGATATTCGCCGCAAGTGGCGCCACTGTCGCGAAAAATCGCGAGAACGAACTGCTCGATCGATGCTGCAGAGAACTTCTGTTCTGTTTTATCGACGGGAGGTAAATAAAATAAATCGTACTTCACCGGATTTTTGGACTATTGATGAGGCTTTCACGCAGCGAAAGAATATCGACGCCGACAGAAAATAACCTAAGTAAGTTTCTCAGCTACTAAATATGCGCGTAACTAAGCCTTCGAAATATCAGCTGAAAAAAAGGAGAAAATCGTCTGTGACGGGAAAGAAATATTCATATAGAAACCTGACCTACATAAATTTCATCGGCAGTTCGTTTCAAGCAGGCAATTTCATTTCGTAGTTCGCACAGCGAACAAAAAGACAAACGCACAGATGCTGTGCTACTATGAATCAATCGCGCGTGCTTCGGTATCAGCTGCGATCAGCTGATTGGCCAAACAATCGGCGCGTATCGCTGCACGCGACGACGATTGCCGAGAAACACATATCGAGTCGGTTTGGTGCGATGTATACAATTGAGTTGCTCGAGCCGCGCACGCAACGAAATTCACATGACTCGCTCGCGGCTTTCAGGAATTTCAACGTGGGAAAGCGGCCGCTCGTTCTCGTCGTGGAAATATCACCGAACCGCCTCGCCCCAAAGTCGCTGCGGGTCGCGCGTTATGCATATACGCAAATTAATAACGCACAATACGCATCGCGCAGTCGGAGAATCGCGGACGTGCAATGAGCTGCTGCTGCGGTAACAAAACGCGTTTGCGGAAAGCGTGAATAACGCATCGCCGGAAGTGAGCCGACGCTGCGCGCGCAGCTGATGCATTGCGAAATGCGTCTCGGAAGCTCCGCTCGCTAATTGGCTCGACTCTCTTCGAAGCGGGCCAATTATTTTTTAGAAAATATGATACATTTTAAGGGTCTTGGTTGGAAATTCTCTTCTGGTGCTTCTCTATATCGCAACGACGATGACGAAAGCGAACGCGCTATTATGATTAGTTAGAGAGTGAGGACGGGGATTCCCCCCCCTCCACATCTCTCGCGCCGCTGATTGGCTCCCGCGTTAGACTCAGAACGAGAAACACTGGCAGCGCTGATGAGACGATACTAATAATTATATTTTCATTAGTTACGGTTTATCGGCGGATTTACGATCGTTGCGCAACGTAGCTACGTTGCTCATCTCCGGTGAGATGAGGCTTTACCGGCGCGAGTATCGCGCACTGTTATAACATCGTCTTCCTCGTTGATTTCACTTTTCCGACAGCGACTCTCGTTGCGCGGCTGTCTCTGCGACTGCGACGAGACGGCCGATAGGTTGACGACATGGGGAGAGAGAGCCTGGAAATTGCTGGATGCTCCATAGTCAATGAGTCGTATAGCCATCTAAGTGCTTCCGATGCGCCTTTGGCAAGCAGCAGCTAAATGCGGTGTCCTTAACGGGATGTTCGTAATTTTGTCGACTCGATTACCACGTGGCTATGCTGATACATTTAAATTGATCGCTCTATCGAGGGAAACAGTCCGTAAATGTCTGGCTTATCTTACACTTTGCTTTTCCATGGTTTAGACTCTGTTTTTAAGCGTATTGTAGTAGTTTCTTCTGACTTCAAACTTGCAGCTGACTGAACTTTTTTTTAATTGTAAAAATTTGTTTAGTTTGATAAAAAAAATGAATTATTGGAAATACAAGATTAATTAATTTCAAATAAAAAAAAGTCCAGAGCCTGAAAAAACCGTAAATGATTGGCTTATCTTACACTTTGCTTTGCATCGTTTAGACTCTGTTTTTAAGTGTATTGTAGTATTTTCTTCAGTCTTTAAACTTGCAGCTGACTGAACTTTTTTAATTGTGAAAATTTGTTTAGTTTGATAAAAAAAATGAATTAATGGAAATACAAAATTAATTAATTTCAAATGAAAAAAAAAATTCCAGAGTCTGAAAAAATCTGGAACCTCGTTAGACGTTTAGACTCTGTTTTTAAGTGTTTTATAGTATTTTCTTCTGTCTTTAAACTTGCAGCTGACTGAACTTTTTTTTTAATTGTGAAAATTTATTTAATTTGATAAAAAAATGAATTAATGGATACACAAAATTAATTAATTTCAAATAAAAAAAAGTCCAGAGCCTGAAAAAACCTGGAACCTCGTCAGACGTTTGTTCCATTATATTCGCGGAGCCTTCCGCGACGAGGAAGCGAAAATTGATCATCGCACTTCCGGATCGAGAAGGCATTGTGCGGCTGGCAAACGACGAATGAGGAAGCAATCCTCAAATATGCTTTCTCCGATATTAAACTCTCTCATTGATACATTCAAACGACCTCAACTGCGTCGCATTACAAAATCACCGACTCAGACGTAATTCGCACGACACGAAATGCTAGAAATAGACATTTCTCGCGTGAGACATCCGCAACATAATATTTACGAATATTATATAACGATAATAGGCCACTATTGAGAGTTCGCTCGTTAGCTCTAAGAAAAAGACGCTTTTTCCGTCGGCCTAATGACAATTTGCTTCAGGAAGAAGCGACCCTAAACGTCGTACAATTTTATGTTCCAGACTGAACGCGGAGAAGCGCACAAAAGACGGAACGACCGGGACATCCAATTTCCTGTTTATTTACGTGTACGCAATTCTTTATCTCTATCGCTCGTCAACCGTTTTACGATTCTCGGCAAAGCGAGACGAGAGAGATCCGAGCGCTGAGAGCCACAAGTGCCACTGCTGCCTCTTCTCGCTGCTTCCGAGGATGGCTTCGCGCGTTGCATTTGTGTTGCGCGTAACACGCGCGGCTTCTGCCGACGTCTTCGTGCGGACGTACACGTATTTTCCGCATAGGCCGTTCCGCGTCAAGTCGGCTGCTTATTCGAGATCGCAATTTTTTTTACTTGTGTGTTTTCGAAAATCACGGTTGTTTGCCCGAAATATATGTGAAAAACTGTGAAAAAATGTGAAAAACGCGTAAAACGATTTTGCACTTTTTTCGAAATTTTGTGACTTCACTAAAATCGATGTAATTTGTTTTTGGACGATCCGAATTTGGATTTTCTTCTTTTGTTCGAAAGAAAACTCTATAACGAAGATAATGCTGCAAGATGAAATGCAGTATCTCGATTTTTCAATTTTTTACAGAATTTTAAAGACGAACACTCGAAAACCGCAAATTTTTTCAAAGGGTACGAAATTATTATTAACTGTTGCATTGATTATAAATAATTATTACAGATAACTTTTTTGTATTAGCTGAGGTTGTATTTCACTATAAATTAATAGTTACCGGTATCTTTTATTTCTCTCTGTGTATTGTCAATAAAAATCTTTTACTACTACTAATGTCACAATTGGCGAACAGAGGAGCCAACTTGATTCGGAACGCCTCGTATATTCCACCGTGTCACGCCTCGACGTATATGAATATGCTTGTGTTGTCGCAGCCACAATGCGTAATGTGTATCAACATCTCACGCGCGCGCTCGCTCGCGCTGCGGAGTCTCCGCGCCGCGAGTTGGTGCGGTACACGGTTCGCGCGCGCGCGAGCTCCTCGATGGGCCCGGCCGCGACACTCCAAACGGGACTTTCAGTTTCTTTTGGCGTCCCGGGAGTGCAGGACCGAGCGCGACGACGCGCTCGCGTGTATAAACGCGCGTGAAAGTTTTGCCCGTCGTTCGGCAAGAAGAAGAAGCTCTCGGATTCGACTTACGACGTCGAGTCTCATCCTCTTCTGGCATCTTTGGACTTCGTCACACTAGGTACTTAATTATTTTTTCCTATTTTTTTTCTAACGATCTACGAACAGCGGTAAAAAAATCTCGCTTGGAGCGATGCATTAATTTTTTGGGGTGGGGGTCAAAATAGTGAATGATAATAGTGAACAGCTAAAATAGCGAATTTGAAAATAACGAAGATCTAAATCTAGAATGATCATTATTACGGAATTTGGTATTTTAGCCATTCGTTATTTTGATCATTCGGTATTTTGACTCCACATTTTATTAAAATGCAGTTAAAATAGCGAATTTTGTAATGATGGCTATTCTAGATTCAGACGTCCATCATTTTTAAATTCGCTATTTTAGGCATTCGTTATTTTGATTATTTGGTATTTTGACCCCACATTTTATTAAAATGCAGTTAAAATAGCGAATGATCAAGATAGCGAATGACTAAAATAGCAAATTTTGTAATGATGGTTATTCTAGATTCAGACTTCCATCATTTTTAAATTCGCTATTTTGGCCATTCGCTTTTTGGTCATTCACTATTTTGAAGCCCACCCAATTTTTTACGTCAGTCGAGAGACGTGGGAATTATTATCGTAATAATCGTCGTGGAATGTCGCAGCTGCGTCAGTTTTTAGTATATCTTATATACAAAACGATCGACGGCGATTGGCTCGTCGCTTTGCTGTCGAGACGCGTTTTTTGTCTCGCAATGCAGACGGTGAATTCGCTTTAAATAATTCGCTGCTGATTTGTGGTCTGTGGCTGAGCTTTTTAGTAGTTCGAAGTCACCGTTTGATGATTGCGTTGATTATAGAGGTGCTTCGAATTATTTGCTGCGTTGTTGTTCGTGGACTGCGGTGATTGGCCTGTTAATGACCTCAGTGACTTTGCAATCCCTGACAATTTATTTGAGATTTAATCAGGAATTTCGAATTAATTCGCTGTGTATTTTACTTCAAAGATTTTTCCAGTCGTCAATTTCTTCAGATCGATTGGAAAGAAAATTATTTTTGTCTCAATGACTGATGAGAGATGTAAAGAGATATGCATTAAATGACTCTTAATGTTATTTATAGTAATTCGCAATCGTCGAGAAATCGTAATTTTCTTCGACCCAAGTAACGCGGTTCAAATTGAAAATACGTTTTTTCATCAAGCGTTCGATCGACGGACGATGCAAATTATATGCCAGGCGGTAAATTATAGTCCCTGGCGATTGATTTATAATTCAATACTTACAGTAATACGAATTTAATACGAAAATGATGCATTCCTTAACGGGTTATTCCAACGGAACGAGAATGACGCTTTGAGTGTGTCTTCAAATTACATAACACTTCGAATCGATGATGATCGATCGATCGTACTAAATTTCAAAATACATCGATTTTTATCCAATCGTTTATCTGAAAAAAAAAGTGTCATTCAGGAATCAAGGTTACGTCGATCATCGCCAATTAATTCTCATTTATCACCAATTAATTCCCATTTCACACCATCGCTATGTAAATTTTTTTATAGTATTTTCTCACGCATCGACATGCAAATAAAAAAATAATAAAATACGCTACCCAAGTCCGAATTATATTTTTTAACTTAAAAAAAGATCTTATGCACCGATATGCAAGATAATAAAAAAAAAATAAAATATGCGAATCAAGCCCAAATAATATTCTGACTTAAAAAAAAAGTTGCATGCATCATGTAAAAATAATAAAAATATTAAAATACGCGAAACGAGTCCGAGTAATATTTCGGGACCTAAATAAAAAAATGACCTCATGCACATGCAATATAATAAAAATATTAAAATACGCGGAACAAGCCCGAATAATATTTCGCCTTGAAAAAAAAATCCCGAAGCTGCTATTTCTTCACTGAGAAAAAAATCGTGCGACCGGTGATATTTATTCAACGAGCCTCCGGAGTCTCGTCCCTCGAATGATCAAACGCAGATCGCGCTTCGACTTCGAACGGTACACACGGCTCGGGTCTACAATGCAAAATCTCGCAGCGCATTGCGCGGAGAGAACGGCGCTCCGGCCGCGCGCTCCTCGTAATATAATAACTGCAATCTGCAGCGTGCGCGCGCAACTTGCAAACCCGTTTCGCGCAGTCTCCATGGATCGCGAGAGTCTGCCCCCCCCCCCCCCCCCCCTCCCCCCCCACCCCGGTCCGTTGGGCTGTGTACATAATACACGTCGCATGCAAATATCCGCCTCTCGATTCGAGCACTCGTAATTGCAAAAATATCCACGTACTGGGCCTGTACATTGATCTTCCACTTTGCGCGATTTGTAACTCTGTAAAAAAAAAAATTCAGCGAGTTAATTTTTTCTAACGTTTGCGTATCACATTTTTTATGTTGAAAAAAAAACAACTAAAAGAAATGACAAAAAATGTATATAGAGCACGTCGAATATTGAGAAAAAAAAACATTCACGTTCTGTACATTGATCTTCCACTTTGTACGATTTGCAACTCTGTACAAAAAAAAATTCGAATAATAAATTCTAAAAATTCTAATAATAAAAAAAAAATTTATGTTGAGAAAAAATAACAACGAAAAGAAACAACAAAAAATGTATATGTATAGAGCACGTCGAATATTGAGAAAAAAAAAAACAAAATAATAATAACAACAATAAGGATAAAAAATAAAATAGAAAAAGCTTTGTATTCAGCGTCGACACCTGATCGTCCGATTTTTGTAATAGCTCCGAGTTGCCCGTAAAATTGTGCATGTATATGGAGCACGTCGAACGTTCGACTCGAGGCTCCGGTGGTGTCCGGACGCGAGTTAGCGTCGAGTTAGTGACACTCGTAAGACCCGTAAGAGCGTGAGCGAGACACACGCGGAGCTGAGAGAGTACCATGTGCTACGCGAGAGAGGTGACGTAACGCGCGCGAGAGAGACCGTCCTTTGAATACCTATGCGCGGTTTACAGCCGGGAGTGCCCACCGCCGCTGCCGGTTGAGCCATTGTCGCGTACACGTGACGATTATTCGCCGCCGGCGGTTCGAATATACTTTCTCCATCTCTCCCGGCGGCCGACAGGAAGTGCCCGACGAAACCTCGACCTCTTGAGAGGCGCCGAAAAAAAAATCGTCGGGAAATATTTTTTCGGCTGGCTGTGTCGGGGCAACTTTGTTATTCTATTATAGGTATTGACTGACCCATCATCATTTCATTGCTCATTGTAATTCATTTGCTCGAGGATCAGAAATTTGTTTTTTGAGAAATATCTAAAAGCTCTTGAAAATCGTGGAACAAAATAATTAAATTTATTAAAAATATAAATAAAAATAAAAATAATTAAATAATAAAAAAAAAACTCCAAAAAATGGCAACACTCAAAAATCTTCCTCTTTGTCCTGCAAGAAAAAAAACACAACTGAAAAAAATATGTCAGGTCGTTCTCAGCATCTGAAAGTGAAAACCATGTGAAAGAAAAAAAAAAAAAAAAAAAGAAGAAAACGAAACCTGTGAAAAGAAAAGTAAAAAGCAGGATGTACGAAGCGAGAGTTCGAACTGTGTATTTTGTGTAGTGTAAACAGACACTCAATACACACACAGCAAACGGATAAAAAACGAGACAAAGACAGACAGAAAGAGTCAAGAGTGAAAGAGAGATTCTCGGTGGTTAATGATCGATTATCAAAATAGCACTAAAGAGGCCAGTAGCACAAAAACTGGTTTTTCGCACTCTCCGGCGCTGGACCGTCGCGCGCGCGCGCGCGCGGTTAGCGCCTCTCGCGTCGTCGATGTAAATCCCGCGTGGGGTACCCGAGAGGGGGTGACCAGGGGGAGTATAGCCAGGGTATCGGTTAGTAGCACGCGCGCTGACGCACACGCGATCTCGCAATCGATGGCAGCGCGCGGTGTTGTGGTAGCCGCGGTCGGTCGGCTCAAGCTACAGTCGTAATATAATGGATCGACGAAAAGTATTTTTCTCCCGACTCCACTGAAATAACCCCATTTCGTGTCCGCAACGCGGGCGGAAAATAGCTTATTTTTGACAAATGACTCACGCATGCGAAATACGATTTAATTTCCTCCCTAGGGAGGAAATCGGCTCATTCCTGCCCGGCGGGAGAAATGAAAATCGCATTACGCATGCGGATCGTCATTTGTTAAAAATAACCTAATTTTCCGTCCCCGTTGCACACGCGAAATGGAGTTATTTTGCAGTGAAATCGGGAGAAAAGTATAGTACGCTACATGGGAGGGATGCAACTTTTCGCCTCGTGTGAATTTCTGCCCTCGCTTCGCTCGGGCATCAAACTTCACACTCGGTGAAAAGTTGCACTTCCTTCCCTTGTAGCGTAATGTAGTACTATTCTGCCCTGTGCGCAGCATTTTAGTGCCGATTGCAGCTTCTTTTCTTCCCTCCGCGCAACTTTTCTTCCCGCTGCGGCTACTTTTCTGCCCGCTGCCAAATTGTGCCGTTCTACCGTTGCAGGCATAAAAATGTGGTCATTTTAGCATAGTCGGGAAAAAAATAGCGTATGCCACTCGTGAGGAAGTGCACACCTTTTCACCTCGTGTGAATTTCTGCCCTCGCTTCGCTCGGCCATCAAATTTCGCACTCGGTGAAAAGTTGCACTTCCCTCCCTTGTTGCGTAATGTACTAATTCTTGCGCCGAGGGAGAATTAAAATTCCTCGGGAGGACGCGGAGCGCAAGCGGTGGGGGCATTGAGAAGGACGAACAGGAGAGAAACACAGAGAGAGAGTAAAAAGTGCATCGACTGTGTAACGCAGCGAGAGAAAGAGAGAGAAACGACGACGAGGACGATGGACGCGAGCAGCAACACGTGAAAAGGCGTACAGCAGTTTTATTTTTTTTTTTTTGGCGTTGTATTTTTATTTTTGGACTTCGCTGCTGTAGCACACACGTGACCATCAACGACCTCGACCCGCGCGACGCGCCGGCGGAGAGAACCCGTTCGAACGGCAGCGCGAACGTTTCGGGCCGTTTGCCGCAATTTCTTTTCGTCTGGTTTTGTTATTGCGCCGCGATCCCCCGGCGACGAGGCTCGCGCGTCAGTGCGCAGGGTAGGAGTGCGCACATTGTTGGGACTGCTGCTCGAATCGTTGGGACTATTATTCCAATTGTCGGGACTCTTATTGAAATCGTTGCGATTATACTAATCGAATCTTTGGGACTATTATTCGAATCGTTGGTATTAATAATTGAATCGTTGGGATTACTAATCGAATCTTTGGGACTATTATTCGAATCGTTGGGATTACTAATCGAATCTTTGGGACTATTATTCCTATCTTTAGGATTATCATTCCAATCTTTGGGAAAAATTTGCAAAAATTGCCCTTGCGAAAATTTCGATTCACGAGGGTCAACTTTAAAAATTTGCAAAAAATTAAGGAATCGAGATATCGCGTTCTGCCAGGCGTCATTCTCTTTCTTGAAGAGTTATCTTTCGAGTGGAAAAAGAAAATCTAGATTCCATCCATCCAAATCGAAATTACATCGATTCTAGTGAAGCGTTAAAATTCGCCAAAAGTGAAGAACATTTTTTAACGTTTTCCTCCTCGAAATTTTCATTTTTCGGGAAAATACCGGTCATATTTGGAATCAGCAGAAAATTTCCCATGAGATAGGGTTTTAAAACTTCGTTAAATCGAAAAAAATTTTTTCGCCTAAAAACGGCAAGGCTAACCCCTTGCAAAAATTTCGATTCATGAGGGTCAACTTTAAAAATTTGCAAAAAATTAAGGAATCGAGATATCGCGTTCTGCCAGGCGCCATTCTCTTCCTTGAAGAGTTATCTTTCGAGTGGAAAAAGAAAATCTAGATTCCGTCCATCCAAATCGAAATTACATCGATTCTAGTGAAGCGTTAAAATTCGACAAAAGTGAAGAACATTTTTCACGTTTTTCTCCTCGAAATTTTCATTTTTCGGGAAAATACCGGTCATATTTGGAATCAGCAGAAAATTTCCCATGAGATAGGGTTTTAAAACTTCGTTAAATCGAAAAAAAATTTTTTCGCCTAAAAACGGCAAGGCTAACCCATTCGAATCGTTGAGACTAGCATTCGAATCGTTGGGACTACCGTTTGAGTCGTAAGGGAAATAAATAGAATGAACATTTTCTTTCGAGTGGAAGCGATCGTCGCGACTGAGCCTCGCGGGGGTTGTTGTTGTTGTCACGTTGGCTCGGATGCTGCGTTATTGTGTGTGTATATATATATATATATATATATACTCGTAACTCGCATACCTCGCGCGCGACGAGGCAACGGCCGGTTCGCCACCAGGATGGCCCTGACTCGCCGGCGCCGTCGCCGCGACGACGACAACGGCGACGACGCTGCTGCTGCTGCTCGAGTGTTCGAGTGAAAGTTTGTAAATCAAATATTTTGCCGGACCCACGCGCGCGCAGCTCTCGAGAGCCGCCGATGATTATTCGAAACCGAAGATACGAAAAAATAATCTGCGCAGTTGTGAATCTGTGGTTGAAGAATAATTATTATTTTCCTAACGGGCGAATTATTTTTCTAACGGAAAATAAAAAAATGCAAAGTGTGTCCCTGCGCGTCGCAAGTCGTCTCCCTCGGCACGCGATCGTCTCTGCCGATAGCTTCGCCCGCCGATAAACGCGCGGCGCAATCGCGAGCACGTGCCATCGGCGACAAGCGCGTAATCCGCGTGCAGCGCTTCGCTGAGCTTGGGTAGCTAATCCGCACGCTCGCTTGTCGCTCGCCGTTCGCTCGTGCGAATCGCGAGCTCGCGTCTCCGCAATCGAAATTTGTCTTACGTATGAACTGCGCTGTGTGTACAGAGAGAGAGACAATCGCGTGCCTCGCAAACGTCTGAAGATCTGCAAAGACTTGGCAATACCCTCTGGTAGAAAATCTGTAGCGTTACATTCGGTCCAAACTAGGCACTGGTCAGACTCAGATAGGGATGACACGGCCCTTACCAAGGATTGGACTAGCGCCGAGTGTGACGCTATGAATTTTCTACCAGGGTGGTTTTTTTTCGCGGTGGTTTTTTTTTTCTACCAGAATTTTTTTGCAGCTCTTTGCAAAGCTCTGTGTAAAGAGCTGCAAACATCTGCAAAGACTTGCAAAAGATCTGCAAAGACTTTGAAGACCTGCAAAGACTTGCAAAAGATCGGCAAGGAGCTGCAAAGATCTGAAAAGACCTGCAAAGACCTCAAAAGATCTGCAAAGAGCTAAAAAGACTTGCAAAAGATCTGCAAGGAGCTGCAAAGAGCTGCAAGAACCTGCAAAGAGCTGTAAAGACCTCAAAAGATCTGCAAAGAGCTGCAAAGACCCCAAAAGACCTGCAAAGAACTGCAAAGAACTGCAAAGAACTGCGGAGAGCGGGCGCAGCAGCCGCAGCAGCAGCGTCGATCGGGTCCCGAAGTGAAAGTCGGCGATATTAATGGGCTTCCTTCGGGCGCGTTGAGCGCGCAAGAGATGTCTCGATAATATGGGAGGAGCGGGGCAGGTCGTTGAGGAGGGAGGAGGGAGGGGGGGGGGATTTGGGGGGAGGCTCACGGGACTCTAGGCCACGCGGGGCGCACAACAACAACGCCGCTCGCCGCTGCGAATCGACCTTGATCGGGCAAACGAGCCTCCGAAATGCGAAAGCGACGCACGTTCGGCACCCGGGCGAGATTATCGCGCACCCAGCGGGGAAAGAGAAAAAAAGAGAGAAGAAAAAGAGAGACCAAGCGAGGCTTCATCTCTCGTTAATAATTTCCCCCTCCGTCGTCGCGGTTCGACATGTCAAGCGTTACTCGCTGGAAGGAAGAAAGAACGAAGGAGAGAAAGACAAAAAAAAAGGGAAAATACATAAACGAAAGAAATAATGATCTGTAGAGCGGACGCTGTGTGGGACCGTAACACCTGTAATTATCAGTGTGATGTATATCGCGTGGAGTGGCAAAATAATAAATCATTCGTTTAACGCTAGAATTATGGTGATACAGCTTTGTGAGGCTTTACGAGAGACGCTTCATGAGGCTTTGGGTAGTTTATGGGGCTTTAGGTGCAGTTCAGATTGTTCAGATAGTTCAGATATTTTACGATGCTTCAAACGCTTCGCAAGGGTTCAGATACTTCAGATTACTCGGAGACTTCAGATGCTTCGGATGATTCAGAGACTACAGAGACTTCAGATACTTCAGATTATTCAGAGACTTCAAATACTTGAGATGATACACAGACTTCTGATACTTCAGATGATTCAGAGACTTCAGATAGGATAGAAGTACCGGTTTTGGAAACCTTTGGTCCAGTTGTGGCCACCGAATTCGAAAGGACAGAATTATTTGTATTGTCGAAAAAAAAAAAACAAAATTGTATAGACCATCTTGTTAATTTGTATGGATACTTTCCATTTTTCAACATAAAAATATAGTAAAACTATAATTTGAAATAAATTATAGTGAAAATGGCCAAAAATGGTACATTGGTCACAACCGGTGCATCTACCCTACTTCAGATGATTCGGAGATTTTGCATACTTCAAATGATTCAGAGATTTCGTGATTCAGAGATTGCTTCAGGTACTTCCGATTATTTAGAGACTTTACGATGCTTCGGATACTTCAGAAACTTCACAAACTTCAGAGGTTCGGCCTACCAATTTCAACTTCGATCACGAACGGCGACGTAGAGGCTGCCCGCAGGGCCCTCTGCAAATCGGCAGCTGCACTGCCGCAGCCTCGTAGAGGATATTGCAATAGTTGCAATAACGCTTGCGCACGCTTCGCATAGATTCGTTATGAATCACTCGGTTTGCGCGCGGCTGTGCGCAACGTGTACGCGACTCAGAGGCAGAGTGGCTGGCGGCAGAGAGCCGAGGGATCCGAAAGTGGCTCTTTCGGACTTGTCGCTACTGTATATCTCGGGGCATACGCGACGACTTTGAGAGAGAAGAAAAAAGAGCGCCGTCAAGCAGCCGCAGCGGCAGCAGCAGCAGAGCCGACAAAGTGTGTCCGCCTCCGACGGAGTTTGCCTCGTTCGCGGAGAAGTGAAAGTCGTGACGGCGAATACACACGCGCTTCGCGGCTCGGTTGGGGACTGGTTCGCCGGCTCCGTCGCCTCCTGGCTCTCTCGCAGCCTGCGCGTCTGTCTCCGTCTCCTGCGTCTGTGACGCCAACGGCTGAGAAACGCCTGCAAGGAGCCGCGAAAAATTCCGCGACCGCTCAGCGATCACTTCGCGAGAGCCTGGAGAGGATTTTGCCGGCGCTGGTCTAAAGTGTCGCCTTAGCGGTTTAATAAGAGAGGAGATTAGGCGTTGATTGTCAAATGTGTCGAGCGCATTGGAAATTAAATGCTGGGTCTTTATGAGACATTTGTGGACATTTTTTGTGGGTTATTCGAGAAATTATGAGCGCCTTGTTCGTGCAACTGAAACGGGTCTGTACATTTAAAGGTAAAACGGGCGGGGATCAAAATAACGAATGACCAAAAAGCGAATGGAAAAAATAACGAATTTAAAAATGATGGACGTCTGAATCTAGAATAATCATTATTACGAAATGTGCTATTTTAGTCATTCGCTATTTTAACTGCATTTTAATAAAATGTGGGATAGAAATAACGAATGATCAAATAACGAATGCCTAAAATAGCAATTTCCTTCTCGTGAATGAGCAAAATCTGCGAAGTAGGATAACAGTCTCAGAAGCAAGGACGATGTCAATTACGTTGTGTAGACACGAACAATGGACTGGATGTTTGCAATAAGCTGCAAGGCCGAGCTGCTTAGCGTCAAAAGGCATTAGCGACTATTGTGGATGAATGGAAGAGACGGACGAACGAAGAAGCGTTATTCTCACTGTCGATGAGTCACTTCCCCTTTCAGCCGTCTCGACTTCATCGGGCCGAATGACTCCGAGATCGTGATCGGGATGCGAAAAAAAAAAGGTTTGAAATTAAATGCTTCCTAATTGTTTTCCATTGCGAAGCTTTCTCCGTGAGAAAGTGACGGAGCCCACGTGGAGGAACAAAACTCAATCTTCAGCGAGACTCGGGAAGAAATAATCGAGCCGTCAGATCGTTGAAATCGAACCTGGAATCAAATGTGAATTATTGGTTATTGCGGAGTTCATCCGTAATCATTTTTTTTTTTTCAATATGCAAAAGTTCGCTATTTTGGTCATTCGCTATTTTGACCCCCACCCTTTTTTCATCCGGGAATCAAATGTCAATTATTGGTTATTGCGGAGTTCATCCGTAATCATTTTTTTTTTCCAATATGCAAAAGTTCGCTATTTTGGTCATTCGCTATTTTGAACCCCACCCTTTTTTCATCCGGGAATCAAATGTCAATTATTGGTTATTGCAGAGTTCATCCATAATCATTTTTTTCCAATATGCAAAAGTTCGCTATTTTGGTCATTCGCTATTTTGACCCCCACCCTTTTTTCATCCGGGAAACAAATGTCAATTATTGGTTATTGCGGAGTTCATCCGTAATCATTTTTTTTTTAATATGCAAAAGTTCGCTATTTTGGTCATTCGCTATTTTGACCCCCACCCTTTTTTCATCCGGGAATCAAATGTCAATTATTGGTTATTGCGGAGTTCATCGGTAATAATTTTTTTTCCAATATGCAAAAGTTCGCTATTTTGGTCATTCGCTATTTTGACCCCCACCGTTTTTTCATCCGGGAATCAAATGTCAATTATTGGTTATTGCGGAGTTCATCCGTAATCATTTTTTTTTCCAATATGCAAAAGTTCGCTATTTTGGTCATTCGCTATTTTGAACCCCAACCTTTTTTCATTCTTCTGGCGGCAAAATTCGAATCGAGGAGCCAACAAATATGCACCGCACGGTAAACAGGACAAAGTGCAACTTCGGTTGCACCTCGGAATACGAGGCGGCTTATTTCGGTTACATATGAGAGCTGCGGAGTTGTATATCACGCAATGCAGCAGACGCAGACGCAATCGACCTTGATCGTACAACCTGCCGAACGGCGAGAACCGTCGATAATACCCTCTGCGACGGTGGTGCGGAGGGGGACAGAGTTTTCGCCTCGTCGCCGGTGTTGCGTCTCTGTGTCGCCGATCAGCAGGTTGCAGGTCGGCTCTCGGTTTCGATCGAGCCCGGTTGTGACGCCAGTAACGAGTTTTCTTCGCTCGTCTCGTGTGTCTTTTTTTTTTTTTTATTTACTCCGTCTGTATTTTTCACCGTCGACTCGCTGCTCGAGTTTACGCTGAGCCGGCCGATCGGGGCTGCCCCGTTGCTCCTGGTCCTGGTGCTCTTGCGTTACAGCGACATTCCGCGCGCGGTCGGCCGGTTCCACCCCGACGACGACGACACGAGTCCGCGGTTGCCCCTCCCGGTCGAACGCGTCGAGACATCCGAGCCTCGAAGCGCGAAGCCGCCGCCGCCGCCGCGGCACGTGAGACAACGCGCGACGCGGGAAAGTTATGCAGCCACCGACGTGAACCGCTCCTACTATTTTTGTAACGTTCTCGCTTGGTACTCGACTTCGCCCATAAGGCGCTTTCCGTCAATTCATGCGTTTTTTTTTAACTCGAACTTTTCTTGTAATTGCGACTTGGATAAGTTTTTAATATTTTTGAATAACTTTTTTTTTATGTTTACTTTTGGACTTTGGTTCTGGGGTAGTATATTTTTTGACACTGAAAGTGCTGATTATAGGAATTTATTTTTTGATTGATATTTAAGATTGTTTTTTTTTTATTTTTTTTTAATGAGGTTTTAATGAGGTCTCGACGCCAAGTATAACAAAAATATATATGCCGCGTGAGAGGAGGCGTTAAAATTGACCATACATTTTTCTGAGTGTACGACCGGGTTAATAAAGTGGGCGAATTGACGGAGAATGCCTCGTGCATAGTGCTGCGGGGGTCTCACTGCTCTCGCTACTCTAGATACGCTCGCCAAGAGTCCCCGGGGCCCCCGGAACGCCTTTACCCGAGGGCCTCGCCGCGCACCAGCTGATCTCGATGTTCACTGAATTATGGGTTCACCTATCGAGCCCTGGTAACACAGTCGCGACGAGTAATTCGCCGTCTTGCGCAAGAATCGCATAACGGCTGAACCCGATACCATAAATATTCCCGCTTTGATACTGAAATCCGATAGTTATCGCAATGTCCGTACAGTAACCGATAAAAAAATAAAACATATGTTTTATTTTTTTATTCTTTTATTTTCTTCTCTTCTTTTTCTATTCTTTTATTTTTTTTTTTATTATTTAAAAAAATAAAACATATGTTTTATTTTTTTATTCGTTTATGTTTATTTTTTTATCGATTCAATTTGGATCGATTCAATTCCTAAAATATTATTTGGGGACCCAATCAACACTGGGAGTGAAAGTAAAACCAGAGAATAATTTCCCACATTCGTCATACAGATTTCTAAACGCGTGAACTTTGATAATCATGTCAATGAGAAAATATGAATTATCAAGAGAAAATCGGATACGTCAAAATGAGCGGTGATTAATATAAGCGTGATTAATAATCACGCTTATATTTCCCAATTGCAAGCCACGTCTATTCCCTCCATTAGAAAAAAAGTTCCCATAATAAATAGATATTTTCCCTCAAGTATAATAAAAACGATCCCCAAGAATTCCATAAATCTTGATCAACTAATCTAAAATTTTAATGAACCAGCCAGCTGATTTTCTCTACGGTTTCGAAATTTCGTCTCAACCTGCCGGAAGTCATCGTCGTCCCATTGGCTCAGCACCGATTGATTAATCGTTTTTTATCCTTGCTTCTTTTTTTTTTTTGCAGAGAGACTTCGTCGTGCGCGCCGAGCGAAAGAGAAACGAGGATCGAGAGTACGGAGCTCGCGGCTAGCAATGCCGACGATTCGGTCGACGCCGACGGTATCGCCGCTGTTGGCTGTGGCGAGGATTCGGTGCCCCGTGCACGGCAGTTGAGACGCGCACCGGGAAAGGTGAGAGCATGCCGCGTTGGCTACTGGCCCTCGACGAACCAGCATCCGATCCATGCGGTAAGCGCGTGTCGCGCGCCCACCGGTCGAGCCCCCTTCGTCCCCGTAGGGACTGACGTCACGTGGGAAAAGAAGAGGCACTGCGAGCTCACCGGGCGCCTTGTCAGGGGATGCTCCAACGTGGCGATAAGACGGTACCGAGCGGTGGCCAAACGTGCGGTGACGGTGCTGGTCCTGTCGCACTGGGTCGTCATCAGCAGCAGCAGCATCACAGTCAGCCTCAGTCCGAATGCACGCGTTTTCCTGAATGGTAAAAAAGCATTTTTTAATACATTGAAATTACGCTTCTAGTGTAATTTTCATGTAATTAAAATAAAAATAAGAATAAGAATCTCATACAAGTAAAATAAAAAAATTAATATTTCATGCAAGTAAAATAAAATATTAATATTTCATGCAATTAAAATAAAACATTAATATTTTATGCAATAAAAATAAAAGATTAATATTTCATGCAATTAAAATAAAAGATTAATATTTCCTGCAATTAAAATAAAAGATTAATGTTTCATGCAATTAAGGAGGCTTCAGCGCTTCAAAAACTAAACGGAAAAACCCGACATCAGGAATTTGCATATATCAGTCGTTTTTCTATTCGAATCACAGCTGCGCATATATTTTTCTATTAAGAACTAACACTGCTACATAGGTAATACCTCTGAACAATTTATCAAACAACCAAGAATTGTAAAAATGCTTTTGAAAATTTAGCACTGCTTTGACTATGAAGCGCTGAAGCCTCCTCAAAATCTTTATTAACAAACAAAAACGCTTTAGCACTGATTTGACTAGTACAAAGCGCTGAAGCCTCCTCAAAATCTTTATTAACAAACAAACTTCGTCCAATTCCTCAGGATCGACTCGTCGCTGGAGCCAACGGACACCGAAATCTCGCGGCTGGTAACAGGTCCCGCGTCGCCGGGCCTGCCGAAGAGCCACCATCAGAGGCGATGCTGCCGAACCTCGACAAGCTCAGGCTATTCAAGCCACTCGCCCCCGCTCTCGCGGGCCTCCTACACATCGGCTTGCTGCCCGACTTCCGGTACGTCGCGGGTCGGCCATCATCGAAATCCCACGAGCGACGTACGTGGATCGCATCACCAGCAGCCGCCCCCGCAGCATCAGCTACCACATCAACAGCATCAACTACCACATCAACAGCATCAGCTTCCTCACCAACAGCAGCAACAGATCGTCGGAGTTCCCAGTCTAGCAGTGATCCACGAATCCGACGCCATTCCGCGTCCCATATGGCCTTGCATGGCCGACGACGACGACGCCACAAAAATTCCCTCATCCTCCGCCTCAGCCACCGCCGGTTTCGAGCGCTGCCGTCGCGATCTCTGCGCCTGCTGCGGCTACTGCTGCGCATGCGCAGCTCACCCATATCGCAGCGATTCCTGCGTCACAACGACGACCGGAAGCGTCGCCGCCACCGCCGCAGCGGCGTCGTCTTCGGCGCGCGAGGTCCTCCTCGAGCTCTCGAGGACCCTAAACTCGGTCATCGACGCGGACGCGGATCTCACTGCCGAAGAGATCCTCCGCGACATTTCGATCGCCGTTGCGCGAGGCATTCAGCCTGGGGACGCACTGCAGACGTCACTTCCGCCATTGCCGCAGGTAGCGCCGCCAGCGGCGTCTTCAGGAATCTGCGAGGATTACACTTATCGACTGTCGTCGTCGTCGTCGAGCGCCGGTGGAAGGGAATCCGTTGCTGGAGTGAATCCGGTGAACCTGAGGGTTTATGGGAGACCGAAGTGGATGCACGCAGCTTCGTCTTCGAGATCGTCGTCCTCGCGATGTCCGTACGAGGGAAAGACGCTGTTGACCGCTGCGCAGCACGCTTCGCGCACGCGACCTGCGCATGGCGGAGGTGCGAGACCGGAAGTTGGGAAGAGGAGCGCCGATCCGACGCCGGCGGTGTTTCTCGTGCCGCAGGGAAATTGTGGATTTCCGGCGGGTTTGAATGGCTATGGGGGCGAACGGAAGGGGGTACAGGGGAGGCAGGATGCGGCGACGGGGAAATTCGACGGGGCGAAGAGGACGACGCACACGATTGGGAGGCTGAACGCGGGAAAGGGGGAAAATTGCGGGGAGAATTGCGGCGCCGGGGAACCGGTTTACACGACGGTGCGAAGCAGCGAAATTTATTTTATATTGTTATTTTGCTTATTCTTCTTTATGTTATTAATTAAGGCCATGTGAAACACTGAGCGCCGAAAATCTTCGGATGTGCGGTTTGCCGCCGATTATGAACTTCTCGAAGCGAAAATTGAAATACAGACGCCACTAATATAAATCTCGTGAATGAATTAGTCAGAATTTTGATTTTCGATCAAAAAAATTACAGATCGGTTACCGACATCAATTTTTTAAATTAAAATCAAAATTCTGACTAATTTATTCCCAAGATTCACATTACTGGCATCTGTGTTTCAATTTTCACTTCGATCCGTTCATAATTCACGAAAAAAAAGCGTATCCGAACTTTTAAGATAAGCGTCGGTATTTCACATCGCCTTAAAACTCGATTTATTTTTCGAAAAAGTTTGTAGACTCGAGAAAAAGATCATTGTTAACGTCGTAACACCGAATATGTTTCAGCAGCTGGATGGCAGCGACGAAAGCTCGGCGTACGGCGCGATAGACGAGCCGCCGGCGAAGAAGGCTTGGAACGAGGGCGCAAAGGCGTTCGATCGGCATCTGGACTTCACACTGGACGGCAATCGGGCCGAGCGGCTCGGTCGGGCGATCGCGAAAGCCAAACGCAAGCGGCAATGGTGCCGCGGCCTTACGGCTATCTTCGGGCTAGTCTTCTTCGTTTTAAGCGTAGTCGTCGTCTCGCTTTCCGTGACGAGGGGACGCAAAGTATTCGGGAGCATGTGAAGAAGAGAGTTTGCGACGGAGATACGCGCGGATGAAAAAATTAACCTGCCTTACCGACGGAGCGTTGCACCCGCTTCTCTATCATTTATTACTACCTATTTTCATGAATTATTTTGTTTTTATTATTGTAATTACGTTTATCATCGTGCGTATCGTACTCAAAAGTGGTTTACGCATATTTCTCAGTACCTTATTACTATTTCATAGGACGTGCGGGCCGATCTTATCAGTGGGAGGCTCCGCAAAGCAATATAGTGGCTGTGACCATGACGAATACATTTTATTGCAATTATTATTATTATTATTATATCGTGGAGAATGTACTATATATCGCAATTAAAACATTAAATGAGAGACGAGCGTGTTATCATTATCAATATTCCCCCCCCCCCCCCCCTACTTTTAAGGATGTAGGAGCGCGACGTATTCAATTCACATAAATTCGAGAAATGTGCGAGGGAATTGCGAACACTTCTCGATAGTCTAGAAATCTGAAAAAATGCATGCACACTAAAGGTATTGCAAAGATTAATTTTGCATAATAATAATTGCAAAATGTTATTAACAATTTAATAAAACACAAAATTGTTTAACAAATATTCCCATGACCCAAGTTTTTTTTTTCGGTCAAAATGTTTCCTTTGTTTTTCTGAATACGTATGAATTTTTTCAGATTTTTAAGTAATCTTTGAAATTTGTGTTTTTTTATATGGAAAATATGTACGAATTTCAAAGATTACTTAAAAATCTGAAAAAATTCATACGTATTCAGAAAAACAAAGGAACCATTTTGATCGAAAAAAAAAATTTGGGTCATGGGAATATTTGTTAAACAATTTTTTGTTTCATTAAATTGTTAATAACATTTTGCAATTATTATTATGCAAAATTAATCTTTTCCATACCTTTAATGTGCATGAATTTTTTCAGATTTTTAGACCATCGAGAAGTGTTCGCAATTCCCTCGCACATTTCTCGAATTTATGCGAATTGAATACGTCGCGCTCCTATATTCTTAATATATGAAAATTATGGTTGATAGCGAAGATAAGAAAATCGTGTTGCGCGCGCACGAGCCACGTGACCTCTGGGTCACGTTTGACTCGGACTTTCTCGCTCGTTGGTTGGCTCGTCAGCGTTTTAATAATCTCGCAGTCAGGCAGCGCTCGAGCAGAAACAACTGCAGTCATAGTCGGTGAGTCCTAACCTCAAAGTCGCATTCGACTGAAAAAATAGACACAATAATAAACATCTTCTGGTTCTATTCGTTACTCGACAGGCAATCGTTTCCACGGTTTTTTCGTCGAGTCATGGTTTGCGTGCCGTGCGTCGTGGTACCGATACTTCTGCTGTTCTGGAGGTTCCTCATTCAGCCTCTGATCATGAAGCTCTGGCGCTACAAGACGAAGGACAAGCCCGAAGGCGAGCAAGATCAGCCGCCGGAGTTGGTGAAAAAGTGCGAAAACGGCGTTTGCACTCTCGGCTGGAGCAAGACGCCCAAGGTCGCCGAGAAGGTCGCATGACGCGACCTCCTTCGCCTCGACGTCCTTGAGTACATCATCCGCGTCTCAACGTCCCACCGATTTTCCATCAGACTCAACTGTACGCGCCCGAGAATTTTAAACGAAACTTCGCTGAGTCGAAATCGCGAAATTTCATCGATATCTAAGATTCTCCGATGATTTTTTAGACCGGTGAACAGGCTGCAAGTTCCATCGGCTTCGATAGGCGGAAATTGCAGACTGCTCCGGACGAGCAATTAAATAATCGTCATTCCACTTATCTTAGAAGAATACAGAATGTATTATATATACCGTTGAATCAATAGTGATAGGATATTTATCATTTGATCGAATTACGTATATTGGTAGTTAGCGAATGTTTAAGATTCGAAGATTCGAATTCGAATTTTTAAGATGTACAATGTAAGGAATGTGAGATCGATTGATTTAGTCGCTCTCGATTGGGTTTACTCAATTTTATTTATAAACGTCGTTTTATTCAATAAAAATTAACAGGTTCCTTTCAGTTTTCGTTTTTTAATACTCCTGAAAATCGCTTTCGAGGTATTTCGTGATGCGCAACTGTATAGTTTGCTCCGTCACTGGTCGCAGACGGCGCTCGACCGGCCGCTTGAACATTGGTGCTCTGTGGATGCTGCAATCGTGGGTTTTGATGAATCGTCTTCTACAGGTCGCCCGAGCCAACGATTCTGCTCGACCGTTTCCAAGACTGTGGATTACTGCGAGGTATCAGCTTTTTTTTTCTTGTCTCGCCTATTCGATTTTACGCAATTATCGGATGTTTAAAAAAGAAGCAACAACCGCTGAATTTCAATACCCTCTACGAACTGCGATTCTCTCTCGATTGTGTCG
Source organism: Itoplectis maculator (assembly GCA_964034905.1). NCBI lineage: Eukaryota > Metazoa > Arthropoda > Insecta > Hymenoptera > Ichneumonidae > Itoplectis > Itoplectis maculator. The sequence continues at coordinate 912,991 of OZ035853.1, read as the reverse complement.
GTCTCTCGGACGTCTCGTTGAAAAGTTTAGTGAACGTTCTTCAGCTCGACCTCGAAGACGAGTGTGCTGTTGCCGGGGATTACTGAACCGGAACCCTTAGCACCGTACCTGAAGAAAAAAAAAGTCGAATTATGTTTAATTAAAGTCCTTTTTAAAAAATAAAAACATAAAAAACTTTTTTTTTCCCTACTACGCTAAAAAGACCACATTCCATGCCCACAACTCAGGTGGAAAGTGATCGATTCTTGACCAGCGTGAAAAAAAGTTGTGCAGCGGGAAGAAAAGTTGCGCAGCGGGCAGAAAAGCACTTATCACTTACGCCATGCCAGGAGGTATCGTGATGCGTCTCTTGCCGCCGACTTTCATGCCCGCGATACCGACGTCCCATCCCTTGATGACCTCGCCCTTGCCGAGACGGAATTTGAAGCCCTCGCCCTGCGTCGTCGAGTCGAATTTCTTGCCGTTCGACAGTCTGCCGACGTAATGGACAGCGACGAATTTGCCGGATTTCGCGTTCGGTCCGTTACCGACTTTCACGTCCTCGACTAGCACTCCTCCCTCGAGTACCCTCTTCTTCTGCTGCTGCTGCGCATTGTTCTGCTGCTGCTGCTGCTGTTCGCCTTTGCCCTTCTTTTGCTGTTGCTGCTGTTGCTGCGGCTGCTCGCCTTTGCCCTTCTTCTTCTCCTGTTTCGTCTGTTCCGGTGTGGTGCTCTTTCCGTTCACCAACTTCTGTTTCTCCTGCTTCTTGTTCGCCTGTTGCTGCTCCTTCTGCTTCTGCTTCTTCTGCTGAGGCTTCACCGGAGCCTCCTCCTCTTCGCTGTCGTCTTCCTCCTCCTCCTCAACGTCATCCTCCTCATCCTCGACGTCATCGGAATCATCTTCACCCTCGACTTCAAGATCGTCGTCATCGTCGTCGTCGTCAGACGACAATTCGTCTTGCAGCGCCGCCTTCAGTTTTTTGAGGTTCTTGCTGTCCTTCGGCGAGTCCTGAGCTTTTCTCTTGGCCTGTTTGCCAACCAACTGCGGCACCTCCTCGTCCTCCTCTTCCTCCTCGTCTACTTCTTCGTCATCCAGGTCACCCATATCCATACCGTCGTCCGGGATCAGGTAACCCGTCAGATGGACCTGGCCGTTGGATGTGAAGGAGATTTCGGTGCCGTCTTGGAAATTCAGATCCAGCGGCACTTGGTAGGTTTTGTCTTTGTGAAGGGTGCACAGCAGGTAGCTCATGCCCTCGTGGAAGAGCTTCACCTGTACTTTGTCGTTGCCTGTAAAAGAATTCGAAAATTCGAAAAAATTATACCGCAACACAAATATGTTACTTCATAAGTAACAAATGTGCTGTTGCTCGTCATAATTGAACAATTATTACGGTTTATTCTTTAAAAAAACTACACGGAAAAACATGACATCGGGAATTTGCATATATCAGTCGATTTTCTATTCAAATCGTGGCTGTGAATGTATTTGTCTATTAAGAACTAATGCTGTAAAACCTTGGAACAATTTATTAAACAACCAAGAATTATAAAAACACTTTTGAAAATTTAGCACTGATTTGACTAGTGCGTAGCGCTCCAACCTCCTTAACGAAGCAGCGGTTTGTGTACTCAGGCTTCAACTTCAACGAGACCACAAATATTTCATTCGCGAAGAGTGCCTAACCTCAAAATCGAAAACCATGCATTTTTTCCTTTATCCACGATTTTTGAGTTTTTCGCCGAATTCGCGAAACGAGTGAGAAAATTTTTCGCAACTTCGGTGTCATCTGTTCGCGTTTTTCGCGTGCAGGTAGTAACAAAAAAAAACTTACCGGCGATTGTCGTGTCGAGACTCGCCATCGACACGTGGAATGCTTTTTCAACGATCTGGGTGTACCGTTTGTTCGGCTCCATGATGAGTCCTGTCGAAAGAATAATAATCGATCATTGTTTAGCCGTAAAATCGCGAAGATGCAACGATAAATTCGGACCAAAGCGACGATTTTTTCGGGCCGACCGCGTGGCGACGCCATTCTTGCGGCTTCCGTGCGACCGGCACCGTCCTTTGTTTCCCGCGCCGAAATAATTGCGTTTCTCGTAAAAATGAATAGTGCACTTACCCCAAAACATCTTGACTGCTTTTTCGTGCTTACAGTTGGCGAGAGAAGGAAATTTGTCGCTTAAAGCGGTTTCTTTCGTGCAGATATAAAAAAGCCGTTCGCTGCTCTCGACGATCCAACGATTCTCGCAGTTCTCGCTGTTCTCGCGCCAACTCGTCTCGTGGACAGTCGCTTCGCGGCGGCGGCGCCGAAAATTGCGCCGCCGGTGGCGCCCTCTTTTCCGAACGCGCGCTGATTGGTCGCTGGGAGAGGAATAAAAATGGAATCCCCGAAGATCGAATTCAGCTACGAACCGCAATAAACCGTTTTCGAATGTGGCCATCACATTCAAAGGAATAAAACAACTCATTTGATGGTATAAAAAAAACATCGAGTAGATCATTCGGTGCATTTATAAGAATTTGTTCGAAAATTTAAGATGCAGTTATAGGGAAAAAATAATTTGAAGAATAAAATAATAAAAATTGCCACAATGGTACAGTGAGGTGAGTGAAGAGGGTCGAAAAAAGAGGGGTATCGATCACTGCATTTGTTCGCCAATAAAAACAACAGGTTAATTCAAACTGACAACTTTATTCTGATGTATCATGTAGTATATTCCTTTATCTGTATAACAGAACCACGTCGATTCGATAAAGAAAGAAAAGAAAACGAGTATCAAGCTCTTGGAGGAGTTTTAAAAATTTACCAGAAACAGGACAATCCTTTGTGCGACTAAAATGTCATATCCTCTGTTTTTTTTTTTTTTTTTTTTTTTTTCAATATATATTATACCCCCGATGATTTATCTTGAGGATCCTTCCCACGCGCATTCGTAACCAATTCAAGTAAAAAAAAGACATCTGGAACCAAAAAGTTATCGAAATGGGTTACGAATGTCCTCCCAAATGATAACTTTTTGGTTCCAGATGTCTTTTTGTTACTTAGGAAGCGTTTCGCTCTCGGTTCGAACGCAGGTGCGACTGACCCTCAAGAACAGCTCGACGCGTGTAAAAAGATTTCCGGATACATAAAATCGTGCGTTGAAGTAAAAAATCCGCCGCACGTGGGACGCCTGAAGTGGGAAGAAATGCGCGACGACGTCAGCACTTTCTGCGAATCACATCGGCGCCGCGTAAAATCCGAAATACCAGTTCCCCCGACGTCGGGTCCGCTACTCCAGTTATTTACAAAATTAGAGAAGACCAGCTAAAAAATCGAGCGCGAGACTCAAGGATTCGTGTGTTCAGATGAGAATCGAGGCCCGAGGTGAAAAAAAAAGCATAACGAAAGCCGAGTACGAAAATGAACGGCGGATCGGTCGTCTGCGATCCTCAAAGCGCTTGCAATGATGCAAAAGATGTAAAAAAGAAAAAGTCGAAAGTGAAAATGAAGACTCGGTAGGGAACTGAATCAAAGAAGCAGGTTCCGAGATCTGGTTGAGAATGCGAACCACCGCGGCTCTTTATTATTCCCGAAGAAAAAAACAGTCGCGCGGTTACCGGCGAATGCCTTCGGCGAAAATGCTGCGTGCGCGAGTGAAAATATCACGCACAGAGACGAAACACACACACAGACAGACGGTCCATATGGACACCAACCAATACATTCGCAACCATACACACGAAATCGCAAACGCGCCCGATTCAACAGCTGCCTGGATCGCTATTTTTTTTTTGTTCTCCCCTCATTTTCGCTTTTGGTTTTCTCCTCTATTATCCTTATCCTATTCCTATTTATATCAATACAAATTATCGTGTAAACGGTGCCCAGGCAGTTGTCAATAGATCCTCGCGAGTTCCTTCGTTCTTTCCGATGGACTCGCGAGATTCTTCGTTCTTTCCGATGCTTGACCGACGGTTCTTTCCACGAAATCCGTCCTTTTTCCAGGCGAGACATTCGCGCGATCTCCGTCCGCGTGCGGCACGACGAATCCTATTAGTGTTGTTTTGCTTTTGGGTTTTGTTGTATTTCATTCTTCCGTTTCTTTTCGTTCTTTCTCCTTTTTTCGCGTTTTCGTTACCACTCTCGTTGACGATACTAGGCTCGTTTATTCCGGTTCCTCGCCGTCTCCGTCTGCAAAAAGTACCGATACGACGATGTAAAAATTGTGGCGAATGTGGAGAGAAGTGGGGATCAAAATAACGAGTGACGAAAAAGCGAATGGACAAAATAACGAATTTAAAAATGAACGTCTGAATCTAGAATAATCATTACAAAATTTGCTATTTTAGTCATTCGCTATATTGATCATTCGCTATTTTAACTGCATTTTTGTAAAATGTGAGGTCAAAATATCGAATGATCAAATAACGAATGGCTGAAATAGCGAGTTTCGTATTGATGATAAATTGTAGATTTGGACGTTCCTTAGTTTTAAATTCGCTATTTTTGGATCCTCACCCGCGAAGGAAGATGGAGCAAACGGTGGATACCTTCGCGATCGGCCTCCTCGTCGACCATAAGATCGTCGTCCTCGTTGACGCCGTCCTCCTCCTCGTTCACAGCCTCCTCCTCGTCGTCGTCCTCGTCGGCGTCGGGATCGTCCTCGACCACCACTATACTGTCGTCTATCTCCTCGCCGTCCGCGCCATCGTCGCCCTCGGCGTCGTCGCCGCCGCCCGACGCCACCTCCTCGTCGTCGTCGTCGTCCTCGCTGTCGACCTCGTCGCCGTCGACCTCGATACCGTTTTCAACGTCCATGTCCGGCGCCAAGTAGTACTGAATGAAATTTACAAAAAATTAAACATAAGTAAAGGCTCATTTCGCAGAAGTTTTCGAAAAATGAGAGGGAATTGCGAACCCTTCTGCATTAACATAAAAATCTGAAAAAAATCATTCATACTAAAGGTGCTGAAAATATTAATTCCGCATAATAATAATTCCAGAATGTTATTAAAAAATTAATGAAAAATAATATTGTTTGATACATTTTCCGGAAATTTTATTTTTTTTTTTAGGAGAAAATGTTTCGTTCATTTTTCTGAATATGTAGGAATTAAAAAAAAAATTTCGTTGCTTTTAATTTTTCGTTTTTTTACATGGGAAAAATCGCAAAATTGAAAGCAAAGAAAAAAATTTGAAAAAATTCATACGAATTTTACCTGCAATGGATTTGGCCACATATCGTCCTTAATTAATTCGGCTATCTCGTCCGAACTGGGATCTCCGTGATCCGTGAACCAATCGAAGAATGACCTGTGCCCGAGCGGCCTTTTGCGTCCCTTCAACTGACCCTTACCCTTTAGCCTCTTGGTCAGATCGGCTCCGTCCTTCCAGCGAATCGGTGTGCTCTGAGAGGCTGGGTCTCCTGCAACAAAGCAGGAGCTTCATCAAGACCGGAACGCAATATTTTTTATTACTCTTACAAAAATCGTTACAAGCGAAATTCACTCACCCGATGAACCAAGATGAAACTCTTTGGTGAGAACATTGTTCTCGAAATATGGATTCTCGTCGAAGTAAAAGTTGATTCTGTACCCCGACTTGATGTCCTCAAACTCCTCGACCTCCAGCTTGTTGAGATATCGCAGCGCATCCTCCTCCTCCTCCTCCAGTATCTCTGCTATTTTTTTGTTATTGACAAACTATATTGCGTGTTAAGGAAATACATTTTACTCAATGAATGAAAGTCCTGGAATAGCAACAGCAATTTTCTTCAGTCATTTTCATTAAAAAAAAAAAAAAAATCGTTCCACCTAAAAAAGATTGTAATCTTTTTAATATTCTAATATTCGCTGCATCGCCGAATCGCAAACCATTCCCGCCACCGTTGCATTCAAACGCCGGAAAGGCAGCGAGCGTACGTTTTTCTGGTGTCTGCTACTTGTATCCCATTTTTATTTAATTAAAAAAAAAATAAAATACTGCAACACAAACACGTTACTACATTCTGCGCCTTGACAATTATTTTCTCAAATTTCCAGAAAACTTATCGATACACAAACTGTTACTTTTCAAAGCAGCGGTTTGGCCTTAAATATTTGTGAAGAGTGCCTAACTTCAAAATCGAAAACCATGCAGTTTTTTCTTTATCTACAATTTTGGAGTATTTCGCCGAAATCGCGAAACGAGCGGGAAAATAAAAAAAAATCGGTCCACCTAAAAAAGATCGTAATAAATCGAAAAAGTGGCCGAACCACTGAAAAAATTCATTCGCGCTCCATTCGCCGCATCGCCGAATCGGCAAACCAATCTCCGCGACCGTTGCATTCAAACTTCGGAAATGCCGCACGCTCGCGCGGCGCGCGCGTTCGCCGCCGCAACCTATTCAACGCTTTGCACACGCGGACTCAGTGTGTACACAAACACGCACAACCACAGAGCCTTCGGAGGGGCAACAAGAGGGATTTCCAAGATGGCGATGCGCGAACCGGCGTTCGCCGGCAAAGTCGCGCAAGTGTCAAAACCGCTATGCATCTATAACAATGATAGCAAAACGCACCGCGGAGGCGAACTGCATGCAAAAAATGCACGAAGGGGGCGCTCCAGAGGTGGGGGAGGGGTACCGTCGAAACCGTCGAAACAAGAAAGCGAAGCGAAAGGATACAGCAGTGACCCAAAAGTTGGGTATCCTCTTGATGATGTCGTTGCGCTTCTGGAAATACGGCTTGCGCAGTTTGTTGTACTTCTTCTCAACTTCGAGTATCTCATCACTCGCCTTTTCATTCAATCCGTCTATCTGATTCTGACAGCCGTCGATCTCCTCCAGTGTCTTCTGAATTTCGAGGTCGTAGTCGCGGTTATCGGTTCCGTCGACCGAACCCGGCTCCTCGAGCTTCTTCGCTTTTTTGTTCGGCGAAGCCATGCTTGACGCGACACTATCGCTCCGATTGAGTGAGTGAGAGAGAGAGAGAGGGGGGTGAGAGAGCGAGAGAGAGATGCGAGAGAGTGATCCCGCCGCTCGGTCCGCCGATCTCCGCTCTTTCCCGCCGCCCGCAAACCCGTCGCGCGATTTTCACCCGCGATTCACTTCGCACCCTTTACGACGATGTTCGCCGTCGCAACAGCGACCAATGACAACGCTGCACCCTTCGTTAATGAAGCACCCACCGACTTGTTGTCCTTTTGCTTAAGCGTGTCTCTCTAATCGAGACAGTAAATCACGTCGCGCGCCGTTTGCCTCTCTCGGCGTGTGTGTCCTCGAGGCTCTCTCTACGCGGAGAGACGCACGCAGCACACGCACAGCAGCAGCAGCAGCGCAGCAGCAAGCAGCACACACCGCACACGTTCGACGAGGAGCCGCGCACGACGTCGTTGCGCGGCGGGCGGGCGCGCGAGCCGCTGATTCTCGCCGCGGGAACGTCGCGTCGCGACAGATGGCGAAACTAACCCGGTGCGATGCGTGCGCGCGCGGGAGGGAAGCGACGCGCGCGCCGCAGCTACGCAGCGACTCGCGTCGCTGCGTAGCTGCGCGCTGAGTACCTACGGCGCCGTTTTGTCCAGATTAAGGCGCTGCTGGAGTAGATTTTTTTACCGACCGGTCGGTAAAAAAGTACAGTTTCGTAGTTTACGGTATACGTCGTTATTGAATTACAAAAATGTCTCAAATTGCACAGGATTATTATATCAATGTAGGCGCATCGGCGTAGATTCTCGTTTTTCGTATGGGATTCCTGGAAATGTTTATATTAATACGAAAAAGGTGGCAGTTGACAGTTCTAGCGGCCATATTGGTTTTCGATAGGCTTACAAATTTACGATTTTCTTTGTTTTTCAAGCGTTTTCACCCAAAATTCGAGTCTACACCGATGCGCCTATGTTGATATTATAATCCTGTACAATTTGAGACATTTTTGTAATACAATAACGACGTATACCGTAAACTACGAAATCGTACTTTTTTTACTGACCTGTCGGTAAAGAAGTACGATTTTGTAGTTTACAGAATTCGTTGTTATTTTAGTACATATATGTCTGAAATTGCACAGGATTATAATATCAACATAGGCGCATCGGCGTCCACTCGAATTTTGGGTTCAAAATTAAAGACAATCGTAAATTTGGAAACCTACACCTAACCTAGAAAAACAAAAAATTGAAGAATAAAATAATAAAAATGGCCGCAATCGGTACAGTGGCCACTAACGGTACATCTGCCGTATTGTCGTAACCCAGACTTCTTTATTATAATACTTGCAAAAAATGTACTGCAGATTCTGATACCGAGCGAGCGCGCGCGCGTTATTATTTTCGGCATCGCCGAATCGAATATCCATAAGTGCAGCCGATCAGCGACGCACGCGTTGGAAAGCGGCCTTCAAGGTGCTACGTCATCGCCACCTACGGCCGCGACGTGTGTGTCACATCCGTGTGACATCCGCGAATCGGTGTGCGCGAGTCGTCGAAGCCGACGTGGGGATGTGGCAAGTTTGCTAATGGGCCAGGTGCGGCACTCGTGTACAGTCAGCCGCCTCTCTCCCCCCACCACTCGGCTATCAGACCGAGGAGCGAGAGGAGCGTATTATCGTAGGCGGCGTACACGTTGACTCGGGACCCGTATCCTAGGCATCGCCGCCGCACACGTATCAAACCGAGCCTTGTACATACAGAAGCGGCGAGGTGTAGAAGTTACCGGTCGAGCTGCGGGATTTGTTAAAACCGCTTATATTGGTTTAATAAAAATGTCGCCGATGCGAATTGTGACTCTCGTCGCCGTCGCGACGTATTCCGCGCTATTCTTCGTCGTCGCCGGAGTGAAATTGCAGACTTCCAAAGATGTTTCGGTCGCCCAGCTCAACGAGGATAACTGGGATCGCATGCTCACTGGCGAATGGATGGTCGAATTGTGAGTCTGACACTGTATTATTCACGCGAAAAAAGCACAAACGAAAAAAACGATTCCCACGTCAAAACAGAAGGTCGAAAAAAAAAAATCATCTTTCGCTCATATTTGGATCATATTCATATTCATTTTGGCTCATATTTGGATTTTTGTAATTTTTTTAATTGAGGATTTAAAAAAAACAACTATAATGATAATAATGACAATTTTATTGAGATGTTTTTTTTTTTAAGTTACGCACCTTGGTGCCCGGCGTGCAAAGCTCTCGAACCAGTTTGGGAAAATCTGGCTCGCTCCAAAAGGGAGCTCAATATTAATGTCGGAAAGGTGGACGTTACGGATTCGCCGGGTCTCAGCGGTAGATTCATGGTCACCGCTTTGCCAACGATATATCAGTATGTATTTGAGTAATGTCTATCAAATGATAGGAATAGTATATTAACAGGGATATTGGTTTTCAGTGTAAAAGATGGCCTCTTCCGTCAATACAAGAGTCCACGCGACAAAGATTCGCTGATTGATTTTGTGAGGGAGAAAACTTGGGCCAAGGTCGAGCCGATTCCCAGCTGGAAGAGTCCCACGTCGATTCAGATGTCGGTGATCAGCCAGTTCTTCAAGATGTCGCAAATTCTCAGAGTACGTTTATCCAGCGATCTTTTTTTGGATCTTTTTATTGGATCTTTTATTGGAGCTAACATTTTTAATTATTTTTCAGGGAAAAATAATTTTAGGATCTTTTATTGGAGCTAACGTTTCTCATTATTTTTCAGGGAATACACAACAAGCTTATGGAGGATTTCGGATTACCAACGTGGGGAAGTTACCTGATTTTTGCGGTTGCCACTATTCTCCTTGGAGCAATCCTCGGATTGGTAAGACTTCGATCCCGCTATCCGAATTTAATAAATACCTAATCTCCATTTTTTTTGCCTTAATATATAAAATATACCAATTTATAATTTGCAGGTGATCGTTTGCCTGATCGATTTTATATATCCACCGAAATCGGCGGTTCCTCAAGGTAAAAAGAAGCAGAGAGACGGATCCGGCGGTTTTATGCAAGAACGTAGTTTGGAAGACGAGGAATTGGTCGAAAACGTGAAGGACGATCTCGTCGACGAGGAGGGCAGCGAGTCGGAGGAGCAGAACGACGAGAACGACAAAGACGCCGCGAAGCCGGCGCCGAGCAGTCCGAACGTTCGCAAACGCCGATCCCGAAAGGCGGATTAAATAATCGCACGCTCGAGGATTTGTTCACACCGCGAATCTTCCGTTGTTTTACCTCTCAAACTAACCGTTCTGTTACCGTCACGTGTCGACCGCGTCGACGTTGATGTGCGCACAATTCGCAATTTTGCTCACGCGAGATTTACCGATCCGTAAAAAAATTGCAAGACCTTGACATTCCAGCACAATATCGATCGTTCGGCATTTGCATCGTTTGATTTACACGAATAACAGAGATTTTTTTATTGAAAAAAGTAACCCAGAGATTATTTTTCGCGATGGGGCGCTTCGCGAAAAAAATGAATGAATTCGCTTCGTTTATTAATTATTAACTTAATTCGCACAGCGTGTAACGAATCTCCCCTCCGGTACATGGAAAATGCAAAAAAATGCTCAGTGACGCTCGTTTGTCGGTGAGAACCGCGAGTCTCGAGGTGAAAGAGGGTGGTTTTTGTTTTAAACTGAAGTGGGGATCAAAACAACGAATGACCAAAAAGCGAATGGTCAAAATAACGAATTTAAAAATGAACGTCTGAATCTAGAATAATCATTACAAAATTTGCTATTTTAGTCATTCGCTATCTTGATCATTCGCTATTTTAACCGCATTTTAATAAAATGTGGGGTCAAAATACCGAATGATCAAAATAACGAATGGCTAAAATAGCGAATTCCGTAATGATGATCATTCTAGATTTCGACGTTCGTTAGTCTTAAATTCCCTATTTTAGCCATTGGCTATTTCGATCATTCGTTATTTTAATCCCCAACCTAAAATCAACACACAGCACAAATTCGTATGGTCTGTAAATAATAACTCCGAATTGTTTCCGAAAAAAATGCGTCGTACAGTGTTTAGCCGATTTCGTTTAATGGGCTATCGACGGGAATACCATTATTCTGAACACCACTGAAAAGGCGTGATCGGAAAAATAAATATTACGGTATCTTCGTATAGGGGACGCGCCGGGGATTAAATCGTCAGGTACCTGAGCCTCGTATTTTCTTCCTTTTAGCATGTTTTACATCCTACGAAAGGAAACTATGAAATAAAAAATACGAGGGTCGCGATCCCATCGATTCCCCGACTCAAAAGCCCCATAGATTTATATGAATGTTTCCATTCCAATTGATCTAAAATAGCAAACTATTACGATGATTATTAGCTGCAGCAGCTGCCGTTAATGCAGCTACCAATTATAATTACTGCGGCCGCTGCGGTTAACACAATCATGTCTTCCGTATGATCCGTAATAACGTCAATGAATTCAAAAATATAAATATATGATGATGTATCGTTAAGATTATTGGGGTTTGTCGTTTCGTTGGAAATAATTAACAGCTGTTTTATTCGCCAAAAACACACACACGCGCATAAAATCTTCATTGAAATAAGTGTTCTCATGTTTTGTCATTTTTTCCGTTGAATTATATTGTAATACACATTAAGAGTTAATCGTTTGGAGCGCAAGTAGATACTGTAACACAGACTGCCTAATAATAAACGTATTTAGTTATCTCAGTGTGCGTAATTCGTGAGCTCGAAAAAAATGAGAATTTTTTGGTATCGCACGACGAAAAAAAAGCTTGACGTTAAAAAAATATGGTAAATGGAGAAAAAAACATAAAAAAAAACTTGGAATGTCGTAATTCGAATCGTCTTTTTCTTCAGTATTGTCCGAGTATTGTTTTAGAATATGTTTCTCGGATTTTGCGAGGGTTTCATTGAAAAGAAACCGCCAAAGAAACCTGCGGGAACAAAAATAAATTAGTGAATTTGCGACAAATAGTAGTGCAAAAAACGACGATCGACGTTATACCGGATGGCTGACTCTGTTCCTTAGGATGGTCGTCCTGCTTATCGTCCGATGCCATTTTATTCGGGCAGATCTTCGAGATCGACGAGGCGAACGATCTTTCGGATTTCGGTGGCGACCAATTTTTCCAGTTCGACAATGACGGAAAACCCGGGGTTCCTTTATCGTCGGCGCAGAAACTCACTGAAAACAATAGTCGGGAAAACGTTGCGCAGAGGGAAGAAAAGAAGCTGCAATCGGCACTAAAATGCTGCGCAGAGGGCAGAAAAGTACTTTTCTGCCCGCTGCGCAACTTTTCTTCCCGCTGCACAACTTTTTTTCCCGCTGGTCAAGAATCGATCACTTTCCACCTGAGTTGCAGGCATGGAATGTGGTCTTTTTAGCGTAGTCGGGAAAAAAATGTTCCTTTCTAATTAAAATGTGCCCGATTGTTGTATCGACGTCCAATTAAAAATACCTTGAGGTGTCTCCTGCAAAGCTTCTCCAAATCTAGGCGACATATTGCTGCTCATGCAGCTCGGAACGTATCGCTGAGGCGAGTACAAAATATCCCTCTGACGAGATTCTGCAACCATCGGATCCTTGGGTCGTTGACCCAGCGGATAATTCACCGTTTCAACCTTCCTGACCTTCGGTCTGCTACAGCCCTCATCAATCGGCAATTCCACATTGTCTTCACTCTCCTTCGATTCTTGAGAGGCAGCGGTATCATCTGGCAAAGGCGTATTTAACAGTGGAGTCTCGTAAACCGTCGCAATACTCGTCGGAGTATTTGCAACAGGAGTCGCTATAGGGTCCTGCAATTTACGACCCTGCGAAGGAGTCTTTGCAGCTGCAATTGCAGTACTTTCTCGCAGCTTTTCTCCCGAAAGACGCTTCCTCTGTTCCTGCGATTGATGCTGCTTCAAGGTCCTCGATTCTGTATTCGGCTCTTCGTCGATTTCCATCGTCGCTTCGTTCCTGTGTCTTTTTTCTCGTTCCGCCTGACGCAGACTTTTCGTGTCGCTGCCGTGAATGGACGTTGCTTTTGGACCATTTTGCCAGATAGATTTGCCACGCGCGTCGACTGAAAATTCCCGCTGCTCGTTGAAGCTGTTGGATCTCTGAACGGAAAACGGAGCGAATTTGCTCTGAGACTCTTCGCACCAACGAACGGTTCGCCTGTGAATTTCCTCCTCGTTCGTTTCGTAATCGTTGCTTTCGTTGATATCATTTTCGTCGGTGGGTCTGGATTCTTGTCTCTGCTGTTTCTCGATGCGAAGTTTCGACAGTTTGTTATGGATGTCCGATTGATTCGCCAGGTCCGAAGCTGCCGTTGGGTCCATCTGAGAGGCGATTGGATCGTTGGTTTCGATCATTGAGACTGAATTGGGAATGTCGAGTGACTGTTCCTTCTCCACGTTCAGTGATTCGTGGATTTTTAGGCAGTTCTCTGGAGCTTCATCGCCGTTATCCGTCGAGTTACACATCTCTTCCAGCATCACCGTGTTTATGGATATCGAATCTGTGAAGGAAAATATGTGTTAAGGCCATGTGAAACACTGAGCGCCGAAAATCTCCGGATGTGCGGTTTGTCGCCGATTATGAACGGATCGAAGCGAAAATTGCAATACAGACGCCACTAATGTGAATCTCGTGAATGAATTAGTCAGAATTTTGATTTTCGAAAAAAAAAAAAAATTAAAGATCGGTTACCGACATCAATTTTTTAAATTAAAATAAAAATTCTGACTAATTCATTCACGAGATTCACATTACTGGCATCTGTATTTCAGTTTTCACTTCGATCCGTTCATAATTCACGAAAAAAAGCGTATCCGAAGTTTTGAGGTGAGCGTCGGTATTTCACATCGCCTTAAGGGGGTATCCTGCTTTAGAAAATCGGCTGCATTTTAATATTTTTCGCTGGCAATTTTTTTTGTCATGTTTAAATGTGTGTTAAAATGTGCTGAAAAGTTCGCTATTGGTCATTTTTTTCGTCTAAAGAAATTCCCAAAATAAAACGATTTTTTTAGGCTTTCCAAATTTAGAAAAATTTAAATCATATAGAAAAATGTGATTGAATTTAAGAAATCCACACAAAACACAAAAATAAAATACCTGGATCGGGTGTCGAATTAATTCCCATAATTGTCCTCTTGAAGAAATTATTACAGAGCGATCGCATAAAGGAAAAATCGAGTCTCGGCGGTGGCATAATTGAAGCTTCGGTCTCCGCGCGTTTTTTTCTTTCTTCTTCTTGCTCCAACTGCGTCAGCTAAATTAATCGCGCAAAATTCTCTTTAATTCTCGTGTCACAAAAAAGCAGAAAAAAAACTGAAGCAGCGCAGCATTTTACCTGAGAAGTGTAAGCCTTAAGTTTATCCTTCAGTTCTGACGCCAAAGCGTTCAGATGATCTATATGATTTTGATCTTTCCAGCGTTGCAAAGTCATTCCGGCTATTTGAACGATCGAGACTCTCACTCTGATGGCGTCGATCTTCTTCCGCTGTTTTAGCATTGCTATCAGATCGTCCTTTTTGTGCTCGGCCATCATCAGTTCTCCTCGGAGTCTTTTTAAAGCCACGCAAGCTTTTTGTCTTTCTTTGGGCAATGGACGCTCTTCGTACTCCGCCTGCATCATAAAAAATTAAAAAAAATTAATCAACGAACCAAAAAGAATACTAAAATCATAGAAGGCTTGAACCTTATATCTTAAATCATAAAAGTGCCTTGAACCTTATATCTTTGCCAAGTTTCTTGATAATCCTCAAGAATTTTTTTGAACTTGGCTCGATCAGCAATTTCCCTCAGCGTCGCATCGTCCAAACGATTTTTCACAGTCTCCACTTCCACAGATCGGTATCTCGACTCTCTTTCCAGGCTTCAGATGATTATTATGCAAATACAAATATTTTGAAACAAGAGAAAAAAAATCAGTCAAGTTTTTCTTCACTATCGCGACTGGGAAAATAATTAAAAAAAACTCACGCATCGTATGCAGTGTTTAGAACATTCTTCTTTTTCGTCAATTCCTGAGTCAATTCCTTCAGGACTTTTCGCTTTTCTAATCCTTTTGCGACGCTCTCCTTGAATTTTTTTATGTCAGCGTCGGTTTCTAGAAGAAAAAAAAAAAAAAAAAAAAAAAAAAAAAAAAAAAAAAAAAAAAATCAGTGGTGAATAAATTGTACAAAAGTTCCGGCAAAAAAATCAATGCAGGCAGCTCACCTTTTAGGATTAATTCCAATGTGGCTATTTCCGAGAGCAGCGAAGTAGCCAAAACCTTTATGAATCGCGGATCCTCTAAGCATTCGGGTGGCACTTCGCTGGCTATATTCTTCAATCGCTTCTTCTTAGCTTCCTCCTCTCTGGAATCTTCGTGATCCTTGGACATCATCGCAGTTGAGTCCTTAAACCTCTACTGGAAAATTTCACCCAATGCCTTCGACTTTGTTCCTTTTTTTCGGAGCACGAAGGCAGTGAGAGGGGAGGGGGGGAGGGGGCGGAAGATCATTTCGCCCTTTGAATGTCACGTAAATAAAGCCGCTCGGACGTCGTCGGAAAAACGAAGTTTGCCGAAGTTTTCCGAAAACAAAAATTCTCTGTCTACTCCAATAATCAACAATAATAATAATCAACAATGTCCGATTGAGTGAAATAACCAAAATTGCAATTTTTTCCTTTAAAAAAACTGACGACATAAATTTAGCATGAATGATTTAAAAAAAAATCAGCAAGAGGAAAAAATCTGGAGTAGAGAAAAATCTGAAGAAAAAAATGGCGAACATTTGGGAAGCTAAGTGAAAAAAAAAAACAAAAATGACTGACAGCGAACGTCTCATCTGTTTAGTCCGCAAAGAGACGTCCGTTCTCGTCGCGCGGACGAATCAATCGGCCGAGCTTCGAACTTTTTGCGCCTGACGTTTCGATTTAGATACTATTTGGCAAACGGCCCGTCGCTTCGAGCGACGTTGACCGTTTCGCCGTTTCTATATATATCTGTCGTGGCAAACGTATATTTGCATCGGTCCGCATCGAGCGTCTTCCGCGTGGCGAATTTTCTGAGGAAGTTGCTCCTCGTGTACCACAAATCACTCGCAATATATATATTTCATATAAATAAATATACACATCTTTGAACTGTGATAAGCAGCATTTATTCATTTCTTAATCAAGTAGGAGCACTTAAAAAAAGTTTCAGTTTCACGTACGTTTTCGGTGACTGAGTAGCAACAACATTACAATTTCTCTGTCAGTTTTTTTTTTTTTTTTTTTTTTTTCAGTGTGATAAACGCAAATATCTTACGTTCGCATTCGTACTGTTGTCTTCTAAATCGTCGTCCGTTTAATCTACGGTTGGGGGGGAGGGGAAAAAAGTCATGTCAAGGAGGGAAATCGATGGGGGAGGGTAACTTTACAATATGCTCCGTGTCGATCGTCCCTCGAACTGCGACGAAGAACTTTTTCGCCAGGGGAGGCGTCTCCGAATTCTCAAATAACGCGACGCGATTGGTTGTCGCTGTTCAATCGTATATAATAATTATTATTCTTCGTTTATTCTCTACTATACTGCTCGTATGTTTACCTATTGTATGCACTAGCATAAGAGATCAAACCTTTGCTTTCGTCGCTTACTATAAATAATAATAATATGTATAAATCGTGGACGAACGGAGAACAACGAAACGCGCAGGGATTTTACCGTTTTTTTTGTCACACAATCCTCGGCTCGTCTCGTGTTAATTTACAGAGACACAAGGCCACTATTTTATTTTATTATTTTATTATTTTTTACTTTTTATCTTATTTTCTTCTCGTTTCCTCTCGATAATTCCCTTCAATTATTATACACGGGGCGGGTCGGGGAGCTGAAAAGCTGTCGGCTAATTCACACTTTTTTCCTTTTTTTCTTATTCATTGTTTTAAGGATGTAGGAGCGCGACGTATTTAATTCGCATAAATTCGAGAAATGTGCGAGGAAATTGCAAACACTTCTCGATGGTCCAAAAATCTGAAAAAATTCATGCACACTAAAGGTATTAAAAAGATTAATTTTGCATAATAATAATTGCAAAATGTTATTAACAATTTAATGAAACAAAAAAATTGTTTAACAAATATTCCCATGACCCAAGTTTTTTTTCGATCAAAATGGTTCCTTTGTTTTTCTGAATACGTATGAATTTTTTCAGATTTTTAAGTAATCTTTGAAATTTGTGTTTTTTTATATGGAAGATATGTACGAATTTCAAAGATTACTTAAAAATCTGAAAAAATTCATACGTATTGAGAAAAACAAAGGAACCATTTTGATCGAAAAAAAAACTTGGGTCATGGGAATATTTGTTAAATTATTTTTTGTTTCATTAAATTGTTAATAACATTTTGCAATTATTATTATGCAAAGTTAATCTCTTCAATACCTTTAGTGTGCATGAATTTTTTCAGATTTTTAGACTATCGAGAAGTGTTCGCAATTCTCTCGCACTTTTCTCGAATTTATGCGAATTAAATACGTCGCGCTCCTGTTTCTACACCAGGGACGAATCACACACGGTACGAGTCTATCGACGTTCTTTCTGTTTGTCACTCTTTCTCATTCTCTCTCTCGCTCTCTCGCTTCTCTCTCTCAATCTAATCACACTTTCTTTCTCTCACTCGACGACGACGAAATGCGAATTAAAATGACTTCTTTAATGGATGATCTTGGCGGATCTCAGTCTTGGCGCGAACCCGAGTGGCCAGAGTGGGAATATCAAAATAACGAATGACCAAAAAGCGAATGGCCAAAATAACGAATTCAAAACTAACGAACGACCAAATCGAGAATGATCATCATAACGGAATTCGCTTTTTTAGCCATTCGTTATTTGATCATTCGGTATTTTGACCCCACATTTTATTAAAATGCAGTTAAAATAGCGAATGATCAAGATAGCGAATGACTAAAATAGCAAATTTCGTAATGATGGTTATTTTAGATTCAGACGTCCATCATTTTTAAATTCGTTATTTTGGCCATTCGCTTTTTAGTCACTCGTTATTTTGATCCCCACTCAGTGTCTCAGACGCTCGGACGAAAGCGCGAGAGAGACAAAACTTCGAGTGTCCTGATTTACGTCGCGACGTTTACATTTCCTCCGTCTTTTTCTGTCTGATTAATCGCTACGTTTGTTTAAAAAATCATAACTAACAGGTAAGGTACAATATTAATCGTGCTCGCCGAGACATCGTTGGACAAGTCGAGTGAGCCGCAAGCTCACCGATTTTTTTTTCTTCTTTTAGCTCGTAGCAGTACAAATTCATATAAAAGTCTCCTCGCGATTCGCGCAAACGCTGCTTACTTTTTTTTTCTTTGTTTTTTTTTTGTTCAGTTTTGTTTTTCTTTTAAATTATCAATTATAAAATCGTCTCGGCGCGAGGCTCGAGAATGCGTCGCCTCTCCGAGTCGGCCGAACTTTCACTCGTAAATTCACAGAAAAAAAAAACATCTTGTGGCCCTCGATGCGAGTCTGTCCACGACAACGAGCCGGTTGTTTTTTTTTATCTTTTTTTTACACTACTGGATGCATCGATTTTCCAGCCGGGATTCACCCGCAGCCGGTGTCGCCGACTATTCGAAAGCTCATACATTTTTCTTATCACTCCCTTAGCAATCACGACGACTTTCAAAGTGACTATAAAAATAACGCTCAACAGAAATTGTTTTTTTGCACGGAAGTAACTTTCGGAAATTGTAAAAATGACCTTCGAAATGACGAAACAAAAAAAAAATGTGATTGTTACATTTTCGTTGCTAGAACCAATATCTTACCGTCAAAATAACTTTGCCGTCAAAAGGGTCATCGTGACGGTAAATTATTGGTTCTGCTGACGAAAAAGCAACTGTAAGATTTTTGGGTTTGGTTATTTCGACGGTCATTTTGATCATTCCGAAAGTTTCTTCTGTGCAAAAAACAATTTCTATTGAGCGTTATTTTTATGGTCACTTTGACAGTTTTTTTTAGGTAAAAATTAAAGTTATCGCGATTGCTAGGGTCGCTAATATTGCTCCTCGTCGCGGGCGGGGCAAGAATATCTAGTGTCACGGAGAAAAATAATTGGTTCAACTGATCGGATTTTGCGCCGTCGACGAATTAATTCATTATTAAAAAATTTAATCGGCCACGTGCCGATCAATTGAATCGCTGCGTCCAAAGCTCCGATTGACCAATTACGTTGCTCCGTTTGTGCTTACGCTCTACTCGCGTTCTCTCGGTAACCCAATCGTCGGCCGACGGGGAAATTATAAAAGAAGAACGAAATTACAGGCAGTGATATGAAGAAGGAATTCTCGTGCGTCGAACGGTGGACACTGGGCGAGAGTCGTCGGTTCGACGAATCGCTTTTTTTTCATCGGTGAATGAACACTATCGTTAAATGCATCTTTCGCAGTGATACGCAATAAAATGTAATTATATATATGGTTTTTTTACACCCGGAATAAAATAGAGCGAGCGTTACAAAAAAAATCGTCTCGGCGGTGGTTCGCCGATCGTTAGTCGGTCGATTCGTCGATGCGACTCCCGCCCTCAGTCGGCTCGATTGTCGCAAAGTCGAATGCGGTACACACGACGCGGGCGGTGAGAGATTAATTAAAAAAAGACATTCGAGAATCCGCTGATTCTCGGAGATTAAGAAAAAATGTACAATTACACTGAGAAAAATCAGTAGTTGCAATGACCAATCATTGGTTCGATCTACCAAAATATTGGTTGCTCTGACCAACGATTCGTAATCACAACTATTAATTTTTTTCAGTGTACGCGTTGTCATGGATCGGCGAGTCGATCGGATGGCTACCGAGACGCGACAACATTATTATTTTACTTTTTTTTTTTTTCTCGAACGAATATCCGGTATCGTTCGCGGAGAGCGGGGCGAGGGGACGGAGGGACACAAGCAAAGTTTCAACGACAAATAACGAGCGTCCCCGAAAAAAATCTCGTTCGCACGTAACACACCTTAAAACTAATAATTACACGTCGAGTCTACAGGGATTCAGAATGTTTTTTTTCACCCATTGATATTTGATAGATAATCGTCTCCTGAGCAAAGTTACTCAGGCGTTTTTCGAAATTCGCAATATTTATTTATAAACAAGCAATTAACGAGTTTGAATAACTGAACCAATCGGAGCAGCAGAATTTGGCGCTCACGAATGTTCGATATCGACTGAAGTTGCCAAATCGCCGTAAAACGATATCAATTGATACCAAAGACTCGAGCGCGCCAAATTCTACTGCTCCGATTGGTCCACTTATTAAAACTCGTTAATGCTTGTTTATAAATAAATATTGCGAATTTCGAAAAAACGCTTAAGTAACTTTGCTCAGGAGACGATCTACCAAATACCCATGGGCGAAAAAAACATTCTGGATCACCCTGTATATCCCGTTGGACTCGTTGCACGAGCGGCAGTCCGAGAAAAAAAATCGTTAAAATACAAGATTAAGAAACGTACAGAATATATATATGCGTGTGTATGTATAAATATCGTTTAAAAAAATGGCAGAGAGACAAATGATAAATTTACAGCGATACAAGTGCGAGTAACTCGTGAGTCGATGGATGTGCAGGAGACAAGTTTGCCTTGAAAAAGAAGTTGACACGACATTTTTTAATGCATATCCCTCAGCTCGTGCAACGATTCCACTCTTAACGCCGTCCGCCTTTTTCGTCTTATTTTTTTTTTCCTCTTCCTCTTTGCTCTTACATATCATTCGGCATAACACTGCAATTAGCTAAGACTCCAACGTCGCGAACCCTAAGATCCGCAGTGTTTTCGTCAGCATATTAGCGCGATAAAATAATGATTTTCATATATCTATGTTGTTTTTTTCAATAATATAAACCACTATAGTATACTCCTAAGTTTCATATCACAAGACATCCTGTTCCGTATCACGAGCTATTCCTAACTACAATTCATCCATCCCTCATCGCCTCCTTTCCTCGTCTCGCTCCACTCGTCAGGTTTGCATATATTGAATCTTATTCGTTCAATTCAATATTCGCTTTGTTATAGTCTACTCGAGTAATTATTGTGTTTCTTTCTTTTTTCCACGAACCATCAATCGTCTCGAATTCGGTCCTCGCTCTCGATCGCGTCAGGACAATTATACAAAATGCAATTATGCAATTCGACAACTCTCTGGTTGAGGAAAATAAAACTTAGAAATATTTCAATGATTATTCGCGAATTCATTCGACGAAAAAAGTCGCTCGTTAAAAATTTGTCCAAATTACTCCAATTAAAAATGACAAAAAAAGACATCGTAACAAATTTTGTTCCAGCTTCAAAAAATCGCTGTGAAAAATTGTCCCCGTACAAAATTCGACTAATTTTTTTTGACTCCACATTTTATTAAAATGCAGTTAAAATAGCGAATGATCAAGATAGCGAATGAAAATAGCAAATTTCGTAACGATGATTATTCTAGATTCAAACGTCCATCATTTTTAAATTCGTTACTTTGCCCATTCGCTTTTTAGTCATTCGTTATTTTCGACGATTCGAGAGCGAGGCAACCGCGAACTTACCGCCTCGAGTCGGACCCGCAGTCCTCGAATCGCTTCCCAACGGCGAAGCGACTCGACACGTCGGACGACGCGTGCGAGCTACGGCTGTGCGAGTCGTGGAGCGAGCCGTGCGAGCCGCCGTTGTGCGAGTGCAACGAGTTGTTGTGCTGCTGCTGCTGCTGTTGCTGCTGCTGCTGCAACGTAGCCACGACAGTGGCGGCAGTGGCGGAATTGACGGTCAACTCGAAGTCTCGATGAATCCTCGACGAGTCGAAAAGATGATTCATCGAGGAGGGAAGCGATGATGGCTGATTGCCGGAACCCGGACGATCGGAACTTCGCGTCGACGCTGAACCCGAATTCTGCTGCTGCTGCTGCTGCTGCGACGGCGGTGGCGGCGGTGGCGCTGGCGGCGCTCCCTGCTTCTGCTGCTGCTGCTGCTGCGAGTGCCTCGACGAATTGTGCGTCGTGGAAAGCCGGCAAGCCGCCACAGTGAGGGCGCCATTGGCCCCAGAGCTCTGCGTCATCGACGGCGACGAGGATACCATTAAGGCGGGATAATTGCCGGATTTTCGGCTGCTGACCGATGAACCTGCGGTCGGTGGCGCTGCGGTCGCTCCGGAGGAGCTGCTCATCGCGCAGCCGCCGGAAGGACATCCTCCAGGAGACGTTTCCGGTTTGTCCGACTGATCCGGCGGCCGTGGCAATCGTCTCCTTAGCCAAGCGTGGCGAAGTGCTTTGCCCGGCGTCATTCGTCGCTCCGGATCCCACTGAAGACATCGTTTGATGAAGTCGAGGAACAGTGGATCCTCGCAGCCCTTCAAAGCGTCCTTCAGCGACTTTGAGCCAGGGGCTCCGCGAAATTTGCCGCGTCTTGAAAAGCCGCCGAGCGGAACAGTCGCGCCGCTCGCGATCGTTGTCGCTTTGCAGTAACGCGGATGTCCCTTCGAGCTGAAGAAGTGACGCGCCCGACCGGCCTCGTCGATCAATTTGCGCGGCGGCATTCCCAGGAGTTCGATTATGCAGGAGAGTTGGTCGGTCTCGTCCTCGCCGGGTAGCAGAGGGAAGCCTGTGAGCAATTCCGCGAGTATGCAGCCCAGGCTCCACATGTCGATCGGCATGCCGAAAGTCGCGCCGAGGATGACCTCCGGGGCGCGGTAGAAGCGGCTCTGGATGTACGTGTAGATGCGCTGGGACTCGTAGCAACTCGAGCCGAAGTCGATTACCTGGAAAATTGAACGAAGAGCTGGATTAATAACGTTTCTTATTATTTAAATTAATTTTTGTCGTGGCGTAAAAAAATTCTGTAGACGAATTTTTTGATTGGTTGGAAAAATTTGCTTGGGTGAGAAGAACAAATTAAGTCAATTAACGATATTAATTTTGTGGCGTGAAAAAATGGTAAACACGAATTTTTTGATTGGTCGGAAAAATTCGCTTGGGTAAGAAGAGAAATGAAGTCAATTCACGATATTAATTTTGCGGGGTAAAAAAATGCTGCACATGACTTTTTTGCTTCGTGGCAAAAATTTGTTTGGGTAAGAAGAAAAATTAAGTCAATTTACGATATTAATTTTGCGGCGTAAAAAAATGCTGCACACGAATTTTTTGATTGGTGGAAAAATTTGCTTGGGTAAGAAGAAGAATTAAGTCAATTCGCGATATAACAAAAATCGAAAAATATTTCATCCGTATCTGCGTAAAAATATTTATCTTTAATGCAGCGGTCATGATCCCGTCGATTCACCCCTTAATGGGCCACATGCAGTCAGTAACAGGTGGGTGGGTCGGGGAGGAGTCGTTCGGTGATTCCGCGTCGAGCGAAATCACCGAACGCTTCGGGTCGTGTGCTTTAACTCGACGCGTTCGCTGTGGCCGTGTTGCGCCGCAATAACGAGACCGTCTCGTCCACGGAATCGATATCGAGGCCAGGGCACAAAAGGCGCAAGAGAGTGCAGCACGGAGGGTGCATAAAATGCACCCTCCGTGCTGGGAAGACTATAGTCTCTCAAATATAATCGCCAAAATAGCGCACGACCCTCGAAACCGAAAATTGGGCAGAACCATATCCACAGCTCATAATTCGCCGGTCCTCATCGTCTCACCTTAATGCCGCTTCGACCCTGTTGCTTCAGCAGCACGTTCTCCGGCTTCATGTCGCAGTGAATGATTTTATTCTTGTACAACGCCTCAAGACAGAGCAACAACGAGTGCGCAAATTTTCGCACTAACTGCAGACTGAAGCCCTGAAACTTGTTCTTCTTGATGAGCTCGTAGAGATTAATGCTCAACAGCTCGAAGGTGATGCACATGTGATTGCGAAAGGTGAACGAGTCGAACATGTGAATAATGTTCATCGTGTTGTCCTTGTCCTGCTCGCGAAGATTGTGCAGTATCCGTATTTCTTCCTGCGCCTGACGATAGAAGCGTCGCTCGTTGCGAACCATCTTCAGCGCCACGTGCTCGTGATTCTTGTGATCGTAGGCTTTGACGACCTGACCGAAGGAGCCCTTGCCGATGACCTTGAGGACCTCGTACCTGTAGGCCACGTGATCGTGGGGCGTGTGAATGTACGAGCCCTGCTCGTTGTCGTAGCCATGATTGTTCGGCAGTCCGAAGGTCGCCGGCCTCTTCTTCGCGTTCGTACCGATGAAGTAGATCTGCGGATACTGATAGATTTCACGTCTCTCGTACTGCGTTAGCTTCTTCATGTATAGCTTCATCACGATTCCAGGGGTCACCGCCATTTTTGGGATGACCTTGCCGCTGTTCCCTCCTCCGCTTCCGCTGCTGCTCGAACTTTGTTGCTGCTGTTGCTGCTGTTGTTGCTGATCCCTCTGCTGCTGCTGTTGTTGCTGCTGCTCGAGTCGTCCATTTTTTACCAACGGACTGTTCGTCTGGCTGTTGCCCTGCGAATGAGAATTGTGATTCGAGTGCTGAGACGCATGACTCGCATGAGAGCTCAGACTCTGATTGAGACTTTCGGAGTTGCTCGTCAGGTTCTGCAGACTGTTGTTGACGCTCGAGCCCAGCGACGGAAGGTGAGTGCCAACTGAAGACTGGTGACTCGAGTGACTCTGGTGACTCGGCGGAGAGTCAGCTGCGACCTGTTTTAGTAACAGACTTCCACCTTTGAGCGGTGGAAGGTGATTGTTCTCGTTGGTCGATATGAAACTTTGCGTCGTGTAAGTGCTCATCGGCACAAACGCGTTTGGTAGTGACAAAGGCATCTCGACTGGATTCTACCTCCTAATTCTTTAAATGCTAATCGTTTGTACCCATGTTTATGTTGTTGTTTTTTATTTAATTGTCAGACAGCGGTTTGTCAGTCTGTTGGTTTTTCATTAGCTTCTTCTCACATTTCAGTCGCAGATGCTTTTCGCTTTCCTTCGCTCTGACTCAAAATGCGATTCTCTCTGTCCGACTCTGAAAGTGTTTGCGCCAGCCAACATTCTCCCAGTTTCCTTGTTTTTCTTGGCGAGAGCGCGCGCGCAATATATATACTTCTTGTTTTATACTTCGAGCGTAGTAACGATAATTACGATAGTTATAACGAAAGCAGTCTTGAAAGATCAGCTCGAAGCGGGCGGACAGCCCCGTCGGACGTCAGGACAAAAGCCTGGAAGCCAATCGCAACCCTCGGCGGGAGAGCCCTCGAGCATCGACGGAAATGAATTCTCGCAAATGCGCCGGACTAGAAGTTGGTCAGAGACGAACACAGTATCTCTCCGTCGCTCGCTCTCAGTCTGCGTCGGAGAGACGCAAAGTAATATCAAATCCAAGTTGCGTGGCGCCTTTGCCTTCGAAGGAACTTTTTTTTTTTTTTCAGAGCCGCTGCTTCTCCTCTTCAACAGCTATCAGCCTCCGTCAAACCTCTTCACCTTTACGATCCTGGCGTCTTTCCTCCGTCATCGAGCAGACGTCGACTTTCAGTTAATAATTTCGAAAAATAAAATCTAAACCACAGTGTGCGAGTGAAAGATATAGATAAAAACGCCAGTCGGTCGGTCGCCACCGCTTTCACGAATATTCCTCAGGTTTCGTGTCCTCCTCCGAGTCGCTGTCTATTTTCTCCCTCGTCCTCTGTATCCTTTTGACTCGCGATCGCGTCTTCGTGCGTCTTCTAATTTTACAGTCTATCGTCGTCGACCACGAGGGCAAACGCATTATGAGCCTCGTCGAGCTCGTGGATAACGGTCGTCGCCGACGTTCGGCAAATATCTTCCTCGTCGTCGTCCTTTTCACTCGGATCCTGTTCGCCTCGTCCACGTCGTCCTCGTCGTTCTCGTCCTCGACGTCCTCCACCCGGTCGACTCCCTCGCGTCGCTCTTCACTGATCCTTCGCTTGCAACTTCGCTCACGAATCGCTCTTCACGTCGACTCATCGCCACCCTCGTCGCGATCGTCGCGCAACACAGGAACAGCCACCACAAGCAGAGAGGCTCACCCCTCCGCACGTTCGGCAAGCCCCGAAAATCCACGTCCCCACGCTGAACCCAACTTCCAGACTCTCGACAAGAGAGCAAAATAAGTCACGAAATAAAAAAAAAAGCAAATTTAAAAAACGTGCGAATTTCTGTCGGCTGAAGCCGACGCTCGCGTCGATATTGTCGCGACTGTTCGATGTCGCTAATTCAAAAATCGCATTCACGCACTTTCGTCCTTTCTCTCTCTTGATTTATCTTCTCTCTCTCTTTCTCTCACTTTCGCCCTCCTCTCTCTCCGTTTCTCCTTCTTCGTGATCGAGTCTATCCTTCCGTACTTAACGCGAACCTGGATTAAAAAATACACACACAGAGCACTCCTCGTGCGACTTTACTCGCGCGCGTTTATTCTCCCATTATCGTCGCTCCTCTCGCCGAGCGCAGTGACAACGATCGACGTGTGCGCGGGGAGAGAGGGGAGAAGAGAATAAGAGGGGGGAGAAGAGGAGGAGAAGAGTTGAAGAGGGGAGAAGAGGGGGAAACACGCGCAGGGTGGCAACACGCACACACGAATTTGTGTGTGCGGCTTTCGAGGAGCAAAGCAAAGGCTTCTCTCAGCGTTGTAAACGCGAGTTACGCGCCTCGAGTTACGACGATAGACGCACGTCGAGATTACTCACTCGGCACTGAGACTCCGAGCGACACTGCGTTGACGCGTCACTCGAGTGTATCACTTTTTTTTCTTTTTTCTTTCGTTCCTCCCTCTTTCTCCTTTCTCTTTTTCTCTCTTTCTCTCTCCTTTCTCTCTCTCCTCGTCGCGACTAACGCACGACGCGCACGCCTCGATCGAAGGGGGGAAAACACACACGCACACTCAGCTGCTTCGAGCGTCTCGTGCACTTCGATTCCCTATTTCCTCCGCGTGTCTTTGTGTGTTTGTGTTTGTTTCTTGCTCTTTATTCCAGAAAACGCGCGCACTGTCGATGCGAGACTGTCTACCGGAAAAAGTTGGGACGATATCGTCGATAGCTTCTTCTTCTTCTTCTTTATAGATAAGGTCCGAGCTTCTTCTTTTTCTTTTTTATAGGTAAGGTCCGAGCTTCTTCTTTTTCTTTTTTATAGGTAAGGTCCAAGCTTCTTCCTTTTCTTCTTTATAGGTAAGGTCCGAGCTTCTTCTTTTTCTTTTTTATAGGTAAGGTCCGAGCTTCTTCTTTTTCTTCCTCTTTATAGGTAAGGTCCGAGCTTCTTCTTCTTTTTCTTTTTTATAGGTAAGGTCCGAGCTTCTTCTTCTTTTTTATAGGTAAGGTCCAAGCTTCTTCTTCTTTCTCTTTTTTATAGGTAAAGTCCGAACTTTTTCTTCTTCTTCTTTATAGGTAAGCTCCGAGCTTCTCGACTTCTTCTTCTTAGGGTTTTGGACCTGGCTCCGGTTCGCTGCACTACAGCAGCTATAACCTTATGGCCATTTGGCTTTCCGAGGTCCGAGCGACTTAGCAGGTGGTGTGGGCATTAACCTCCCGTGTGGTGCGACGTCCGTTGTTGCCGTCCTGTGCACCGCCGCCGAGCGTCCTTCTTGGTCCTGTGTGTCTCGTGTCCTGACCGCCGCTGCTGCCACTCGACGCGAACTTGATTTTTATTCTCCGTCTCTCTCACTCTCTCACGTTTTCTCGTTCTTTTTCGGCCCTATCGCCGCTTTGTCTATTGTTCATCCGTCCCAAGCACCGAAAACACGCGTGGAGGGAAAAAAAAAGCACGGAAACCGGACGGCGAGACGGAGCAGCGATCGTTTGCCTCCGCCTGCGGTCAAGCGACTGAGGGTAATGAAATTTCGGCGGCGGCGCTTGCTCACTGTCGACGTCTACTCGACGCGCGCGCTTCGAGCGTTCTCCTTTTCCTCTGGGCTTTGTTTTTTTTTTTTCGGTGTGCGGCGGACACGTCGGGGGTGCTTCACACGCACGTAATGAATGCTGAGTATAGTGAGCGAACGCTCGGCTTTTAGGAGACTGAGTGGAAGTTATGAGTTACAAGTTGTGTGTGGTTTTACTCGGCGACGGAGTCGCGCGTGGCTCGTGCGCGGCGCTATGTGCGGCGAACTGAGCGCATTGAGAATGTCAGCCGCGATGAGATATGTTGCGTGCACTGTGCTCGGTTGGTACAAACGCACACGTCGGTGCAGTCGGTAGTCTGTAATTACAGTGGAATCTCTCATAGCGGTCACCTTCGTAGCGTACATTGGGAAATGGAGGGGCACGTATCAGCGCTGTGATTGGACGATTTCGCGTAAGAGAGTGAGAGGCACGAACGTTTCGCGTGCCTGATTGGCTCTTCACTTAGCGTAGACCCTCGTAGCGTACATTGG
This sequence comes from Itoplectis maculator, assembly GCA_964034905.1. Taxonomy (NCBI): domain Eukaryota; kingdom Metazoa; phylum Arthropoda; class Insecta; order Hymenoptera; family Ichneumonidae; genus Itoplectis; species Itoplectis maculator. The sequence continues at coordinate 884,763 of OZ035853.1, read as the reverse complement.
GGAATGGAGGGGCACGTATCAGCGCTGTGATTGGACAATTTCGCGCGAGAGAGTGAGAGGCACGAACGATTCGCGCGCCTGATTGGCTCTTCACTTAGTGTACATGTCCCCCCGCATTTCGTACGCTATGAGAGGTTCCACTGTAGTGGCAAACAATGGGAGAAGTGTGAATGGCGGAGAGCGAGAATGGAAAAAGCAGCTGGAAATCGTTGCAACGCGTTTCTAACAAAACTGGCTCTTAATCGGAGAGAAAAGTATCGCGCAAGCGCGGCTTTCATGAAAATGGGGGCTGCTCACGCGGACGCGATACAGTGAAACCTCTCTATTGGCCGGCCGAGCTGGACAAGTTCCGAGCTGCGACGAGGCGAGCGAGAGGGAGCCAATGGCGGAGCGAGTGGGAAACACGGAGCGAATACGTATTTACGTCGAAAGTGTAAATACGTATACGTATTCTCGCTTCTGGCGCTGCGCTGCGCAGCTCAGTCGGCACGGAAGTGCGCACAACGAGAAACCTATGTCACAGATGTGTCCGATTCTATATATACGTCATGTTTTTTTTTTTTTTTTTTTTTTTTTTAATGCGTACACGCAACCCTGAACGGAGGCATCCCCACTCTATGGGCTCTTCTACGTAGTAGTCCGTTACCCCCACCACCTAAGCCTTCTATGGTTCCATTATGGTTCCTGAGGCGTGTTTATGGTTCCATTTCCGCACCGAGACTTCGGGTCCACGAACCGGGTTCGAATGACTGAGCTAATGGGTTTAAATGATGAATCCTCGTGGCACGAGGCAACAGTGGGAATTTTTAAGCGTCGTCGTAGAGTGCGTTCTCCTATCGCTGTCGATATAGGACTGCGCGAGAGTGACGTCCAATGAACGACAGGAACAGCAGCAGCAGCGCCGTTCTCGAACCCTCAAACCTGTCAGCTTGTCACTGACAGCTGATAGCGACAGCAGCTTCCGTTCACGAATATGTTTGCTCTTCAGGCTGCAACAAACGAAAATGTCCTTTGACACATGCGACGACAATCCACGAGCCGTGTGTTTATTATTGTTCGAACTATTGATTGCGCTCTGCGCATGCGCATCGGCAGTCTTGACATGCAGAGCGACGAGCGCGACGCTGATGGCAGGTTGCATGGGGCGTTCCACGTCGAACGGACATCAATTCGACATAAATTTTTTTTTCTCCCGACTCCACTGAAATAACCCCATTTCGTGTCCGCAACGCGGGCGGAAAATAGCTCATTTTTGACAAATGACTCACGCATGCGAAATACGATTTCATTTCCTCCCTAGGGAGGAAATCGGCTCATTCCTGCCCGGCGGGAGAAATGAAAATCGCATTGCGCATGCGGATCGTCATTTGTTAAAAATAACCTAATTTTCCGTCCCCGTTGCACACGCGAAATGGAGTTATTTTGCAGTGAAATCGGGAGAAAAGTATAGTACGCTACATGGGAGGGATGCAACTTTTCGCCTCGTGTGAATTTCTGCCCTCGCTTTGCTCGGCCATCAAATTTCACACGCGGTGAAAAGTTGCACTTCCCTCCCTTGTTGCGTAATGTACTATTCGGCGGCGCACGAAGTCTGCGCGAAAATCGGCGCAGGGAGCCGATGGATGTCAATGTTTTTTCTTGAAAAGGTCGATTTGACGCGGAATGTCCTGTACGTGTACAAAGCGTTGCGCGCGCGTGCGACTCGCGCACACGCGCGAGTCGAGAACGTCGGAAGCGAAGGGAATAACGAACCCAACCGTACCCGAGGGTCCAACGGCGTAGCCGCCGTCATTGGCTTTATTTTGATTTTCCGTATATACACAACGAAAGAAAGGTATACAACACTGTCGATTCGGGCCGTGGATAGGTAGTAGTCGTAGTCTCGCGGTCGTGGCCACTCTCACAGCTGATCGCTCCTTCGGAAATATTCTCTCCTCACTCTCACCTCGTCGTGCGGACGAGAACGCGCGTCATCGTCGTCGAAGCTTTGGTCGAAGAGAGCAGCTTCGTCGCAACAATTAACTCCGCGATCTGACGACTGGCGAATTACCTATCCACTCGGGGAACGCGATACAACGGACGTCTGACGCGCGATTATACTACGTCGTAGTATAGGAAAAGTCGCTCGTTCATCGGACAATCCGTCGACCCGAGGATGAGCCAGACACCCAAGTCGTTTAAGGAAAAGCGATCTTTTGGTAGGTATTCGACGACGATACGAGACGGGGATAATATTGCGCGTCAAATAATTAGTATATTATGCTACAAGGGACGAAAGTGCATCTTTTCACTGAGTGTGAAGTTTGATGGCTGAGCGAAGCGAGGGCAGAAATTCACACTAGGTGAAAAGGTATGCACTTCCTCCCGAGTGGCATACGCTATTTTTTTCCCGACTGTGCTAAAATGACCACTCTTTTATGCCTGCAACGGTAGAACGGCACTATTTGCAGCGGGCAGAAAAGTAGCCGCAGCGGGAAGAAAAGTTGCGCAGAGGGAAGAAAAGAAGCTGCAATCGGCACTAAAATGCTGCGCTGAGGGCGGAAAAGTACTTTTCTGCCGCTGCGCAACTTTTCTTCCCGCTGCGCAACTTTTTTTCCTGCTGGTCGAGAATCGATTACTTTCCACCAGAGTTGCAGGTAGGGAATGTGGTCTTTTTAGCGTAGTCGGGGAAAATATAAGTTACTCAATTTACGTCGCGAGTGACATCGCTCGATTCGGTCCGTTACGTCGTTCCCATTGTGACGTGCAAAAAATATGGGATTGTGCGTGCGACTGTCTCTGTCTGTGTCTGTTTTGCAATTTTTTTCTCCCCTGTCCGTTATCTCAATCTCTGCGTGACCTTTGCCCTTAGCCCAGAGAGTGGCAGACGTGGAACTAATACGCGAGAGACATCCAAACAAAATTCCAATAATAGTCGAGCGTTACTACGGCGAGAAACAGTTGCCGCTGCTCGACAAGTCAAAATTTCTCGTGCCGGATCATCTCACCGTTGCGGAGCTCATCAAAATCATAAGGTGATTGCTTTGTTCCGCTATGTTTGTTGTAGAAAATTTTTCTGTGTGCTAATTCTTTTTAAAAATGTTAGACGGAGACTCCAACTTCATCCAACGCAGGCCTTTTTCGTGCTGGTCAACCAGCGAAGTATGGCCAGCGGCAGTCTGACCATGGCGCAACTGTATCAACAGGAGAAAGACGCGGATGGGTTTCTCTATATGGTGTTTGCGAGTCAAGAGGTCTTCGGACTGAGCTCTACGGATAAATTCGTTCAGGTGAGGCACTGTAATAGGAATATTTGCATTTAACAGTGATTAAAAGTATTATATATATTTTTTTTCAATGACTAAACAAAGGCAGTGGATATTTATTTGATAGAAAATACATAGTCAATCAGCTGAGGCATCATTGGATGTATTGATGTCTCAGCTGACCGACTATGAATTTTCTGAGATATTAAGATTTAAAGTATTATATATTTTTTTCAATGACTACACAAAGACAGTGGATATTTGTTTGATAAAAAATACATAGCCAATCAGCTGAGACATTGGATGTATTTTGCTGCAGCTCGGTCAGTAACAGAAACTGTAGAGCATTGTTCTCTATCATAATCGATCTGTGGGTAAAGAATGAAGAACAGCTGAGTCACAGAATTCACAGAATTCTACAGACAACTCGATTTAAAAAGAATTCTTTTGAAGAAGATTATTATATTTTATTTGTTATTTTCTCTTCAACTGTAAATAATGTAGCTCTCTTTCTCTTTCAGGCACTTGTATGAGGATTCGAATTGAAGCCAGCGCAAGACATACTAAACGGCAACGTATATCTAGATCAGTCTATGTATCATGAATTACGTTAGTTCGCTGCGCGTACGCGAGGTACAATTTTAAAACCGCAAACGTACAGTTACTCGTTTATTTCTTCGATCGCCGTCGTTAGAGATCGGACGCGACGGACGCGTTCAAGCGTCCGATCGGTCGTCCGGGAAATTCTGACGGTGCTTATTTGTCTGACGTACGCGAGGAAGCGTGAAGAGCCGAGAAAGAGAGACAGAGACGGAATCAGGAAGCGGTTCGTAGCGATCGCTTCGAAAAGACGAAGCCGAGACGATGAGTACATTTCTACGTCGCTGCTATTTCGAATACAGTGACCAATCGGATCGGAACCGTCGAACGGAACAATTATAGAGGACTCATTAGCCCTGTATAATAATTCATTATAAACAATAGAAAGATATGCTGAGCGTAAATGTGTGCATCGTCGTCCCTCGAAAACCGAGAAAAGAGGCAGAAAAAAAAGAAGAATTATTTTTAGCGAACGCGTTTTTTCGTCCCTTTCTCGTGTGAACGATGGAATGTTTGGCACTCGCCGAGACAAATCAATTGCACCATAGTCAGGAAAATAAAAACGACAAAAACAGGGCTGAGCAGCTGTGAAGGGTTGAAAATTCGGGCCAAGATACGAATACAGCGGTTAGCAATGAAACTTAAATCAATTTACGTCCTATGTACAAAAAAAAACGAAAACGACAAAAAGTAACAAGAAAGAAGGATGATGACAAAAAAGAGGAACTTTTCACCAATTTTCAATGTAAAACTTTGAATCCTAATCGTTAAGTGCCGCGCACATCGCCTTCTCAAAGTGATTCTGCAGATGTTTAAGTATTTCGTTGTACACTTTCGTCGTCTGCTGAGTGAGATGCGACATTCGATGTGCGCGCCGTGTGTCTGCGATGAGAGAGGCTGTTGTAATCAATCGTATGTTAGGTATAATATACAAAAAAAAAGGAAGATATTAATATTAAGGGTTCTTGTGTGTTATAGAGATAGTCCCGTAAATGGATCTCGTCCTGACGGATCGGTGAGAGAAATTAACGAAATTTCGACGTAAGACAAAGAAGAAAAAAAAAGGAAACTAATATTGAGAATAATAATGGTGTTCTTCATATGTACATACTACGATATATCGACAAAGTGTTATTATCTGTTCCATGCGCAAGACACCACCGACCTAGTAATACGCAATACTAAAGATACACAATTATAAAAAAAAAACCGCGACGAGTGCGTTCGTCGTGAGTCCTGTTGTTAGTCTCGTTTGATAAAACGTTTTTTCATCCCTATCGCGCTCTTTTGCATCGATTGAATAAACGATAGAAGAATCTCCCGCGCCATTTGTGATTTTTTTTTATTGCTATCCCATTTTTATTCCATCTTTTCAAATTTGACGCTGAAAAGCTGCATTTCAATTTTTTTATTTTTTTTCCCGACTACGCTAAAAAGACCACTAAATGATAGAAAAATCTCCTGCGCCATTTGTGGTTTTTCATTGCTATCCATTTTCATTCCATCTTAGCAAATTTCACGCTGATAAGCTGACTTTCGTTTTTTTTTATTTTTTTCCCGACTACGCTATAAAAAAACCACATTCCATGCCTGCAACTCGGGTGGAAAGTGATCGATTCTTGACCAGCGTGAAAAAAAAGTTGTGCAGCGGTACGAAAAGTTGCGCAGCGTGCAGAAAAGTACTTTTTCTCCAAGCGACTGAAATCATAAATAGAAGTCTCCCAGAGTCACAAAACCGTCCGCGCGGCGCTGCAGTTCGCCAGCAGCTGCAGCTGCTGCGACTCCGTCCTCAGTTATCTCGCCTCTCGTGACTCCTCAACGCGGGCCAGGAGGTCGGCGGAGTGTGGGCGGCGGGGTGGCAGCACCGACTCCATTGCCGCCGCCGCCGCCGCCGTCGACCGAGATAGCCATTCTCCTCCTCCTCCGGCGGCAATAGCCGTCTTTTACGGAGAAAGAGAGAGACGAGAGACACTCCAACTACCACTCCGCGTCAGTTCAGCGAGCGCGCTGCAGTCGGTGCGATCCGACTGCTCTGGTCGCGGTTAGCGCGACGGAAAGAGAGAGAGAGATGGACAGTGAAGTCGCTGAGCGAGAGAGAGACAGCGATACAGGAGAAGAAGAGGAGAGAGAAAGAGATAGCGGATGAGGAGAAGGGGAGAGAGAAAGAGACAGCGATAGAGAAGAGGAGAGAGAAAGAGACAGCGATAGAGGAGTAGGAGAAAGAAAGAGACAGCGATAGAGGAGAAGGAGAGAGAAAGAGACAGCGATAGAGAAGAGGAGAGAGGGAGACAGCGATAGAGGAGAAAAAGAGACAGCGATAGAGGAGAGAGGGAGAGACGGAAAACGAGAACGTGAGCAGTGGGGCTCTCGCTCCAAATCGCGCCGAGAGCGTCGAGGGTGGGGCGGCGAGGGGGCGGGAGGGGAGGGGAAGGAGGGATAATGCTGAGGTAAAACGCACAAAGGTTACAAAAGGTTATGAACTTCAACCCGCGGTTTGGCGACCGTGTCTAGTAGCATTTATGAGTCCGCGGGCTCGACACGCACCGCGCGAACGGAGGCCGCCGGGGCCGCCTCTCTCTCTCTCGACGTGTGTTTTATCGGCCGCTGTGTCGCGTCGCACGTCCGCGTCCGGTGATATCGCCGCGCGAACGAATAATCGACATTCCATCGGTATTATCGTCGGCCTAACCGTGTGACGCGCGCCGCCGACGACGACGAGTTTCGGACTTGTGCTACCGTTTCTTCGTGCAGACGACGTTCGCGACGACGACGTTCGCCGTCGTGAAACCGGAGGCTAAAGGCGGCCGAAGGTTCGCGCCGAGCCTCCTCTTTGGTGAGTCGACCTGACTGCTGCTGCTGCTGTTACTGCTGCTGCTGCTGCTGATACAGACGCGCGTGTCTTTTGCACGCCCAGATCCTCGCGGTGCGTCATCCTCGTGTCATTATCGCCCGGATTAATCGCTTCGTGGTTCCTCTTAATTTTTTTTGTTCAATTTGGCAATTTTATAATGGGAGCGAAACACACAAAGCTTGATTTTCGGTTTTTTTAATTTCGAAGTGTTTTAAGGGATCGTCACAGTGTGAAATAAAAAAAAAATCGATTTTTTTTTTTTTTATTATCGGATAGTATACACGGTTATAAAAATTCTGTTAAATTTTTGTATCGAAATTCGAATTATTTCGGTCGCTACAGCCTTTCTTAGAGAAAGGGATTGCAGCGTGACAGTGGTGTGTGCAAACTTTAAACGCGTTTTTCTCGGAATGTTGTTTTTCAAAACGGTGTCCACTCTCAAATGAAGAGTTATGACGATGCCGATTTCAAATTTTGAGAGAACATTTCTAACGTCATTCTCTATCGCGCTATCAGAGCTTTTTTTTTTTTTATTAAATCTTCCTATTTTTTTTTACGAAAAACTGTCGAAAAAAAGGGCTAAATTCGATAATTTTCGTTCAAACCGCCGCCATTTTGTCAAATTAAAAAAAAAAAGCTCCCATAGCGCGATAGCGAATTTCCTACAGATTAATAATCTTTTTGAAATTTTTGGTTCAGATCAAAATTGCGGCCGCAATCGTGGACATAATGCAGGACCTTTTTTTTTACACGAGCTATTTAAACAATTTATATCATTATTATACATTAAAGAAATGCACATAAAAAAAATCATTTTGTATTCTTCAAGAATGTACTTATTTATTTAAAAAAAACCAGACCAATTAGTTCATTACAACTTAACAAAAAAAATTCGCGAAAATCATTGATTTTTCGGAGGGTCACACTGTGACGATCCCTTAATAATAATAATTATTATTATTATTTGCTATATGACCAACGGGTAACCTATTTTTGTGGGTTTGAGAACACTGCTCCTACCCCAACTCTTTGGGGCTATACGCGCGAAATTCCAGTCTCTGTGTGTGTGGGTCTGTCTGTCTCTCTTCCTCTCTCATTCGCTCTCCATAAGCGTCCCTCTCTCTGTCTCTGTCGCTCGGGAAAAGTCGTGGCGACTATTTTAAGCGCGCTTACGTACCGCGCGTACACTCAATGTGTACACCTATTTACGAGGCTATTTCCAAGTCCGCGTAAAAGCGTTTTCGTCGGTTCGCCAACGACCGCAAGATGCGTTTGAATGTTCTCTTTTTTTCCGCCTTGCTCGTCGGGGTTTGTCGTTTCTTCGTAACGACGAAGGATCGATGGAGAGATCGTGAGACGGTCTTCCGCTTCTTCTTCCTTCACCTCGTCGACGGAGTATCGGCGCCGCAGCGATTCTGCGACACCGCAAGAATCCGTCTGTTGCACAATAACCGCATTTGTACAATACGCCTCGCACCTGCTTCCACTTGTCTCTTCGTCGGGCTGCAGCCGAGTGCCACAGTCGCCACAGTCGCCGCCACAGTCGTTGATGTCGAGGTTGCCGGCTTAGCATCCGGGGGTAAGGGAGGAATGACGTTTTTGTTAGTCGGCAATCGGCGAACGTGCGCATTTTTTTAATTCAGTTCGGTCGTTCGGCCCTTTTTGCAGTTCACATGGAAATAGAAACAATTTTTTAATTCATTTCGATCGTTCGACCCTTTTTGCAATTCACATGGAAATGGAAATGATTTTCAGCTACATAAAAAAATGTTTCTCCAGACAAGATTTTTTTTTATTTTGTTTTTATTTTATTTAGCGTAAAAACAAAGAAATTAGGATTATAAAAGTTCACACGGAAATGGAAACAATTTTCTGCTACATCAAAAAATGTTTCTCCAGACAAGATTTTTTAATTTTTTTTAGCGTAAAAACAAAGAAGTCAGGATTATAAAAGTTTACATGGAAATGGAAACAATTTTCAGCTCCACACAAGATTTTTTTCTTTTTTTGTTTAGCGTACAAAGACATCAGGATTATAAAAGTTCTGATGGAAATGGCAACAACTTTCAGCTACATTAAAAAATGTTTCTCCAGACATTTTTTTTTATTTAGCGTAAAAACAATGAAATCAGGATTAAAAAAATGACAACACAATCTTCCAGTTCTGTATTTCCTTTGCAAAAAAAAAATCCTAATAAAATCGAAAAACATCGGTAAAAAAGCTTCTCCACTTTCCCCAACGAAAATTAGGTTCCTCCATCTCAGCTCGCATTGTTTTCCCTCCCTCAAATTCCTTCACCGCCGATAAGCTAAGTCGTACAGTGATAAGTCAAACAGACTTTTCGTCCCGCGACCTTGAGAGAGCTCTGCCGATAAGTCATCGGCCTCACTCTCCCATCGCCGCCGTCGCCGCTGCTGCTGCCGCCTTCGCAGTCAACTCCGCGTCAGGTGTAACTGAAAAATACACAACAACTGCGCGCCAACAACATAAACCAGTGATAACGATAAATACGGAAAAGACCGTCGCTCTTTTCAGGCGCTTTGCCACGGAAATCGGTTTTGCGTCGTCGTCCTCCGATGCGCACACTGCTTTCCAAGTGAAAGAGCCGCCGGTCGCCGGCGGCTGCTGCTGCTGCTGCTGCTGCTGCACCGCTTCGCTCGGGTCGTGCGCGACTTGCTCGCGAGTGTAGGACGTTACGGATTTATACCGAGAGAGCTCTCGGAGCGGAGAGTGGCGGAGAATGGGCCGGCCGACCGAGTGGCTGGCTCGCTGGCCAGTGGCCCGTGGCTGGCCGTGGCTCTCTTGGCCGCGTTCGCGTCGCGTTCACCTGTCTCAGGTAGCGAACCCACCACCATCGACGGCAGCAGCAGCAGCCTCTGAGCTCTGAGCTACCGCTACCGCCGTTGCCTTACCTTCGAACCAGGCCGTTCCAAAGAATTCCAATCGTGACAAGTCTCCCTCAAGGCTTCAAACCTCGCCTCACCTACCTACCTACCTACCTGTTCGCCTGCTGCCTATCCACGACTCGTTGCGCGTGCATCTCTCTCCCATTCGGTCGACGCGCTCTTGCCGCAGTCGCGCAACACACACGTCTACGTGATCGTCGCGTCGATTGTGTCGCGTCGCTGCTGCTGCTGCTATCTCCATTCAATCGACCGCGCGCGCGACCGATCCGCGTGTTAAACCGCGTCGCGAATCTCGCCACCATAAGCCACGAGATTACGTGCGGCGGATCGTGAGGCGCGCGCGCACTCGCGCGAGCAGAGTGAACTTCGCGACTAGGACTGTGTGCGTTGTGTCGCGTACGCGCATGCGTGTTGCGCTTCCGTGTGTGCGTGCGCACTGGAGTCGCGCTTCTGTGTGTGCGCGCGCACTCCGCGCACTCGCGCGAGAGAGGCGATATATATCCTCGGTCCACTCGAGCGAGTAGAGTGAACTTCGCGACTAGGACTGTGTGCGTTGTGTCGCGTACGCGCATGCGTGGTGCGCTTCTGTGTGTGCGCGCGCACTGAGTGTCTCGCTTCTGTGTGTGCGCGCGCACTGCGTGTCTCGCTTCTGTGTGTGCGCGCGCACTGAGTGTCTCGCTTCTGTGTGTGCGCGCGCAGTGCGTGTCTCGCTTCTGTGTGTGCGCGCGCACTGAGTGTCTCGCTTCTGTGTGTGCGCGCGCACTGAGTGTCTCGCTTCTGTGTGTGCGCGCGCATCTGAGTGTCTCGCTTCTGTGTGTGCGCGCGCACTGAGTGTCTCGCTTCTGTGTGTGCGCGCGCACTGCGTGTCTCGTTTCTGTGTGTGCGCGCGCAGTGAGTGTCTCGCTTCTGTGTGTGCGCGCGCAGTGCGTGTAGGTTAGCCGAGCGCGAGAGGTGAGCTGCTGCCGCAGCAGCAGCAGCAGCAGCGGCGGCGGCGTGTGCTGCTCTCTCGGGTCAATCTCTGAAAAATCGCAGTACATTGTTGCATTTATGTAGTGCGAACTGGGGCGGTGCTGCAGGTCCGACGAAGGAGCCGACCGCTCGCGACAGGTACATCATTGTTGTTATTGTTATTATTGTTATCGCGGGTGGAGTGTCCTGTGTCTGTGTGTTTGGATTTGTTTTGTTTTGAGGTTGTAATGTAGGGTCTCGCGTTCGGCGACGCAGAGGGCAACGCGCAGGATGCTAGTCGGGCAACCTGTTGCTCTCGTTGCTCTCTCTCTCTCTCTCTTTTTTGTCGTGCCCTTCGCTTAGACGGATTGAGCAAGCGTTTGAGCAGAGGAAATATTTTAGTGGCTTGATGCAGGGTTCGAGGTTGGGAAAAACGTCCCACGAAATGGTGGTCACTTGAGGTGATCGCCTACGTCGAGAGTATGCGGTCACCTATTGGGGCCGAAGGCGCGAGAGGTGACCTTTCGGCGGCGTAGGAGTCGATCGCAGGCGCGGCTGTTGCTTTTGCTGAGGTTGCGGCGACGGAGGCTGATGTTGCTGCTGTGGCAGCCGTTTGGATGGCTAGATCGGCGATCAATGGTTTTTTGTCGCCGCCGACCGATCGGATATGCACCAAATGTGAACCAAATAAGGCGCTCGGTCGGGCTGGCACGTAGCCTGCGGGCTGCGATGCGGAGAAATGCCGCAACGCTCGAACGAGCCCTCGGAAACGAGTCGGTCGCTAGATCGCGGTTCGAGACTCCTGAAGCCCCTCGTGCATTTGTTTTGCGATAAGAACCGTGGATACAAAGTCGGAATGAGGGGGGAAAAACCAACGAGGCTGGGAAAAAATCGATTCTTAATCCGTGATAGGGTAGAAGTAGGGGTTTTTGGACACCTTTGGTACAGTTGTGGCCACCGAATTTGAAAATAGAGAATTATTTGTATTATTGAAACGAAACAAAATTGTATGGATCATTTTGTTAACTTGGATAGATAGTTTCGAAATTTTTATATAAAAATACAGGAAAATAATAATTTTAAACAAATTATAGTAAAAATGAATCGATGGGCTCGCGATTTTAGTATTTTTTTTAAATACTAAAATCGCGAATTTGAGAAATTGGAGAAAGGAAGAATCGGTTTTTTTTTCGTGCAAATATTGATTCGTAATTCGAAGAAATTCGTCAGAAGTTATTATTTTGTAAAAAATGATTATTTTTGTTTATATTCATTTTTTTTTTAATTTCGCAGGACGAAATGGATAAGGATCACCGGAAGGAGCGGAATCAGGAAAATTTTATGGAAAGCGACGCGGAGGCGAGAAGCGAGAAGGAATTCCAACGGTTGCCGCCACAGCATCCGGATATGGATCACATGGGCGATACCGACTGCGAGGTAAACGCGCGATCGATCGTTACGGTATTGTGAAATGGATCATTTTCTAACTTTTTTTTTTCTCGTTGTTTTAACAGAGAGAGACCGACAGGGAACAGTCGAATCACGCGGAGAGTCTGCACGAGGACAAAGTCGAGTACAAATTGGGCAGGGATTTTCGGAACCTGAGCCACCATCCCAGCATGGTTCACCTGCACTCGGGTATCGAGCATCTGAGCAACGCTGAGGTCGAAGTGAGTGACGAAATTCGCTTCGATTTGAAAACAAACATTTATTCACCATTTTTTAAAATAACTAGGTCGGAGGTTAGCCAGCAGCGTAGGAAAGAACCTTGCGATTTTCGGCAAAAAAAAATTTTTGATTTAACGAAGTTTTAAAACTCTATCCAATGGGAAATTTCCCGCTGATTCCAAATATGACCGGTTTTTGCCCGAAAAATAAAAAAAATTTAGGAGAAAAACGCGAAAAACGATTTTTCACTTTTTCCCAATTTTTGCACTTTACTAAAATCGGTGTAATTTTTCTTTGGATTGATATAATCGGAATTTTCTTTTTGCTTTCGAAAGAAGACTCTTCAACGAAGAGAATTTTACCAGGCGGAACGTGATATCTCGATTTTTCGATTTTTTGCAGATTTTTAAAGTTGACCCTCTAAAATCGCAAATTTTTAGAAGGGGTACCCCTTGCCGGTTTTTCTGGCGAAAAAAAAATTTTTCGATTTAACGAAGTTTTAAAACCCTATCCGATGGGAAATTTCCCGCTGATTCCAAATATGACCGGTTTTTGCCCGAAAAATAAAAAATTTTAGGAGAAAAACGCGAAAAACGATTTTTCACTTTTACCCAATTTTGGCACTTTACTAAAATCGGTGTAATTTTTCTTTGGATTGATATAATCGGAATTTTCTTTTTGCATTCGAAAGAAGACTCTTCAACGAAGAGAATGTTACCAGACGAAACGCGATATCTCGATTTTTCGATTTTTTGCAGATTTTTAAAGTTGACCCTCAAAAATCGCAAATTTTTAGAAGGGGTACCCCTTCAAAAATTTGCGTTTTTTGCGAAAAAAAAAATTTTCGATTTCGCCAACTTTAAAAACCCTATCCGATGGGAAATTTTCCGCTGATTCCAAAATCGACAGGTATTTGCCCGAAAAATCGAAAATTCAAAGACAAAAACGCGAAAAACGATTTTATTTCTGACAAACTTCCAAATTTCGCGATATTAAACATCAAACAGCCACCGGTTTCCCAACGACCAATCAGATGCTGAATAAATCGACAACAATGGTTGCTTACGAATTTTTTAACAGAGAATTTCCAAAAATTTCAGGTGAAACTTGCGAGAGATGTGCGAGGTTCGCTGGGCCTGGGACTGTCGTTGGAGCTGTGCGTCGTGTGCGGCGACCGAGCGAGCGGCCGCCACTACGGAGCGATAAGCTGCGAGGGTTGCAAAGGTTTCTTCAAGCGGAGCATTCGCAAGCAACTCGGTTACCAGTGTCGCGGCAGCAAAAGCTGCGAGGTCACGAAGCATCACCGAAATCGTTGTCAGTACTGCCGACTGCAAAAATGCTTGGCGATGGGAATGCGCAGCGACTGTGAGTTCATTTATTCATCATCGTTCGGACGAATCGCGATTTCCGGCGCAGAATGCGAGAGGGAAAATTCGCCTCGCGGAGAATTCGAGGGATGTAATAAACATAAGCAAGCTTGGGGTGTTGCAGCGGTGCAGCACGAGCGGAAACCGGTGCTGGGCGAGGCGGTGGGCGCGAAAATGGCGAATCGCGGTGCCAAAGTCAAACCAGAGCCGCAGCAGCCGGCGACGGAGCCGCAGCAGACACCGACGTGGGAACAGCCGGAGAGCCCGAGCATCGAGGAGCAAAGCAGCGACAGCGATCTCAGCGACGCACTGACTCTCGCTCGCGATCGGCTTCTCATATCTCACGCGCTCGACAGTATAGTCAAATTGATAGGCGACGTGAGTTTAATTTTTTACAGCGATTTTCTAATCCGAGGGCTATTTTCCCATCTTTTTATGTTTTTATGTTCACTTCATTTATTTTTTCGAAATATCGACTTTTAACCTATACCATCGTTCTCAAGTCGCATATTCTACCCCTGAAAACACCGGTTACAACCCTTTTTTAGTTCATTTTGAAAAAAAAAAAAATTTCGAAAAAATTTATCGCACCCGACAATAAACAATTTAATCCACGTTTCGACGACTCGATTCGTAAATTCGAGAAAATGGAGATAATCTTTTTTTTTTCGCTTTTTCCAGAGTGTCAACGGTTCGGCCGAACCGGAGGAAGAATGGACCGGCCAATTGTTGTTCGAGAGGCACACGGCTTTCGAGCTGCGAGCTCCGAGTCCGGCTCCGGCGTATCTGTCCATTCACTACATCTGCGAGAGCGCCGCGAGGTTACTGTTTCTATCCGTCCACTGGGCCCGAGGAATTCCCGCGTTTCAAGCCCTGCCGTAAATCATTATTTTCCATCGTATTTTTTTTTCCAACAATGTCTGAATTTTTTTTTAATCTTGTTTAATGATTCCGCAGGTCCGACGTTCAAACGACTCTGGTGCGAAGCTCGTGGGGTCAGCTGTTCACCCTGGGACTGGCGCAGTGCGCCTACACGTTGTCCCTGCCCAGTATTCTAACGTCGATAATAAATCATCTGCAAGCGAGCATCGCGCAGGAAAAAATCACGGCTACTAAAGTTAAATCGATAACCGAGCACATATGCCGACTGCAGGACTGCGTGAGCTCGTTGCACAAGCTCCAGGTCGATTCCATGGAGTACGCTTATCTCAAGGCTCTGACTCTCTTCAGTTCCGGTAAGAATTAGTATATTATGCTACTAGGGAGGAAAGTGCATCTTTTCACCGAGTGTGAAGTTTGATGGCCGAGCGAAGCGAGGGCAGAAATTCACACGAGGTGAAAAGGTATGCACTTCCTCCCGAGTGGCATACGCTATTTTTTTCCCGACTATGCTAGAATGACCACATTTTTATGCCTGCAACGGTAGAACGGCACAATTTTGCAGCGGGCAGAAAAGTAGCCGCAGCGGGAAGAAAAGTTGCGCGGAGGGAAGAAAAGAAGCTGCAATCGGCACTAAAATGCTGCGCAGAGGGCAGAAAAGTACTTTTCTGCTCGCTGCGCAACTTTTCTTACAGCTGCATCACTTTTTTTCTCGCTGGTCAAGAATCGATCACTTTCCACCCGAGTTGCAGGCATGGAATGTGGTCTTTTTAGCGTAGTCGGGAAAAAACTTTTTTTTTTAACAGTTAGCCGCAACGTTGATTCTCCTTTTATCACAGATAACGTATTGGCGGACGTGTGGCGAAAAAAGGTGGAGGTGCTGCAGGAGGCAGCGTGGAACGAGCTTCAGCAGCGCGTCGGCTCCGAGCGGTTACCCCGGCTTCTCCTGAGACTCGCGCCTCTGCGCTCGATAAATCCCCGAGTCCTCGAGGATCTCTTTTTCGCCGGACTCATCGGTCGTGTAAGCGTCGCCAGTGTGGTGCCTTATATTCTCAGTATGCAAGACTGTAAAACTGAAACCGAGACTCAGATGGCCTGACGGCGATTCGCGTGCGTGCAATATAATTAGTAAAAGAGAAAAGAAAAAAAAATGCAACGACGCCGTTGTCGCCGAGTTCAACGATTCTTTTTTTTTTTTTTAAATCGATCCTTCGATTTTCTCTTTTATTTTTACTGTCTTATAGGCGCAACAGTGTGAATACGATACTTAATTACTAGAGATAGTACAAGATTTTAATATTTGTACATGGGCGTTTACTTAAATTCGCGGAAATCAACGATTTATATCCGAAGCTGTATTTTAACAGCCTCGTTTCGCTGCGATTTGGCTGTTGTTCCGATCTTTCGGAACGAAGAGAAAAAAAAAAAACACAAAACAAACATTATTTACGTAGTACGTAGCTATTGAGGCAAGATCACGACGCCCGAGTGGCTGATAACGACAATAATGAACGGACAGAGTTTCCTCGTAGATCGTCAAAATTGTGGAAATAAATAGATTTCCAAGGGCGAGCATCGAGCGAAGTTCGTCGGTTTTAGTGCAACATATCCAGTGATGCTCGCGCTCAAATTTTATCGTTATTTATATACATATATAAATATATATATAGATATATATGTATATGAGGCATTCGGTGCCAAATCGGTCTGGACTTGACCCTTGAGACTCTCGGTTTTTTTTTAAATTTGAACTCTGAGGTGCCGACTCTGTTAGATTATTTTTAGAATCTTTTATCCGAATAATTTCCGAAAAATGTGCGGCATCGGATAAAAATTTCGTTAAATTTTTGTCGATGATCTCGAGAGTCCTGTTCACGTCGATTCGGCGTGGAATTCACCATATATACTTTGTAATAGGGTTTAGTGCGTACTTCAAGTCTCTGTACATGATTATTAGCATCTTCCACCGATACCAAAGGGTGAATGAAGAGGGACGAGATACAGATACAAAAAAAATGATGCACTCTATTTTTCGATGCTATGTACGATTTAGATATTAATTATTAAAGTTTTATCTAGCTTTTACGATATCAAGAGAGGGAGATTGAAAGAGAGAGAGGAACAAGGTTTTGTGTACAGTATACTCGGCCGAGCGAAACGCTCCGCTGGAAACGCGTGTGGGCCTCGTCCGCATAAAATTGAAACTCGATAATCGGGCATATATCGATGTGAGTATTAACGAAAAACGCGCAGCCGTTAAAAAACAAAATGCAACAGAGTAAGATAGATGGGATGTACAGGGGGGTTATAGTGCTTAAGGTGGCGCAAAAATAGGTAATGTTTTTATTTTTCGTTCGACGTCTGAAATATCGTTGCTTTCGAAACAAAAAAAGTAAAATGACTGTTTATTTAAAATTTTAACATTGCTATTTCATCGGTAATTTTCGCCTCTGAGACGAAAGACGGAAAGTCAAAATAGGTAATGTTTTTATTTTTCGTTCAACGTCTGAAATATCGTTGCTCTTGAAATGAAAAAAATAAAATAAAATAAAATGATTGTTTATTAAAAATTTTAACTTTGCTGTTTCATCGGAAATTTTCGCCTCTGAGACGAAAGATGGAAAGTAAAAATGTAGTATTTTTCTACCGCCCTGAAAATGACTATTGTAGGACGGCGTAGCAAAAAAAAAAAATATATCGATTGCGTCGATGGGAAACGCGATGAGTTATTTTTTTTTTTTTTTTTTTTCATGGTGTGATTGAATTGCCAGAGAGAAGCGAGGTAGTCGTGCTTAGGCATTCTATTCAAGGGTAAACTGCAATGTACATATGTAGACGAGAGAAAAGTGCCTGTTTCAAAGATGACGATGATAACACAAAAAAGAACTATTTATATCTACGATAATAATTTTTGTAATTGTTGGCTACGTTTAGAGGTGATGAAATTAATAAAGTCTGAAAGTAACGGCTATGCGAATGTGAGGTGAAATTTATTGTCTCGTCGTACGTCGATTTCTGGTGTATTTATTGTGTCTATTCGGTGCGAACGATTGACCTATGTATACAGTCCAATAATCGTCCACAACTGTTTTTTTTCTCCTGCGTATTCGAGAAATCTGTATAAACATAGGCTTCATGACCCCAGAAAGTTAGTCTCATTTCGATCTTCATTGAGTAAACCCGAAATCTCAGTTGCCTTTCGATCTGTTCTGTGTTCGACACATTTTCGTCCAATATTCCGTCGTAACGATGATTAATTGTTATTTTTTTCTATAATTCATTAACGATTCAACGATTTCATCGCAAACTCGAATAATGTATTCTCTTGGAGTAATATTATTTCTATCGATATCTTTGCAATGTGCGCTCGTTGAGAACAGTGAAAATGTACCTGACTATCTCGGTCGTCGGTTCGGTGAGACGAAAGTTGAAATAGCCAAGGAATTTATAAGCAGGCGAAGTCGAGATTTAAGCCCTAAGCGGGACACCGTCCAAGGTACGTTTATATCTGTATAGTCGAATATTTTCCCCCTCGAAGTCTGCTAAAACGACATTTCGCTCGACTTCAGCCGACTCATCGTACGACGGGAAATGGGTCAGGCTCTGCAGTGAAAAATTCGAACCGCACAAGAAGCGCCCGTTGATGGTTAGCATGTTCAACAAGTTGTGTCTTCTCGAGGGTAATCGCGTGATATCGGTGGCCCTTCAGCCCGCGACGAACTGTACGAGCTCCTCGCTGCAACAGGTCGCCATCATACGTCACGAATCCTCGGCCAGATTTGTCAAGGTGCTGAAATCAGTCGCTACAAAAATTCCCTGATTTTCAATTTGACTCCAAGGAATAATTGTTCGATTTTACTTTTATTTACTTTAATTTACCACTTTAGAGCATTTTGTGGGAATCCAATTTGTATCTGCTCGTCTGCCACGAAGAGGACAATGCGTGTGATCTGTACGCTGGGGCCAATGACTTTCAGCTCATGCGCAAAGAGACACAATTAATCAAAGACAGAGGATGGCCCATGGATGCGATTTTTTTCACGCGAGCCAATCGATTGTATCTCGTTGTCGCTCATAATACTGATCAGTTTGAAGCGACTTCGGTGTAAGTTTAATTTCTCGTTATTTATTTTTTATTTTTTGTTTTTTATTTTTTTATACTTGGCGTCGAGACCGCGTCTCTTGATTCTCGATCGATGAGAGTTAAAAATAAAATTAAAAAACGTGTTAAATAATTTAGAATTTACGAATGGACCGGAACGTATATGGACGTGATCCACCGTTTCCCGACTTTCGGCGCCGTTTCGGTAACGGCCTTCAATTACAAAGACGCGACGATGATAATTTTCGGCCAGAACAAGAAAGGCCGCCCGAACATACATTCGTTGGTCTACCAATTCGACGACAAAGGCATCAAGATGATCCAATATTTGCCTACGGTTGCTCCGACTTCCATTCACTATTACACTCACATGAGAGAATTTTTTCTGGTTGTCGTCAACGAATTCGAAGCGAGCAACATTTATTGGTGGGACGGTTCGTGTGATTTATTAGTATATTATGCTACAAGGGAGGAAAGTGCATCTTTTCACCGAGTGTGAAGTTTGATGCTCTAGCGAAGCGAGGGCAGAAATTCACACGAGGTGAAAAGGTATGAACTTTCTCCCGACTGGCATACGCTATTTTTTTCGCGACTATGCTAAAATGACCACATTTTTATGCCTGTAACGGTAGAACGGCACAATTTGGCAGCGGGCAGAAAAGTAGCCGCAGCGGGAAGAAAAGTTGCGCAGAGGGAAGAAAAGAAGCTGCAATCGGCACTAAAATGCTGCGCAGAGGGCAGAAAAGTACTTTTCCGCCCGCTGCGCAACTTTTCTTCCCGCTGGTCAAGAATCGATCACTTTCCACCCGAGTTGCAGGCATGGAATGTGATCTTTTTAGCGTAGTCGGGAAAAAAAATCATTTTTTTCACCAGCGAATCTCGCTGCTTGTTGGTTAAAATCAATTTTCTCAATGTAGGAAATGCATTCGTGCCCTGGGACACACTTAAGGACGACGTTGCACCGCGAATGATCCATGTGGCTCATTTCCACGGCGACACATTGTTCTTCGTTTCCTACGAGGTATTCGCCACTAAAATATTTTGTAGCGAGGACTGCAAAATATTTTACAACGATATTTGCCAGCAAAAGTATCTCACAAATGCTGACTTTAACATTCCCAGAGTCACGTGATGCTGTACAAACTATCGCGCGACGATTACGAGGTGAAGACGCGTGAGCGTCTTCACCTCCTTAATTTCGCGAACGGCGAGCGGATGGTCGACATGGGAGTCTGGATGGGCGATGGGTCGACTCTCACTTTGCTCGTTGTCACTGTCGATCCGACTCATCTCTATCGTATCGAACCCTGGGAGCTGCGAATTAATAAAAAGAAGAATGGTCTCAATTTTTTTCACATCTAGTTTCGATAACTCAATGCATAACAATTATTCCTTATTTTTTAATTGGTTTAGCGGACCTAACGAAGGATGAAGGGGCGACTGAATCTTGTCTCGCAGAATTAGAATCCCGTTTGAAGGATCGAGTGGACGAAATGGAAGACTTAGCTCGCAATATTTGGCCCCGGCTACTTCCATCGGCAAAAAACATAAATATCGGTGCACTCACCGACGGCAACTTACTCGCGAATCTCGTCGTCCAATCCGGCAGTGTTGGTCGGCTTAGCGTTCGCTCGACCGGCGAAATATTATTAGCCAGCGACGTTGCGAGTCGCGCGGCCTCTTCGAGCGGCGCCGGCAGTCGAAAGCTCGTAAATTCGATTCTCGAGGAGTCCCGCAGGACTGTGAAAATTCACGGAGCCAATCGCCTCGTGGGAAATGTGACGATCCTCGGAAATGCGACTTTCCGAAGCCTCCGAGTTGACAATCTTCGCACGGAACTTTGGAACGGACGATCGGTTGACTTCGAGAAATCTGTAATATCGAAGACGAGAGATCAGACATTTTCAGGCGCTCAACTTGTCGGGAAAAATATTAGTGTCGATCGTTTGTACATGGATCGACTTTGCGGAATTCCCTTCGAATGTGCGGATCATTTTGTTTTTTATTTTATTTTATTTTATTTTATTTTATTTTATTTTTTATTTTTTTTTGTTATATAATTCTGAAGGTCAATCTTATTTTCCAATTGCAGATTGGCTGCGCGACCCGAGCGAAAAATCCAGCAATATTTTCCTCAAGAATAATAATACGCTGGATATTATCAATGACACAATCGTTGTGAGAACCGATCTTCTCTCGCTCGATCGCCTCAATGTTCGGACTCTCGACGGAATCGAGTTAGATAATTTTTTCAACGATCTTTTTATCCCGGGTGAAAGGCAATACATAAAAGGTACTTTATACTATACTTTGATACTTTGAAAATAAAAAATCATTTACTTTTACTCTCGATTTCGCAAATTCAGGTAACATTATCCAAAATTCGAGTGAAACGCTCACCGTCGGTGATCTGATAATCGAAAAATTGAACGGAGTTCCTCAAAAAGATCTAATGACCATCGCCACGAATCAAAGCCTCGAAAATGTATTCGTAAAAACGATATCGACACAAAATTTGGTAGCGACAAAAATCAACGGCGTTCCAGTTTCCGAAAGTGCGATGGTGTCGCAAAAAAATCATATCAAAGGTGAAAATATTATTTACCAATAAAAAAATATCCTGAAGCTTTTTTTATAAATACTAATATTTTGTCTTGCTTCGTCTGTTTAAAAAAAATTACCACAGGTCCCTTAACCATAGCGAGAATGCGAATACTGGACGAGCTGATGATCGACAACCCCTCAAAATTTCCCAAAGTTCGACCAGTTCAGGTCTACGACGACGTAACCATAATCGGCAACGCAATGGTCGAAAATGTCGCATTCAAACCCTACACAAATGTCCGTCTCACGCCTCCAAATGGCCCAACGATCGAGAACATTGACTTGAACTCGCTGATAAAAAATCACTGGACAAAGTCGAGCGACCAAACCATAAACGAAAAAATCACCTTCGACGCTGGAATAACCGTCGACGACCTAAGCCTCCGCAATCTCAATGGTCTCAATGTGAACGATGATATCCTCCGGACGAATGTCCAACAAATTGGCGACGACTTCGGTTCCCTCGAGTTTGACAATTTCGCCGCAAGCGGTTGGCTCTTCGAGGAGACCAAAAATCCCGAAGCTGCGATTCCTCTCTGGTCCAGCACCGTCGACTCTCTGATCCTGAACGAAGAGCTGAGAATCGAGCGACTCGGAGCTCAGCATCTGCATATCGAGACGTTCAACGGAATCCCTGTGGCGGAGATTATGAGCCGCAATCCAGGTCCGTACGAATATCCTCCGGATTCGGTCCAGCGATTCGACAGCGTCACGGTGAACGAAATCCTGAAAGTGGAAAACTTGGATGTGAGATTTGTCAACGGTAAGGAACTTCTGCTCGAAGATATTCCGCAGGTCGATGGTAATTATTCGCTGAAGCTTCTCAGAGCTGAAAAGCTCAGCTTGGAAAATTTGGCCTTCGCTTGTGAAGCTGGAGACTCGGGTCCACGTGGCTTTGTTAATTACCTTCGAGAAATCGCAAACTCGTCGGAGTCATCGTCGAATACGGAGATTGAGCTGATTATTGACGGTGATTTGGTGGTGGAAAATGATCTGCGTGTCTCGGTGATAAATCACATGGGTACCCAGACTTATCTGGAGGATTTGGCCGCCCAGGATTTTGCAGTGAATTCCGACGACGATATTACTATTGATAGCCTCGTCGTGCATCGCAATTTGACGGTGAATTTTTTCAACGGTTCGAGAATTGAGACTCTTCTTCAGAATGTATTGTCGAAGTCTCAGGAGCAGGATTTGAGCAATGTGGAATTTTTCTTCGACGCCGTTTGGGTCGACGACCTGAGAACAGAAAGTGTCAATGAGCGCAATATACGTAATCTGGTTTATATTGACTCTTCTGATATTAATGTTGGCGGCGATGTGACTTTTACTAATTTGGTAATGGCTCTTGATGAGGACATCCAAACGAAGAGCTTGAACGGTTATCCGCCAGACAAGGTAAGCGAATTGTGGTAAGAGAAAATGAATTTTTTTATCTGCAAAATACGTAAACAATGGATTTTAGCTCTACGAAAAACTCGGCGAAATTCCGTCGACCATAATCAACGATCTCACAGTGAACGGTAACGTCTCCTGGACGACGCCGGAATATTCAACAGCAAGAAGCGTTCAATCCGGACCACTCGACACGATAATTAGAAACGCTCTCGTTCAAAATTCGAAGGCTCCGCAAGTGATCAGCGCCGCTACTACAATCAATAGCGATGTGTTCGTTCGACAGATGAAATACAAATCCGACCACCTTCAAGGAATCGACGTGAAAAAAATCGTCGACGACGCAGTCGTCGACGATCCTCTTAACAGCCAAGGAATCCATATCGCCGGAGCGAAGACGTTCGTCGACGATTTGAAGACGTCGCGTCTGAAGGTCGACGGCGAAATCGGTATCGCGTCCCTCAACGATTGGAACGTCGGCGACCTGAACGCGTCCGTCGTGCGGAAGGAGTCGCTGGGCTCGTTGATGGCCGACGAAGGATCCTTAAAGCTCTTCAATGGAAGAGTCGTTCGTCAGGACGATAGAAAAAATACGATGATTTTTCGCGAGGAGGTGAAAATCGCGAGACTCGTAATACAGCCGAAAAATCCTGAGGCCTCGGTTCCAACGATTCACGGGGCTCCAATTTCCAATATCTTCTTCCTCGGCGACGATAAGTATCTTCCTAACAATACTTATTTGAAGGATCTCGAAGTGCGAGGCAACGCCTTCGTCAAATCCTTGGACAACGTCGACCTCGACGAGTTTGTCAGGAATCGAGTGGATCTTCACTCCAGTCAGGAAATTCACGGCAATCTGCAGTTCAACGGCCGAGTTCAGGTCACAGGTGATGATCGTTCGATCCTTCCAACAATTCGGTCTGCATCTGTGGATCGTAAAATTTGATTAATTGTTAATTATAATTTTTTTTATTGATTTTAGAAAGAGCAACAGTTCGTACGATCAATGGTATCGATCCCTCTGATTTTGTGGTTAATAATTCATCCGAGGAGCAAAGAATCGTCGGTCAGAAGATATTCGATGGGAGCATCGAGACTGAGGGGAAAACTTGGGTAGCATCGATAGGTGGACTTAATTTGACAGAGGAATACGAAAATGGTGTTTTGAATTATGAAGAGACGGACATTTTTGGCGATATTGTGAGTTTTATTTTTTGGAAAATTGAACGTTTGGATAGATTATTTTTAGGCTATTATTATTGTTATTATTATTTTTATTTTTTTTATTTGGGTGAGGATCAAAATAACGAATGACCAAAAAGCGAATGATCAAGATAGCGAATGGCTAAAATAGCTTTTCGCTTTTTGGTCATTCGTTATTTTGATCCGCACCCGAAAATTTGTGTTAAATCATTTGAGCAATTTTTACATGAAAAAAAAAAAAAAAAAAAAAAAAAAAAAATCGTTTTAGGTCTTCAAAACCGACGTCTATCGACCGCTCGAAAGCGCAGTCTCGAGCCTCCGATGGAAATTGAGTCCGGAAAGTTTGGTGAACGGGATGAGACTGAGAAGTTTATCGAAGGATCGCAAAACCGACGAGCTGAATGTTTTGGAAGGACTCAAGAGAAACGAGAGTCGACTTGAAAACGCAGTTGCCCGAATATCAAATGCGTCGAGTCGCTTGCCGGAGTTATTTTACTATTTCGAGAGGCCGGAGGAGCTGACGATCGACGTGGCCGGGGTCGACAGGGTCGAGGTCACGAAGGTCGAGGATCTGACGATTCTCAGCATGTACGCCAACGTTTTGGGACGTCACTGCGGATTGGCAGATGAGTGTCCGTGTCGCCGTCAGTACGAGGCCGAAATCCGTTCGGACGATTGCGAAAGCCGCGAGATCAAAGGACCGCGAGTTGTTTACAATTTTCACGAACCGCACAGCGCGTTCGGCGTCAGCGTCGCCACGACGAGCGTTACCAGCGGCGAAAAATGTTTCGCGAACGGGGACAACATTTCCGCGGAATTCACGACGATCTCGTGGATGAGGCCGAGGTCCGACGATCGTCAAGGAGCAAACGGCACCGAAAATGCACTCAAGATTTATGGATATCTCAGCGACGTTGAGGTCTTTACGCAAAACGGTACTCATTTTGCTTTCTCGTAGATTTGATTTTTTTGCTGACTTATATATATTTTTTTTAACCTGCGAAATAGAAATTTTTTAGTTTCCGATTAAAAAATTCAGTATATCAATAACATTTTTTTGACGCTGGTTTTTTTTTTTAATTTTACCATTAGATCTGCTATTTATCGTTTTGGCAATTTCCTACGATCCGATTCGACGGACCCACGAGACGAATTCGTTGATTTATGTCCTGGATCTCGCAGCCGCAAAAATGTCGCCGAAATTGATTCAAACTATTCCCACGAGTCACGCGACCGGAGTGCAAGTCTTCAAAATTCCGAGCAAGGGAGCGCACGTTTTGTTCACGAGTTTTGGAGGCGAGGAGCGAGGAAAGCCGTCGGAGTCGCTGCTTTATAGGCTCGAACCTTCCACCGCCAAAGTAAGCAACGCTGCCTTTGTCCATGTCCCCCTGGAAAAGAAAAAAAAAATTATCAAAATTTGTATACTTTTACTAACCTTTTTATATTATTTTTTTTTAAATAGTTCGTGCTGTTGAGAACATTTACAACCGGTGGAAATCGTCACGCCAAAAGCGTTTCCCAGCCGAAAGACGAGTTCCTCTTTCTCGACGATGCAGCCACCAATTCAATCAATGTTTACGCTTACGACGCAAAGTCGGACAATTTCTACTTCTATCAGAGTCTTTATCATAGTTCGATGGCTCCGATCTCATCGATTGAGTCTCTTTACGCCGGCGGTAGGTTAAATTCTATTTAATTCAATGCAGTATCTCCCAAAAAAAAAAAAGAAAAAATCTTACTTCTATTAAATCTCATTTCTATTTAAATCAATACAGTATCCCAAAAAAAAGGAAAAAAATCTCACTTCTATTTAAATCTCATTTCTATTTTAATCAATACAGTCTCTCACAAAAAAGTGTATTTATTTTATTGAAACTTGCAGAATTTCGACGTAGCCAAGTATACATTATCGTTACCACGAAACACGACCAATATTTCGTCTATGAGTACAATTATTTTGCGGTAAGAATCACAAAAAAAAAATTTAACGCGAAACAATTTTTGCAATTTCTATTTTCATCAAGCATTAAATTTTTGCAGAAATTCCAAATAATCGCGCAGAAGAAAATGAAGGGAATTCTGACAATGGTACCATTCAACGTTTCGAATCGTCGTTACGTTTTCGTGGGAAGTGAAACGAACAGTACAGTACTGAGAGTGATTGAGCAAGGAGGTCACTAATGAATCTGGTTTTCCCAAAAACCACAAACCATATCCCCATATATTTATAAATATTTATATACGTACAAATTATATATTGAATGTTAATTGTTATTTAATTTAAATACCCTATTATGGTCCATAAAATTATATATTTGATATATATATACACGACAATCAAAAATTAAAAAAGTTACGCCACATTAATCAGTTAATTGTTATTTAATTTAAATACCCTATTATGGTCCATAAAATTATATATTTCATATATATACACGACAATAAAAAATTAAAAAAGTTACGACACATTAATCAGAGTCTAATTAATTTCCACCTTACGTAACTGCGGTCGGATGCTTTGGAGAGAAAAAAAGAAGCAGAAGAAAACGAACAAGAAGAAGAAGAAGTTGGTAGCAAAAAGAAGACGCTATGGTCCGCGCGCACCGAGGCTATAATTAATCTCGCGCCTGTAAACGTAAGGGCGAGAGAGTAGGTGGCGATGATTGGTAGAGAGAGAGAGGCGCGAGCGCTGTATAGGAACTCACGAATTTTCGACTCCAGCACGAAAATAGAATACGCGGCATGTTACATTCATGCAGCGACGATCCGGCTCCTGCCTCCTCCTTCTCCTCCTCCTTCTCCTCCTTCTCCTCCCCCACCTCCTCGAGATACGCGCTCGTTCATGCGTCCTTTACAATCCCAATCCATGGACATGATGCGTCGTCGATACCAAATATCCCGGATGCGAAAATTCGAGCAAAGTCGTCACACTTGATTTGGTTTCTCAGCCTCGGCGAAATTCCTGCGAAACATTAAAAAGTAACATATTAAGGGGTCTGCTTTGGACGCATGGAAAAAACGCAATTTTTATCAATTTTTTTTTAGAACACTGATTCTCAAAAAAAGAATACTGATTCTGACTGATTGAAAGAGTACTGATTGATAATACCGATTACAAAGGCATTCGTAAATTACAAAAAAAAAAAAAAAAAAAATGTAGTCATTTTTTAGTGTGGAAATGCCAGGTCAACAAAAAGCAGGTAGGTGAATAAAATAAAATTTTCAGAGAATACCTTTAAATATGTAAACTTTCGAAAAATGCAAAAAAAAAAATCGATTTTTTTCAATTTCAAAGTAGTTCGACCCCTTAACGCAGAACAAGCTTCGCGGTGTAGCGAGTCGAAGAAGAAGGTCCGTCGGCGGAGGCTGCAAGACCATTACGAGTCGGGGAGGGGAAGGTCCAGAAGAGGGGGTAGGAGTCCAAAGCAAAAGGAGCGAGGAGAAGGGGGCATCATAAAAGCAAAGAGCGAGTGTGTGCATTAAGTGGAAGAGCGTATATCCCGGCAGACTGAAAAGCCGCGGTCTGCAGTAGTAGTAACCAACCTCGCGTCGGACCTGTGGACGACCTCTCGTCCTCCCCTCCTCCTCCTCCCCTCCTCGTCCTCCTTCCCCCCCCCTCCTCTTCCTTCTCCCGCGGGGGTGTCGAACGGCGCATGCGCATGCGCCGCGCGATTCGCGAGATTCGACGTTTTTTTGCCCTCCCCTCCCCTCCGCGACTCCGTCGTCGTTGCCGTCGTCGTCCTCAGTCGCCGGCGAAAGCTCCGGGTGCACCGACGTGTTCCGCGCGCAGCACTCCGTGAAAGCCTCGCGTGTGACCGCAGTCCGCGTGATAAACGCGCGCTGCTGCCACTGCTGCTGCTGCTGACCGAAGCGCGTGCGGTGTCGTCGCCTCTCTCGCGTTCCTCTCCCCACCCTCCCCCCCACCTCCCCCCGCGCGCGCAGGGAGCGCGCGCGCCCGCGACCCCGGGCTCTCCGTCATCCTCGGGCCCGACGACGTCATGGACGCTACGTCGTCGTGCCAGACGCAGCACCGAGAATCCTGTTGCCGCTGCCGCTGCCGCCGCTGTTGCTGCTGCCGCCGCCGCTACTCACTGCTGCTGCCGTCGACGACGCCGCCGTCGGCGCATAGCCATTCCGCCTGGATCACCGGGAGTACGTGAACAGCCACCGAAACGCCTCCATCGTGTCCTCGCGTGACCCCGGCAATAAAAAGAAATAATCCAAAACGAAGCAACAGAGAGAAGCTGCTGTCAATAAATGGCCGATAGCCAAGTAAGGAAAGAAGAAGAAGAGAGAAGCTGCTGTCAATAAATGGCCGATAGCCAAGTAAGGAAAGAAGAAGAGAGAAGCTGCTGTCAATAAATGGCCGATAGCCAAGTAAGGAAAGAAGAAGAAGAGAGAAGCTGGAACAAAGAACCAATATTACAAAAACCTTGATTAAGAAGAATTAATGGAATATAATCAGGATAGAGCGATGCTCGAGCGTGTCGCTGAATTTTCCTGCCGCGAGTTATGTTCGATCGCTCTGCGTCCGACGACAATGACGAAGACGAAGATGTGCGTTGCGCGGTGATAATAGTAATAATAACGATAATAATAATAATAGCAATACGCATCCGTGGACTGAGCGTCGATCCGTCCTGGTCCGGCGTCCCGCGCTCGACGTGTCCGTCGCGTTTGGAGGAGTCAGCTCCTCTGACTCTCCACGTTCTCTGATTTTGGACCCTGCGCACATTTTTTCGCAGCTTCGAGGGACGCAAGACACAAAAGGCAGAAAAGAAGCTCGAGTGGAGACACTGACGGTTATCTCCCCTCCCCTCCCTTGCCCCTCCGCCGCTTGTTTTTCCTGCCCCTCACCCTAACCATAACCCTCCCCCCCCCCTCTCCACCATAGAACGCATCGTGATTTTCTAGAGTCACGACGAAGCGTAGGTCACGCGCGCAGCGTTCGCGCGTGTAACGAGTTCGAAAGCGTCGTGTTTGTGTGTTTCGTGCGTCTGACTCTCCACGTTCTCTGATTTTGGACCCTGCGCACATTTTTTCGCAGCTTCGAGGGACGCAAGACACAAAAGGCAGAAAAGAAGCTCGAGTGGAGACACTGACGGTTATCTCCCCTCCCCTCCCTTGCCCCTCCGCTGCTTGTTTTTCCTGCCCCTCACCCTAACCATAACCCCTCCCCTCCCCCCTCTCCACCATAGAACGCATCGTGATTTTCTAGAGTCACGACGAAGCGTAGGTCACGCGCGCAGCGTTCGCGCGTGTAACGAGTTCGAACGCGTCGTGCGAGTGTTTCGTGCGTCTGACTCTCCACGTTCTCTGATTTTGGACCCTGCGCACATTTTTTCGCAGCTTCGAGGGACGCAAGACACAAAAGGCAGAAAAGAAGCTCGAGTGGAGACACTGACGGTTATCTCCCCTCCCCTCCCTTGCCCCTCCGCCGCTTGTTATTCCTGCCCCTCACCCTAACCATAACCCCTCCTCCCCCCCCTCTCCATCATAGAACGCATCGTGATTTTCTAGAGTCACGACGAAGCGTAGGTCACGCGCGCAGCGTTCGCGCGTGTAACGAGTTCGAACGCGTCGTGCGAGTGTTTCGTGCGTCTGACTCTCCACGTTCTCTGATTTTGGACCCTGCGCACATTTTTTTCGCAGCTTCGAGGGACGCAAGACACAAAAGGCATTAAAGAAGCTCGAGTGGAGATACTGACGGTTATCTCCCCTCCCCTCCCTTGCCCCTCCGCCGCTTGTTTTTCCTGCCCCTCACCCTAACCATAACCTCTCCCCTCCCCCCCCCCCCTCTCCACCATAGAACGCATCGTGATTTTCTAGAGTCACGACGAAGCGTAGGTCACGCGCGCAGCGTTCGCGCGTGTAACGAGTTCGAACGCGTCGTGTGTGTGTTTGTGTACCGTGCTTGTGTATATGTGTGACGTGTATCCAGAGTCGCGCGTGTGACGAAGAGAGAAGAGAGAAGAGTGTGAGAAGCGCGTTCGTGCGTGCGACAAGGATCGCGACGCCTTTCGGTGCGCGGAAAAAAGGGCGCGCAGGTCGCGCACTTGTGGCGCGTTCGTGCGCGGAAAAAACGGCGCGCAGGTCGGCAGCACTTGTAACCTCCGCGCGCGAGGGGGGGGTCGCACACTTGCGAGGCGTTCGCGCGAGCGCGCTGGGAAGCAAAAGAGAGAGAGAGAGAGGGGCGTGCGAGTCGCGCACTTGTGGCGCTTTCGCGCGCGCGAACAAAAGCGGCGCTCGGTTTAGTGCTGCGAAAGCAGCCGAGTGCGCTGAGATCGGCGCCGCGAAGAGTGGAACGCGTGTTCTTCTTCTTCTTCTTAGGGGTTTGGGCCTGGCGCCGGTTGGCTGCACTATAGCAGCTATAACCTTATGGCCATTTGATACGAGGCCAGTGCGTGAAGTGATTCGGGGGTCTGAAACATAAAGCAGAAGAAGGGGCGACGACTCCGGTCGCCCAATTTGCGGAAGTTCTGTGAGAACGCGTGAACGCGTGTTCTTCTTCTTCTTCTTAGGGGTTTGGGCCTGGCTCCGGTTGGCTGCACTATAGCAGCTATAACCTTATGGCCATTTGGTACGAGGCCAGTGCGTGAAGTGATTCGGGGGTCTGAAACATAAAGCAGAAGAAGAGGGCACGACTCCGGTCGCCCAATTTGCGGAAGTTCTGTGAGAACGCGTGAACGCGTGTTCTTCTTCTTCTTCTTAGGGGTTTGGGCCTGGCTCCGGTTGGCTGCACTATAGCAGCTATAACCTTATGGCCATTTGGTACGAGGCCAGTGCGTGAAGTGATTCGGGGGTCTGAAACATAAAGCAGAAGAAGGAGGCACGACTCCGGTCGCCCAATTTGCGGAAGTTCTGTGAGAACGCGTGAACGCGTGTTCTTCTTCTTCTTCTTAGGGGTTTGGGCCTGGCTCCGGTTGGCTGCACTATAGCAGCTATAACCTTATGGCCATTTGGTACGAGGCCAGTGCGTGAAGTGATTCGGGGGTCTGAAACATAAAGCAGAAGAAGGGGGTACGACTCCGGTCGCCCAATTTCCGGAAGTTCTGTGAGAACGCGTGAACGCGTGTTCTTCTTCTTCTTCTTAGGGGTTTGGGCCTGGCTCCGGTTGGCTGCACTATAGCAGCTATAACCTTATGGCTATTTGGTACGAGGCCAGTGCGTGAAGTGATTTCGGGGGTCTGAAACATAAAGCAGAAGAAGGGGCGACGACTCCGGTCGTCCATTTTGCGGCCGTTCTGTGAGAAAGCGTGTTTAGTGCGCGAAAAACGCGCGCAAAACGAGCGCCATGTCGCTACACTATAATAGACAAGGCTACCGATATCGCTCGGCAGGCCAGACGAGCGGCAGCAATGCTGCTGCTGGCGGCGGCGGCGGTCAAAGCGGTGCGACCGGTGGAGGCGATTTGCAAGCATCCGACAGCGACGTCGCGGAGCTGAGCGAACTCGACGACGAGGACGAAGAGGACGAGGAAGAGGAGAGGCGATCGGCCTATCGGATGCGACCGAGCGACAGGCGGAGACGGAGACGACGGCGGCACTCGAGACGCGACGAGGAGGACGAGGATGATGAGGGTGACGACGTCGACGAGGACGACGAGGACGATGAGGATGATGACGACGAGGATGACGAGGATGAGGAAGAGGACGATGAAGAGGAGGAGGAAGGCAACGAACTACCTTATCCCGGCTTCGTACCCGTCGCACTGCGATATCTAGACCAGACCACAAGGCCGCGCAACTGGTGTCTAGCGCTCATCACCAATCCATATCCTTTTTTTCTACTCTTTCTTTCTTTCTACGATATAGTCGTTCGCGTGTTTGATGTCTGTGTGCGTGGGCAGTGAGCGTGTTTACGTAGTATATAGATATGTATATAGATATGTAGGGGATGTATATGCAGATGTAGGCTCGTTGCAGCGGCAGCAGCGACTCGCGTGCTGCTTTCTCGCGTGCTAAATATAGTTGGCGCATAGTTCCGAGCGCGTCGGTAAGTTTCAGGCTTCTCTGTCTGACTTGCGGAGAGAGAGAGGCTTTCTCGCTCTCTCGCGGAGAGAGAGAGAGGCGGATTGTAGGCATTTACGGTAGGCGGTCATTGACGAAGGGAATCTTAGCACGAATGCGTGCGGAGAGGGAGAGAGAGAGGAATAGGGAGACAAAGGGAGAGACAGAGGGAGAATGCGATCGATCGGTATAGCAGAGCGACGGTTCGCTTTGTCTACGGTCTCTGTCTGACTTGCTTATCGGCCGAGCACAATCGCCTGAGGACGCGGCGAGCGAATAGCGATACAACGGGACAACAATGCATCATGCTAAGGGTGGAATAAAGAATGAGGGAGGGGAGGTCGCGATCCAGTGGCCCGATTCGCTGGAAACCGTTGAAATCTCGATGAAATTATGGCCCCCCTCTCCCCCTCAGACTTGGCGAGGCTCCAAGTGATCGTAAAGCAACATCGTAAAACTTGGAATAATGTAGTGGGCATTTTTTTGAACTTCATATCTCGACGTGAATCGCGATGGGAATTATTCGGACGTTTATAAATAATTCGTCGGGATCGTTAACGAGACCGACGGTGGTAAAATGGGGGCGGTTTTTTTTTTTCGTTGCTGCCGAGATTCACGAAACGAAAGCGACGTCCTTCGAGGCGCAGCGCTTATTTCTAATGAATAGGCGGGATAAAGAGACGAAGGAAAAGCCGTATTTTAAAGCGGAGATATTGAACTGGGGACTGGAAAAAAATATATATTGAGGAGATTCGCGAAAATTGCAGACGGCAGGAAACCGTAATCTACTTCTAATCAAAGACGAGAGTTGCGATTGATTTTTTAAAGAGGAGACCTTCGAACCGAGACAATTGGGATTCGGATTCTCACGAATTGTGGTAAACGAAAAAAATTCTGTTCACTGTCGACGGTGAGAATTTGCGTTCGACAAATAAAGCGCGAAAAAAAAAAAAAATGCAGATCCACTTCTAATCAGAGACGAGACCTGTGATTGATTTTTTTAAAGAGGAGACGTCGAACCGAGACAATCGAAATTTGAATTCCCCGAATCGCAGGACCCCAAAAAAAATCGGATTCAGTATTAAAGAAAAAAAAATGCGTTCGACGAATAAAGCGCGAAAAAGACGTCGAACCGAGACAATCGAGATTCGAATTTCCCGAATCGCAGACCCCAAAAAAAAATCCGATTCAGTCTGAAAGACAATAAAAGAAATGCGTTCGACAAATAAAGCGCGAAAAAGAGACTTTCAACAAAGTTCGAGCCTCGGAATCAGCCCAATTCACCCGGAAAGTCTCTCGTCGCGTCGAAACTGGATCGCAGCTTTCAATCGCAGTTTCCAGCTCGTCGCTCGTCGCGAGTCGCGCTTGTGGCTCGGTGGGAACTTTAAAAAAGTCGTCCTCACCCTCCTCGGGGGCCACCGGTTGAGGCCTCGGGGATTACCCGGCGCCTCTGACGCTAACCCGGAGAAATACTTGTACCTCTGATATATTCGGCGTCGACCGAGAGTGCAACCTTCACCGCGGGCTCAGGACGAAAGTGGATCTCGAACGGTTCAGTAGTTGGGTGTGTGGAGGGGGGCAAAGAGGAGGGAGAAAGAAAGAGAGAGAGAGAGATAAATTTATTTCGTGCTCTAGGACAACGTCCCCTAAGCGCACCGTATTTTTGTAACAATCAGGCATGTTACAAAAATACAAAATACATCATCTAGAAAATTCAAAATAATAGCAATCACGATAACTTTCAATTTTACCTAAAAAAATTGTCAGAGTGACCATAAAAATAACGCTCAATAGAAGCTGTTTTTCGCACAGAAGAAACTTTCGAAATGATCAAAATGACCGTCGAAATAACCAAACCCAAAAATCTTACAGTTGCTTTTTCGTCAGCAGAACCAATAACTTACCGTCATGATGACCCTTTTGACGGCAAGATTATTTCAAAGGTAAGATATTGGTTCTAGCAACGAAAATGTAACTATCACATTTTTTTGTTTCGTCATTTCGAAGGTCATTCTTACAATTCACGAAAGTTACTTCTGTGCAAAAAACAACTTCTGTTGAGCGTTATTTTTATAGTCACTTTGAAAGTCGTCGTGATTGCTAGGGTCCTAAAACTAAAACTAGGAACTAAACCTAAGAAGTACAACTAAACATAGCAAAAAGCAAGCGCAAAAAGAGAACGCACGAAGCAGTGGAGGATAAAAATAAACAAGACAACTACAGAGCAAAAGAAAAAGAAAAAGAAAAAGAAAGACGAAGAAGGGAGGAGTGAGAAGGAGGGAGTGAAGGGATATGAGGGAAGAGGGTTGAGGCGCATCGGCGCGCGAATAACGCGAGCACCGCATCGGCATCGACGTTAACGAGAAAAATAATTGGAAGTAACGGCCGAGGATGTTCGCCGACTCCTCGGCGAACATTTCGGCTTCGGCTTTTCCTCGTCGTCGTAGCCTGTTGCACGGTTGATTATCACCGATGCGCCGGGAGTTAAGAGGGTGAAGAGTTAAAGGGCAGAAGAGAGGGGGGCGTGAGCGAGGCGCTAAAATCTGTAATTCGAAATTGCCGGAAACGGGAGTAGATCGAACAATTTGGGTTGATCATTGATTGGCAATTAGCTGAGCCGGAGTGGACCAGTTACGCGAGTTTCCCCCGCTCGAATTTTCCGCCTCGGGCTACACGCGAGGAAAATGCGGGAAGCCCCCCTCTCGCCCCCCTCTCCCCTCCCCCCACTTTGGTTCCTCGTGTTCGACCTTGACAGACATCGCGTGGGTTATGATTGATGGCGGCTCCGCCGCGTCGAGGATTTCGCGTCGGGGAACTTGATCCGCTGTTATAATACGTATATTAACCGAAACCTGCGGAGTCTCTGGCATCAGAGATTTCTCGAGCTGCTGGGTTTCGGAGCTGCTCTCCCTGATGCCGAACTCTCGAGAGTTATCTCGCGAGTTCGCGATAACGTCGATATTTCCGTTTGGCGAGCTCGTGTCTCGGTTTACTCGGTAAAAATAGGCCTGGAACGAAATAACCACAGACGGCCCCTCCGACCTTATGGCCTTTCTTGTTCTCCAGAAATTACCCAAGACTCGGTTGGTCGAATTATATTTAACCGGGTGGCAATTTTTATTTTTATTTTTTTAGTCGAATCAATGCTGAGAGAATGTCTCGTCGTGCTGTGATAATCGATGAAGCAGCAGCGATCAGTCCGGAGTGGAAATATAAGATCAGGATTTTTTGTCGTGGAGAGAGAATTGGACGGACGGAAGCGTTTCCAGCGGTGAAACATGTTTCGCGAACGGGGACAACATTTCTGTGGAATTCACGACGATCTCGTGGGTGAGGTCGAGATCCGGCGATCGTCAAGGAGCAAACGGCACCGAAAATGCACTCAAGATTTATGGATATCTCAGCGACTTTGAGGTCTTTACGCGAAACGGTACTAATTTTGCTTTCTCGTAGATTTGATTTTTATGCTGACTGATATATATTTTTTTAAACCGCGAAATAGAAATTTTTCAGTTTACGATACAAAAATTCAGTATATCAATAAAATTTTTTTGACGCTGTTTTTTTTTTTAATTTTACCATTAGATCTGCTATTTGTCGTTTTGGCAATTTCCTACGACCCGATTCGACGGACCCACGAGACGAATTCTTTGATTTACGTGCTGGATCTCGCAGCCGCGAAAATGTCGCCGAAATTGATTCAAACTATTCCCACGAGTCGAATTATATTTAACCGATGGAGCAGCAGCGATCAATCCGAAGTGAGAAAATAAAATCATGAGCATTTTCCGTCCTGGAAAAAGAATCGACGGACTTGGAACAGCAGAGAGCAGTCCACAGTTTAAACAAGATCGATACCGAAAAGTCAACGATCCGTCCGACCTGAGTCTCCAGTACCTGCTGCGACCTGGATACTCGCTGGAAACCTGCAATTCGCTCCATGCGCCGCCTGCACCTCTCCGCTCATTGATAAGCTCGACATTAGTCCACAACGCCCACGATGCTTCGGTTTCAGATATCAGAGGGAACGGATTAACCCAGGAAGAACGCCAGCGTAGAGAGACAGCGAGACAGAGGCCAGCGAGAGAGCTCATAGGCAGAGCTGCTGCTGGGCGATCGATCGGCGGCGGAGGACGACGACGACGAGGGCAGGAGGGGTCGGAGGAGTCGATAAACAGCTGCCTGCTGCCTGCGTGTGCGGCACATGGAGCCAGCTCGGTCGCAGGCTGGACAAGAAGAAGGGTGGTAGCCAGCCTACCTCTCCGCACGCTGCTCTTGGGCTGCGTCCTCGTGACCACGTGCGATTACAAAGGCCTCCCTCCGGTTGCTTCTTATAACTCAGAACCCTCGCCGACTCCTCTCTGCCCACACCGATTGCTCGCCCTACGGTCAATCAGACGCTCATCTTCGCCTCCGATAGATTCTATAAAACCGCAACGTAGGGAAGAACGGAGGAATGGTGAACACCTAAGCGAGAACGATATTCCGGTTAAAAATGATGTGAACCAAGTCGCTAAGGGAACTTTGATATATTAATTAAACAATGCCTAAAGGTCTTAAACAGAATTTTTTATCGAATAATTTTACAATTTTAAATAGAATCTTAAATAGAATTTTTTAAATAATTTTACAATTTTAAATAGAATCATCGAATGGATTTCTATCACTGCCAATAAATCATTTTGATTAGTATTTCTGTATCAAATATTACAGTTTCATAGATTCAAAATTACGTGAATCAATATTTCGTCAAATATTTTTTTACGGACGATACATTTATCAAGTAAGGCTTAATTACTTAGTTTTGGTATGAGTGAAAAATTAGTATGCGTTTTGATGTTATCCCTTCTAAATCAGTTGTAATAAGGGTGTTCGGCATTATCCACTGTACGCCATAGCCCCGTTTTCCCCTTCAAACACAGTAGGCGCACCCCACACACGGCCTAGTTTTTTTTTTTTTCATCATCATAATTTTTTTCTCTTTTTTTTTCCAGATAGACCCGAAGACTGTTTATCGATCGTTCCGTTCCGCGCGCTTCGTCTTCGCCGTCTTCGAGCCATTGAGCCGGTTATACGTCTCTCATTCATCGCTGTTTGGCATTGAGAATTTAATCTATCCCAGGGCCGAGGCGAATTCCGACAGCGAGCGAGAGGCGGCAATTTATTCGATTACCCGTAGCGGCGTAGTAGCCGTAGCGGAACACTCGCCGCCTGGGGGGTGGGTGGGTGGGGAGAGGGATACGAAAATAGCCGCGAGATGCTGGAGGAATTTTCTGGCGCAGCTAAACGCGAGCTCGTTTCTCGGTGTAATCAGCTGATCGGACGCCGCCACCGATCTGTCGAGCGCGATGCGGGTCAGACAGGGTATTAAGAAATAAATCAGCAAATCGGTAAATTACTGGGGAGGCAATGTGAATAACAAGCCTGGCGGTAAATGAGACGTCGGAGCCTTCGACGTAGCTTCCTTATTACTCTCGGCACATTTTGGGTGCGTCCGACGGACAGTTTTTGGGAAGGGTAACGGATTAATCGACAGCCACGTGGCGCAATTGTCTGAGAATTTTCTGCGAAAAAAGGCACTCGATGACAAAAAATTGTCTGATTATTTTTATCAGACTGAGAATATTTTTGGGTTTGACCTATAAGAGCGAGATTAGAGTTTTGCGAAGGATGGCAGATTATTGAGAGTCACGTGGCGAGTTTCTATTGGCCGAGATTTTTTTGTGAAAAAAAAATTCACTGGAGAAATAAATTGGGTGGGGGTAAAAATAGTGAATGATCATAATAGCGAATAGCTATATAAAATATATAGCTATATAAAATCATAATAGCGAATAGCCGAATTTAAAACTAACGAACGTCTGAATCTAGAATGATCATCATTACGGAATTCGCTATTTTAGCCATTCGTTATTTTGATCATTCGGTATTTTGACCCCACATTTTATTAAAATGCAGTTAAAATAATGAATGATCAAGATAGCGAATGACTAAAATAGCAAATTTCGTAATGATGGCTTTTCTAGATTCAGCCGTCCATCATTTTTAAATTCGTTATTTTGGCCATTCGCTTTTGCCATTCACTATTTTGAACCCCACCCAAGAAACGCTTTAGTAATTTTTTGTATAGTGGTAATTTTCTTGGAGTGACCTGTAAAGAGTTGATTACAGACGTCAGGCAATCTTTTTTATTTTTTAAGTGTCCGCTATTAATCCTTAACCAGCAATTTGCGTGTAACACGTGGTTCGAGAGGATAAGCATGATGGTAATTCTGCTCAATTGCATCACCCTGGGGATGTACCAGCCGTGCGTGGACGACAAGTGCGTGACGAATCGCTGCAAGATACTGCAGGTAAAAAGCACCTTTAGGTGCGCGCATCGCGCGGGTCGATATCTCGCGCGTAGCGTGTGAGATCCGCGGATAAGCCGAAGCCGAAGCAGCAGGTCGCGTCGATTTGCCAATTCAATCCCCCGCGTCTCTTGACCCTGTTCGCAGATGTTCGACGACGTGATATTCACCTTCTTCTCGCTGGAGATGTCGATCAAGATGGTCGCCATGGGAATTTACGGCAAGGGAACCTATCTCGCCGATTCTTGGAATAGATTAGACTTTTTCATCGTCATCGCGGGGTGAGTGAAGCCATCGGCCGCGCGAAAGGCTCGGCTTTAAGGTGGTTCGATCACCAGAGGCTTTCCAAGATAGAAATCTATATTTTTTATATTTTATAAAACTGCAACAAATTGACTTGCCTGTAAAATTTGAAGGAGGCTAACTGTATAGTTTTTAAGATATAAAATCGTAAAGTTGTAACTTTTTATGTGAACTACTTACGAAAACATTTTTTGAAGGGGTACCCCTTGCCGCTTTTTTGGTGAAATTTTTTTTTTCGATTTAACGAAGTTTTAAAACCCCATCCGATGGGAAATTTTCCGCTGATTCCAAATATGACCGGTATTTGTCCGGAAAATAAAAAAATTTAGGAGAAAAACGCGAAAAACGATTTTTCACTTTTCCCCTATTTTGGCACTTTACTAAAATCGGTGCAATTTTTCTTTGGATCAATTTAATCGGGATTTTCTTTTTGCGTTCGAAAGAAAACTATTCAACGATGAGAATACTGCCAGGCGGAACGCGATATCTCGATTTTTCGATTTTTTGCAGATTTTTTAAGTTGACCCTCAAAAATCGCAATTTTTTATAATTTTAGGACGCACAATATTTATTTAAATCATCATATTAAGGTCTGTAAAATATGTATCTTTTTAATGATTAATATTTTAATGACTGTCGTTTATTGTGTTGTCAAATTATAGTTGCACATTTGATTACTACGGTGGTGATCGACCCACTTTAAAGAGCAAAGAAAAAAAAAGAGCCGCGCCGATATTCCAACGTTGATTTACGATCGGCGGAGGGAAGTTTTAAGAGCTTTCTCAGTCGCGCCTCTCATGCTTCGTGCTTTTTTTTCTTCCAGGGCCCTCGAGTACTGCCTGAACGTGGAGAACATGAACTTGTCGGCGATTCGCACGATAAGAGTTCTCAGGCCGCTGCGAGCTATAAACCGCATTCCCAGTAAGTCGGTTATTTTAAGGGATCGTCACAGTGTGAAATAAAAAAAAAACGATTTTTTTTTCATTATTGGATAGTGTACACGGTTATAAACATTCTGTTAAATTTTTTTTTATCGAAATTCGAATTATTTCGTTCGCTACAGCCTTTCTTAGAGAAAGGGACTGCAGCGTGACAGTGGCGTGTGCAAACTTTAAACGCGTTTTTCTCGGAATGTTGTTTTTCAAAACGGTGTCCACTCTCAAATGAAGAGTTATGACGATATCGATTTCAAATTTTGAGACAACATTTCTAACGTCATTCTCTATCGCGCTATGGAAGCTTTTTTTTATTTATTAAATCTTCCTATTTTTTTTTTACGAAAAACTGTCGAAAAAAGGGCTAAATTCGATAATTTTCGTTCCAACCGCCGCCATTTTGTCAAATTTCAAAAAAAAAAAGCTCCCATAGCGCGATAGCGAATTTCCTACAGATTAATAATCTTTTTGAAATTTTTGGTTCAGATCAAAATTGCGTCCGCAATCGTGGACACAATGCAGGACCTTTTTTTTACACGAGCTATTTAAACAATTTATATCATTATTATACATTAAAGAAATGCACATAAAAAAATCATTTTGTATTCTTCAAGAATGTACTTATTTATTTAAAAAAAAACCAGACTGATTAGTTCATTACAACTTACCAAAAAAAATTCGCGAAAATCATTGATTTTTCGGAGGGTCACACTGTGACGATCCCTTAACATTATCGCCTCGCGTCGATGACAAACATTTGGCGAACGGTAAATAAAAAAACATTTCTTTCTTTTTTTACCAGGCATGAGAATTTTGGTGATGCTGCTGCTGGACACGCTGCCGATGTTGGGAAACGTTTTGCTGCTGTGCTTCTTCGTATTCTTCATATTCGGGATCGTCGGAGTGCAGCTTTGGGAGGGAATTCTGCGTCAGCGATGCTTCCTGAAGGCTCTGCCGAACGTCAAATATCCCGGGTGAGGGGGGCAATGTTTTTCTTAACGTGAAATAATTTTTTTTGTAACTATGAAAGATATTTTTGTCTCTTTCTATCTCTCTTTCTAATTAAATCTCTTTTTATTTTTTATCTCACGCGTACTTGCGAAATATGCGTATCCGCTGTTGTCACATTTTAGCGTCTAACGTTCCTCGTGTGTCGCCCAAGCCCAAGTGTGCACTTGGCCGCTACGTGCTCGAGTGTCCCGGCAGCCCTCGAGAGGCGACGAAATACATGCAGTGTTGCTTTTTCCCACTTTCACACTTCTCACATTGTGTGTGTCTCTCCGCGTCTCTCTTGCCCTAAGAAAGCTCTTTGCTGCGGTGTCACGGTCGCGCTTCTCTCATTGCTCTCTGGCATCACCACCGCCGTCACTCTCGCTACTTTTGTTCACTATGAGCGAATTGGGTGACGAATGACCAAAACGCGAATGGCCAAAATAACGAATTTAAAAGTGATGGACGTCTGAATCTGGAATAACCATCGTTACAAAATTTGCTATTTTAGTCATTCGCTATCTTGATAATTCGCTATTTTAACTGCATTTTTGTAAAATGTGGGGTCAAAATAACGAATGGCCAAAATAACGAATTTAAAAGTGATGGACGTCTGAATCTAGAATAACCATCGTTACAAAATTTGCTATCTTAGTCATTCGCTATCTTGATCATTCGCTGTTTTAACTGCATTTTAATAAAATGTGGGGTCAAAATACCGAATGATCAAATAACGAATGGCTAAAATAGCGAATTCCGCAATGATGATCATTCTAGATTTGGACGTTCGTTAGCTTTAAATTCGCTATTTTGGCCATTCGCTTTTTGGTCTTTCGTTATTTTGATCTCCACCCAGCAAATTTACTTTCCTCTCTCTCTCTC
Source organism: Itoplectis maculator (assembly GCA_964034905.1). Lineage (NCBI taxonomy): Eukaryota > Metazoa > Arthropoda > Insecta > Hymenoptera > Ichneumonidae > Itoplectis > Itoplectis maculator. The sequence goes on along the minus strand of OZ035853.1, from coordinate 843,525 downwards.
TCTTCGACCCTGCAGCTTCGATTTTCGGTCCGGGGGAGGTTGGGAGCTCGACGCATTCGTCTCATTTTTTTTTCACCCAGCAAGGAAGCGTCAGATCGATTACTGACTTGACACAATCATAGATATTAATTCTCCAAATTAATTTATTTATTGCGAAGTGTTAAAAAAACTGAGCCTCCCGATACGCCAATTGACACCGGAAACGTCAGATTGATTACTGACTCGACAGAATAATTATCGATTACTGATTACGATTATCGATTACTAATTAATCGATTACTGACTCGACGCAATCATAGATATTAATTTTCTAAATTTATTTATTGCGAAGTATTAAAAAAATGAGCCCCCCAATACGCCAATTGACCCCAGTCTCCCCTGACCCACGATTCTCCCGCGTTTCGAGCTGCTTCACGAGGACATAATTTGTTCCCTCCAACAAATTTTGTCTCTCGGCTATTTACCAACAATCACGATTACACATTACTCTCGCAACTACTCTCGCTTCTTTTTTATCACAAAAAATTCTCCCGCTGTGTGTTTTCTCCAAGTTTTTTACTCCGTCTGACTATCCGCTTACGTTACTACTAAGTCGTGGTTCTCCGCATTAGGCGCATTAAAAAATTTGTAATGTTAAGGGAAATTGGCTATTTTTAAATGATAAAAACTAGAGGACGTGGAAGAATGTGGGGGAAGAGTTTAGAAGTAAGTATTCGGGTTATCGGGGCCCCTTTTTTGGGGGGGTCAGTGACAAGAGGCTATTGTTTCGCTGTTGCAGGTTACTCTCGGACGAGTACTCGGTCCGCTCACGCATTTAGTAAGCTCTCGTAGAGACCAATGTGCTGTGCATATCTACTATAAACTATAACTATACATATCCTGTACATCTTTACATTTTAATGACAAAAAAAAAAGAAATCGGACGTTGAAGTCAGCGTGGGTCGCGTGCGTCGCTGCGCGTTGTGCATGTCCTCAGAATTTTAGAGATGGACAGAAATAGCATTGACATTTTTTTTTAGGACGACTGAGTATCAATTTATCATTCATCGGTTCATTTGTAATTAATTCACTATTAATCAGCAGCGTCATAATTTTTTTTCCACACTGCTTATCATCTCACTTAGGTATTTTTTCTCGACTACGCTAAAAAGACCACATTCCATGCCTGTAACTCGGGTGGAAAGTGATCGATTCTTGACCAGCGGGGAAAAAAAGTAGTGCAGCTGGAAGAAAAGTTGCGCAGCTGGCAGAAAAGGACTTTTTCTTCGTGTCGCACATGAAATTTACCATCGAACAAACACAATGATTAACATCAGACTCGGGCGTCGGAATGGAACGGGAATACGGGTCGGCATCGGTCCAAACTCGGCAACCTGGTGTTCGAGATCACCGTGATCACCCCCGACATTGTTCCGGGGCAATGTTTGCCGCTGCCGGAAACTTCGGGCACCGAGAGCCTCGTGCCAAGAGAGCCCCGAGAACCGTTTCGCCGGATTTCGCAGACGGAAATTGTCATGTTTGCCCATTTAACGACATTAGCGAGTCGCTAGTTTACCTGGATTAACGCCAGCTTCGACACCGTTCGCCCGAAACTTCGCTCGTTCTGATAGTTCCCGATAATTTAATGGCCCTTCAATACATAGCGTGTCCCACATTATCCATTTCCTCAATCATCACTCAACCTGGCAAAAAAAAAAAAAATTCTCCTCAAAGCCATTTCAACTCAAATTGTCTAAAATCTCTTATTTCCAAAAAAACACCCTAAAAAATAAAAAAAAACCTTCGTACTTGGCTGAATTTTCATAGCAAACCCCTCTAAAAAAAACTGGTCTAAATGGGCAAACAAAATCTGGCAAAAAAAAAAAAAAAAAGAATTCTCCTCAAAGCCATTTCTACTCGTATTTTCTAAAATCTCTTATTTCTCCAAAAAAGCACCCTAAAAAAAAGTCCACAAAAAAACGCAAACTTGGCTCAATTTTCAAAGCAAATTTTCAAACCCCCCCTAAAAAAAAAACTGGTCTAAATGGGCAAACAAAATAGCGAACGAAGCTGCGAAGGCAGATAGATAAATTTACACGCTGCTTTATCGCGTCGAAGGGGGGTTGACGTTAAAATCAAAGAGGCCGTGTGTACATCGATGGTAGGTGAAGGGGAAAGGGGGGAGGGGGTAGGGGGGTAAAGGGGGGAAGGAGGCATGCACGACGCGCGCTCCGCACGTTGAATCGTTGCCCATACTTCTATATCACCTATGCACACAGCACGCGCGCCCACACGTACAGCGATTGTAAACAATATAACGCTCGGGCAACGCGCGGAAGGAGATACGGTATCTGTGCGCCTCGAAGCACCAATCTTCACCGTACAGCGACCGATTTTACCCCTGTACTAAAATTGCGCGTGTGCGCGTGCGTGCTTCGTCGCTCGCGTTTGTATACTGCGTCTCTCTCACTCGCTCTTCACACTTTCCATCTCAGTCTCTCTCTCTCTCTCTTCCTATCTATCCCTCTCTACTCGAGTGTGTAAGTGTGGGTGTTCGTGTCGAAATAGAGCATGCCACTTGCTGCTGACCTCGTCGTCGCATCGTCGTCGCATCGTCGTCGTCTGCACCGTCGCTATCTCGCAAATTTCTAATTTCGACTCTCTTTCCAACTCCCCTCCCCCCTTGAGGGATCGTCACGGTGTGGAATAAAAAAAAATCGATTTTTTTTTTTCATTATCGGATAGTATACACGGTTATAAACATTCTGTTAAATTTTTTTTATCGAAATTCGAATTATTTCGGTCGCTACAGCCTTTCTTAGAGAAAGGGATTGCAGCGTGACAGTGGCGTGTGCTAACTTTAAACGCGTTTTTCTCGGAATGTTGTTTTTCAAAACGGTGTCCACTCTCAAATGAAGAGTTATGACGATATCGATTTCAAATTTTGAGAAAACATTTCTAACGTCATTCTCTATCGCGCTATGGAAGCTTTTTTTTTTTTATTAAATCTTCCTATTTTTTTTTACGAAAAACTGTCGAAAAAAAGGGCTAAGTTCGATAATTTTCGTTCAAACCGCCGCCATTTTGTCAAATTTCAAAAAAAAAAGCTCTCATAGCGCGATAGCGAATTTACTCGAGCTATTTAAACAATTTATATCATTATTGTACATTAAAGAAATGCACATAAAAAAAATCATTTTGTTTTCTTCAAGAATGTACTTATTTATTTAAAAAAAAACAGACCAATTAGTTCATTACAACTTACCGAAAAAAATTCGCGAAAATCATTGATTTTTCGGAGGGTCACACTGTGACGATCCCTTAACATGCACACTGCAAGTCCCCCAATCTATTTCATTATCACAAAACCCTCCAAACGCGTCTTCTGTACAGAATATTCGAATTCTCCTGCTCCTTGACTCTGCCATTCGCTATCGATTCGATGTGAATCAGCGATATTCGCATTTCTTCTCCCACATGAATATGAAGTGGTCGATAAAAAGAATATTTGATATTTTTCAGTGGTCTATAAAATAGATACTATATTGGATAATACTTTTGTGTCTGTGGATGACTTTTGTGGGGATATCTTTATGCTTTGAGTTGTACTTTATTTCCATGGGGAGTCACTGTGGGGTCTTGTCCAGTTTGTCTCTTCCTTCCGGACGCTCTTCGGTCGCAGGTGCGACGGATGCCCTCCGCGATACATCATTTCCGCGCTGTATATGTGTACAACTCCACATCTCATTTTTTCGGAGCACAATATGGTCGATATGTAGATGTATAGGAGCTTCCTGCGTACGATATAACGATTCTGCTCTCTCTCTCTTTCTTTTTTTTATTTTTTTTCTATTTGCTCATGATCCATTGTTCTTTTCGCATTGTTTTTTTTTCTCTCTCGTTTCACGTTCAAATCACGAGAGCCGAGTTTTCTGCAGTGTGGCAACGCATATTTTTGATCGAGATTTTTTCCCGAGAATGCCCGACAAAAACCGAGTCGGGTTCGGACTCTGATATGGATCGCTGCTATTGTACGACGGAGGAAAATATGTGATATAAATATATAAATATATATAAATATTCTAGAGGAAGATAAGATAAGATAACTGGCCTGATGATGATGATGATGATGATATATCCGCAACGAACGGTGCACAAAGTTAGACTGGATGTCCTAGGCACTAGGATGATTAATTAGCGTAGTTCGCAACCGTCTTAGTGAAACTTCCAACACTGTCTACTCATAGTGATTAAGACTCCTCAGCAGAAAATCTACATCAATGTCGATATATAACCGTAGCATCTCCCTAGCAATCACGACGACTTTCAAAGTGACTATAAAAATAACGCTCAACAGAAGTTGTTTTTTGCACAGAAGTAACTTTCGGAAATTGTAAAAATGGCCTTCGAAATGACGAAACAAAAAAAAATGTGATAGTTACATTTTCGTTGCTAGAACCAAATCTTACCGTCAAAACAACTTTGCCGTCAAAAGGGTCATCGTGACGGTAATTTATTGGTTCTGCTGACGAAAAAGCAACTGTAAGATTTTTAGATTTGGTTATCTCGACGGTCATTTTGATCATTTCGAAAGTTTCTTCTGTGCAAAAAACAACTTCTATTGAGCGTTATTTTTATGGTCACTTTGACAGTTTTTTTTAGGTAAAAATTAAAGTTATCGTGATTGCTAGGGCTACACTCACTCCATGTACAAAATCTCCATGCGACGCAGAATGCATATTGCACCGTACGAATCCGTTCCGAACAATCGTCGAGACTCCTTTGATGCCCCTTCCGTCGGAATTTAATTGCTCGAGGCAAAAAAAAAGAAATCGATGAAAGGCGGGTTGAAAAAACTCGAAACGCGAAACGACTTTGTGTCACAGTCGCATAAAACGTGTTATTAATATACCAAACGCTAACTTACTTTGGCTGTTCAACCTTACACTGCTCTTTCAGGCTGTTTCTGCTATAGTGCGACTACGAAGCTGTACTCGTTTACTTTGTACTTCGACTTTTATTACATATACTCGACGTTGTATTATTCGTGCGTATACTTATTATATGTATGGGGATTTTCATGTCAAACGGGACTGGGAGGCAGAATGCTACAGATTTTTCCCTGGCGGAAAAATTTGTAATTTGTAAAATGCTACAGATTTTTCCCTGGCGGAAAAATCTGTAGCATTCTGTTACATTCGACCCAAGCTAGGCACTGATCTGGTCCGGACAGTGTTAAGGAGGCTTCAGCGCTTCATACTAGTCAAATCAGTGCTACATTTTCAAAAGCATTTTTATAATTCTCGGTTGTTTAATAAATTGTTCCGAGGTGTTACTGACGTTTCAGCATTAGTTTTTAATAGACAAATACATTCACAGCCGTGATTTGAATAGAAAATCGACTGATTTGACTAGTATGAAGCGCTGAAACCTCCTTAATATGTCCTGACCAGGACCTGACTAGCGCCAAGTGCAACGCTGTACATTTTCTACCAGGCTATCTAACCCAAGTCGGTTTGACGTGGAAAGTTCCGTACATAAGTATGCGTTATGTATAATTATTTACCTACGTTTACCTCTATATTTGTTCTCTGCCCTTTTACCTATCGACGTTCTCGCGATCACGCATAAACTAGCATGCATAAAGTGCATCCATTGCATATTATTACATATAATATATACATATAATATGTTATATATATATATACATACCTATTTACAGACTAAAATAGCCTATATACACCTGTCACTCACTACTCTGTCGCTATTATTATAAATCGCGAATAAGTTCGACGAGTGTGACTTATCGTAAATGTTTTCCATCGAATTCCAGCGATCTCGACAAATACTTTGAGTACCAGGGACAGGATTACATTTGCTCGCGGCCCGACGACAGTGGAATGCATTCCTGCAGCAATTTGCCGCCACTGAAGTTCGGTGAGTATAAAGCCGTCGAGGCGCGTGAGAAAATTCGCTCGGCTCAAGGTGGATAACTAATTTTGGAAATGAGTTAGCCAACTTGGCCGCTCCGAACGATCGCGACGGCGGCACTGAATTGTAAATAGTAAATACGACGGGTAAATGAGCTTCTGCTATAATTGCCACTAAACTCTTCCGCTTTTACGTCTTTTCCTTTAGGCAATATTATTTGCAACAGCACCGCCGTGCCGAACAGCAACATCACTTTCATCAACAACGAGACCTGCGTAAACTGGAATTATTATTACACCGAGTGCAAAGGTCAGGGCAACAATCCATTTCAAGGCACGATATCCTTCGACAACATTGGTCTTGCCTGGGTCGCAATATTCCTCGTGAGTCGAATGTCTTTTCCGTCTGAGCGAAATTGCGTAGGCATTAAGGGATCGTCGCAGTGTTACCCTCCGAAAAATCAATGATTTTCGCGAATTTTTTTTGTTAAGTTGTAATGAACTAATTGGTCTGGTTTTTTTTTGAAATAAATAAGTACATTCTTGAAGAATACAAAATGATTTTTTTATGTGCATTTCTTTAATGTATAATAATGATATAAATTGTTTAAATAGCTCGTGTAAAAAAAAGATCCTGCATTATGTCCACGATTGCGGCCGCAATTTTGATCTGAACCAAACATTTCAAAAAGATTATTAATCTGTAGGAAATTCGCTATCGCGCTATGAGAGCTTTTTTTTTTTAATTTGACAAAATGGCGACGGTTTGAACGAAAATTATCGAATTTAGTCCTTTTTCGACAGTTTTTCGTAAAAAAAAATAGGAAGATTAAATAAAAAAAAGCTTCCATAGCGCGATAGAGAATGACGTTAGAAATGTTCTCTCAAAATTTGAAATCGATATCGTCATTACTCTTTATTTGAGAGTGGACACCGTTTTGAAAAACAACATTCCGAGAAAAACGCGTTTAAAGGTTCCACACGCCACTGTCACGCTGCAATCCTTTTCTCTAAGAAAGGCTGTAGCGACTGAAATAATTCGAATTTCGATAAAAAAATTTAACAGAATGTTTATAACCGTGTATACTATCCGATAATGAAAAAAAAAAAAAAAATCGATTTTTTTTTATTTCACACTGTGTCGATCCCTTAACGACGGATCGATATAACGTTTTGAAATCGCAGGTTATCAGCTTGGAGGGCTGGACGGACATAATGTACTACGTTCAAGACGCACATTCCTTCTGGGACTGGATCTACTTCGTCCTGCTGATCGTCGTACGTTTCCTTTTCTTCTTTTTTTTTACCTTCGAGGTTCGTGCAGATATTGCATAATCTTCTCCTTTCTCTGATGACCCAAATACTCCCGCAGATCGGCTCGTTTTTCATGATAAACCTCTGCCTCGTCGTAATCGCCACGCAATTCTCGGAGACGAAGAAACGAGAGATGGAGAGGATGAGACTGGAACGCGCGAGATTCCATTCGACGAGCACACTCGCCTCGTCGACGAACACCTCCGAGCCGACGACTTGCTACGCCGAGATCGTCAAGTGAGTCCTTCCAAAGCATTTATTCATTTTTTAAAAGTTTTTTTGAGATAGTAATTGGAGGCAATTTTTTTTTTCTAATTGCACAATCACAGCTAAAGTATCCTGAATGTATAGGATTCCAAAGTGGAAGGGGGGCGAGACATAAAAATAATTTTTAACGATTTTTTCGAGATTTTTTTAGTTAAGATTTTTTTAGTTTTAGAAGACTGAAAAATAGCTGCTTTTCAAAGATTTTTTTGGGACGGGGAAAAAACAACTTAGCTCAGCGACCTTTGGGGTAGATTTTCTTATGTATTGAAGTGTACAAATAAAATAAAATAAAATAAAATAAAATAAAAAAAAATGTTTTCCAATATAAAAGTACCACTTTGAAGTGCTGTACAAGTTATTAACAAATACTTTTTCAACAAGTTTTTTAGTTCAATTAGAAGATAATTCTGAAGAGATGTAGATGTAGATTTTTTTTTAATCTGATATTACCTTTCCAGATACATCGGACATCTGTGGAGAAGAGGCAAACGAAGACTAGCGAAGAAGTATCGACTGTATCTCTACAGAAGGCAACAGAAGAAGGAGAAGAATCTTTTGAAAAACAATCCGAGGTCGAATATAGTTGGGATTCGGACTTCGGACGGAACGACGCATCGCAGCACCTGTTTGCGTCTGTTGCCGGGTCTCGAGAGCGGCGAGCATCGAGGCAGCGCTGGTTCCGTTGGGCCGACGGGACCAGGAGCGACGGCTGCGGCTGCTGCTGCAGCAGCAGCAGCAGCAACGCCTGTTGCGAGTACAGCTCCGGCCTCGCGAGCCAGTCCCGATGTCTCCGAGAGCGATCAATGCACGAGCCACCGGGGCAATCTTCATCGAGTGCCCTCGGTGCAGTCGAACGGCCTCGGCGTCGTTCACGACAATAGCTGCGGTCATGCCTCGTCGAATGGCGAGGTGAGCGCCCACTTCTTAACATCAAACAAAACACGGTAGCGAAGTGGAGGGCCTCCCTCCCCTTTCGAGCACGTTGGCTTCTCATTATTTTCCACTTTCAAAGACCTCTGTTGATCGAACTCGCCTTTCTCACAGCGGAAGCTGAGTGCAAAATAGAGAACAATGACGCAGTGTTTGGGTGCACGAAAAAATAAAAAGGGAAGAGAAAGAAAGCGGCTTGAGATTAATGAAAATTGAGTGATCGAGAAATTGTAGAATTCGAGACGAGTTGGAATTTAGGCTCTCTTCAAAACCTAAATGTGGTTGTCCTGGAAGGTTCTTGACACTCCTCAAAACCTTTGAAAGTGGCAGATATTACCCAATTGGTGTAAACGGAGACTACTGCAGGACTGAAATTTTTTGCTTGAACCTCCTCAAACTTCTAATTAGGTTGAACAGAGTGAGATGAGGTTCCTATTTAACTATAGATGTGAGGTTGTATTTAACTATAAATTAATAGTTACCAGTATCTTTTATTTCTCTCTGTGTACCGATTTTGATCCAACGAAGGGTATTTGAAGGGTTTAAATTTAAACTCGGGTCGCGTTGCTACAGAAATCTGAACTGTTTCCAATTTTTGTCGACTTTAATCAAATATCAGTTCCTCGAGTGTTTCGCTTTCGTGCGACGGTTATTTTTGAGCACTTGCTTTAATATATTGATTTATATCTTCAGGGACAAAATAACTTGGCGCTGCTCAGTCCTCCGTGCAGCCATCATCGACGCAGAAGCAGCGTCATGTTCAGTGACGTCGTTCTCCTTCACGGAAGCAGCGTCAGCGTGTTGCCCGGTTCGTCGGGTGGCGCTGCTTCTCAGGGCAATAATCCGCCGGCTTCTCCGTCCGCGACTTCCGGTGCCGCTGCGTCGACGGTCGCCTCGACGAACACGGCGCCGACGGGCGAGCGAAATATCTGCTCCAGCGAGAAAATGACACAGACGGGCGACGGTAACGTTTGGTCGACCTGTCGGGCGACTACTCCTCAGGTAAAAAAAACACCGATCTTTTTCGTCCGACGAGTGTAAACTGTGTTATTGAAATCTTATTTTGCAGCAGAGTTGTAAATCCCCAAAAATTCATGAGATTTATTTTACAGTACAATTTTTTTTGTAATGATGATTTCATAATAATAATGTGTAGTGATTATAAAATGGTGTGTAAAGATTTGAATAGCAGAAATAATACTAATTTTCGCTTTAATATTAAAAGAAATAGTGGAAAAAATGGAAATCATTGATGCATTAATTTCTGAATGCAATTACATTTTTTTGTCCATTTTTACCATTATTTCTCCCAATATTAAAGCAAAAATCAGTATTTTTTTCAGCTATTCAAATGTTTATACTATATTTCATTATCCCTAGTTATTATTATTATACTATACTATATGGTCAACAATACAATTTTTTTTGTAATGATGATTACAAAATACTGATGATTACTATATGGTCAACAGTACATTTTTTTTGTAATCATCATTACAAAAAAATTGTACTGTTGACCATATCTCGTGAATATTTGGTGATTTACAACTCTGTTTTGCAGCAGGAAATCGGTAAAAACGAGGCGATGACTTGTCAAGAGCTTCTGGCACTTAGCGGCGCGTTAGGCGCTGCATTGCCGACTGGACAATTGGCCCGAGATTCATTTCTCAATTCTCTGGCAAAAGGTGACTTCAATATTTTATTTGTTTCATTTTTCTTCTATAAGAAAAACACGAAAATTTTCTTCTTTGATTTTTTAAAAAATAGGAATATCGGATCGGGGGACCGCAGCGCAACAGCAGCAGCAGCAACAGGAAAGAGCAGCCGAGTGGACAACGGAGGGCGGCCAAGCAGTGCAAATAACTTGTCCATGTTGCTGCGAAGCCGCCGCCGCCGCCCAATGGGCCGAAGGCGCCGAGGGTACCGACGGCAAATACCGAAGATCCCACACACGCGCCTTTTTTCGAGCTTTAGGAAATTGTTGCGTTTGCGTTGTGCGTTGCGTCCAGCGATGGGTAAAAAAGCTCGTTGAGCACAAATATTTTCAGCAGGGAATTCTCCTCGCTATTCTCATCAATACCCTCAGCATGGGAATTGAGTATCACAATCAGGTAAAACTTGTCGATTTTTTTGTCTAAAAAAAAAAAAGCTTTCTATTCGCTAAAATCGTTAATACCTATTTTCCTGTTCGAATCGTCAGCCCGAAGAATTGACGGTCATCGTTGAGATAAGCAACATCGCTTTCTCCGCGGTTTTTGCCGTCGAAATGCTGCTCAAGATCATCGCCGAAGGACCCTTCGGCTACATTGGCAATGGATTCAACGTCTTCGACGGCGTCGTCGTTGTACTCAGGTATTTTTTTTTTTTTAGTGCGATTCGTGATAGGGTAGATGTACCATTAGTGGCCACTGTACCAATTGTGGCCATTTTTATTATCTTATTCTACAAAATAATTGTTTTTCATAATTGAACATTGATTATTTTTAACTAATTCCTATAAATCCAATGAATGATCTATTCGATGTTTTTTTAAGCGATTCAATATTCTGTTTTATTTCTTTGAAAGTGATGGCCACAATCGTGGCCAAAAATTGTACGTCTACCCTATTTAGCAAAATAATTGCAAAATAAATGCTTCGACTAATCGTTCATTCGCGTTGACTCTGTCCAATCAGCGTCGTCGAGCTCTGCCAGTCTTATACAGCCGCCGATCGCGGTGGAAGTTCCGGTTTAAGCGTTCTCCGAACGTTCCGCCTGCTGCGAATACTCAAACTCGTGCGTTTTATGCCGAATCTTCGGCGGCAGCTGTTCGTCATGCTGCGCACGATGGACAACGTGGCCGTGTTTTTCTCGCTCCTCGTCCTCTTCATCTTCATATTCAGGTAAGCTCACTCCGCTGATCCATCGCCTTGCTTAACATCGCATTTCTCAGATCGGGGCTGAAAAAAAAACAATGTTCCTATGCGCTCCTCGCGTATCAACGAAAATCGGTTAATCGTTCCGAGCGCGATTAAAAAAAAAAAGAAAGACCGAAAGAGAAAGGGTTAAAGTCCGCTGCGATCGTTGCGGATTGGTCGCGAGGCTTTTGAGATTCGACCAGCGGATGATTCCTTCGACGGGAAAAGGACGGTGAAAAAAAAAGATACGACAATTGCACAATCAGGCGACGGTAATGGGACTGCGACGACGAAAAAATTATAGTACATTGCGATTGATGATTATGGTGTTGTTGGCACGTCCGAGGAGGCTGGTTAGCTCGCTCTCCTCACATCGCTTGAGGCATCGTCGATACTATATATCACTGGATATGCGACACGTGTGTATGCATGGTGCTTAAATGGTGCTGAATGTGTCTTATTCTACATACCTATATACTGTACTACTATACTATACCGTAGGCATTATGTCTAATTTAATTGCGTATTACCAACCAAAAAAAAAAGACAGACATACCCGTTCTGTAGGGATAAACACGGGAGGCACACGCTTATTACTCGTATTGGTTTGTGCAAAGCGATCGCTCGGTATACAGGGTGATTCAGAATGTTTTTTCCACCCATGGTTATTTGGTAGATAATCGTCTCCTGAGCAAAGTTACTTAGGCGTTTTTTTCGAAATTCGCAATATTTATCTATAAACAAGCATTAAGGGATCGTCACAGTGTGACCCTCCGAAAAATCAATGATTTTCGCGAATTTTTTTTGGTAAGTTGTAATGAACTAATTGGTCTGGTTTTTTTTGAATAAATAAGTACATTCTTGAAGAATACAAAATGATTTTTTATGTGCATTTCTGTAATGTATAATAATGACATAAATTGTTTAAGTAACTTTGCTCAGGAGACGATTATCAACCAAATACCCATGGGTGAAAAAAAAACATTCTGAATCACCCTGTATAGTCGTTGCCGCATAAACAGGCAAACGTCATCGATCTATTCGTGCTCAACAGCCGTGTTTTCGACCCTTTGAAGCTCCCAACTCGCGATAACCGCAGATGCAACGCCGACGAAAAAAAATTCGCTTGAAAGGGTCGACATCGAACAGACCTACCGATCGATTCACTTGATATGGAATAATCGACGACCATTAGTCCAGAAAAAAAACACTCTCGTTAGGTCAGTTGCAAACGTACGAATGGTCGATGGACTATTAATTACTGCTATATGCGGCGATGCCTATTTCGAGCGCTTCGCGCACAAAAGTCCGACGAGTAAAAGCGAATGTGCGATTGCAGATGCGAGGCGTTTATTAATTAATTATCCTGTATCTTGTGTTATGCGACAGAACAAAGTCACAGTCGGTGATGCGATATTCAATTGTCTTTGCTATACTACTTTCGCGGGCGACTCTATCGCCGCCTTCGTTTGCTCGTCGTCGTCGTCGTCGATATTAGTGAGCTTGCCAAATGCATCCTCCACTTTTCCACGAATAGACTGATTTATTGTTATTATTATGTGAGCATTACGTTTTATAATGATCAGTGCGGTGCGTACTTTGTGAAAACTGTTTTTTTTTATTTGGCGAAACTTTCGCCGACGCCGCAATTTCTCTGCCCTGCTGTCCCGAAAAATTCTTAGCAACGTCTCAAGTTGCTCCGTTTGCGTCGCGAATCGTGGAGAGTGAAGTACTTGGCGAGAAAGTACATTTTTTAATCATTTTTATCTTTGGCGAGAAAAAAAAAGCATTCGGAAATGATCGCTTATCCATTTTTTTAATTCCAATCGCATGAATAACGTTTCTACTGCGGAAATGGTTTTTTCGATCAGCACCGATCTTATTGATATTATTATTGATGCGAAGCACTTCACCCTTCTCATATGACTCTCCTCAGGGTGAAAGCACCGTTGGAAAAAAATTCTATATATACAAGAAAATATTTTTGCGGCACTTTTTCTACAAACGAATTTTTTATTTATTTTGTCTCTTGAACGAAATTGGTTTTTTTTATCTCTGGTCAGTTCAGTGGCTGAATTGGAACGAGAAACATTTATTCACCCGGCGCACGACTCACTCAATCCACGGCGACTCTTACACATTATTATTTTTCTGTACAACTGTATCCTAACTCTATTTATCGAACTCGTTCGCAAATCACAAAATCGCGACTTCGACCACTATACAAAATCGTCGCGTTTTTCAAAGAAACACAATTTTATTCAGACGTGATTGTTTTTTCTTCACTTTTTTTTCTTTAAGCGTTGAATTACGAGAAAAAAAAAAAAGCTGTCCAATATCTACGATTAATCGCAATTGCAGTTACCACACAGAGAGAAATAAATGATACTGGTAACTATTAATATATAGTTAAATACAACCTTAGCTATTACAAAAAAGTTATCTGTACTAATTATTTATAATCAATGCAACAGTTAATAATAGTTATAGTAACAAAAAGTATATTGTTTTGAAATTTTAGCAATAGATGCGACATACTATTCATGGAAAACATAATTATAAGCATAGTATTCTTTGAGAAATTATTTAACAATTTTGAAATGGTCATTGAAATTACAATAATAAAGTTGCACCAACTATAAAAAAATAGCTAAGGTTGTATTTCATTATATGTTCACTGTTAAAGTAACTAGGATATTATATTAAGAAAACTATAGAATTAGTTACAGTAACTACAAAGCAGTTAATTTAACCAATAAATCAGTTGAAATAACTATTCAAATTGTTGGATGGACTAAAAATCTACAGTTATGGCTTAATAGTTGCCTAAACTATCTCGATTTCTCTCAGTGCATATTTATATCGCACGTTTCGTTGTGTTGTAGTATTCTCGGGATGAACCTGTTCGGTTGCAAATTCCGTGAAACGATGAAAGGCAGCTCCGACGTCGAGTGCGATAGAAAAAACTTTGACTCGTTGCTCTGGGCTATCGTGACGGTCTTTCAGGTACCTACAGGATACGTACTTATCACGTCGAACGGTTCTATAGTGTTATACATTCTTTTCCACTCCTTCTACTTCTACTTCTACTTCTTCTTCTTCTTCTTCTGTACTTCTCTCACTTTATTCTTATCTTTGTCACTAGTATTACTATCAGTAACGCCATTATTTTCCTTTATTTATCTGTTCTTATCACATTAGTCATTACGTGTTTGACGCATCGTATTTGTCCGATCGTCCTGTCTCGGAGTAAAAAATATATAAAAAAAAAGAAAAAAAAAATTGGCTAAAATCGTGCGCCCCGCATATATCTGCGTTTATATGATTTATCAAAGCGAAGGTAACGTATTATGAGTTTCGTAGCATGAGAAGTCTCTCCCGTTCTCTCTTTCCCTGGATCTCGACGGTGAAGCTGTGCCCAGTGCAAAAGCTCGAGACTCTGATTGCGGAGAGTTCAATCTACAGCGAATGAGAGAAAGGGAGGGAAAAACGTTAGGATCGTTTTTGGATTTTTCTTTTCGTTTTTTAATTATCCCTTTGCGTTTGTTCTGCTTCGTTGTTGTGACTTTGCCGATTATTGCTCAATAGTATATTATGCTACAAGGGAGGAAAGTGCATCTTTTCACCGAGTGTGAAGTTTGATGCGCGAGCGAAGCGAGAGCAGAAATTCACACGAGGTGAAAAGGTATGCACTTCCTCCCGAGTGGCATACGCTATTTTTTTCCCGAATATGCTAAAACGACCACATTTTTATGCCTGCAACGTTAGAACGGCACAATTTGACAGCGGGCAGAAAAGTAGCCGCAGCGTGAAAAAAAGTTGCGCAGAGGGAAGAAAAGAAGCTGCAATCGGCACTAAAATGCTGCGCAGAGGGCAGAAAGTACTTTTCCGCCCGCTGCGCAACTTTTCTTACCGCTGCACAACTTTTTTTCCCGCTGGTCAAGAATCGATCACTTTCCACACGAGTTGCAGGCATGGAATGTGGTCTTTTTAGCGTAGTCGTGAGAAAAACACGTTTATGCATATTAAATATAAATTACTCCTGCGATTGCTTTTTGATGTCGTAACTATTGTTCTGCTCGATTGTTTCACTCCTGTTACGCCTTGACCGTCGAATATTTTGCGTGTCGCATGCCTGTCGGCACTTTATGAACCACTTCTATTCCGTCGAACACACTGATTATTGTCGTTGGCTACGGTGTCCGGCGCTGCCTCGACGAGCGGGGCGAACCAGACGCGTTCGGATAAATTCGCCAGGAGAAAGCGTGTAATCGTCGATGGAAAAAAATAAATAAATAAATAAAGAAAAAATAACGCAAAAGGAAAAACAAATTCAGACAAGGCCAGTGCAACGCGCTTTCTCGCAACGACTCTGAATCTGACGTGCGCTGAATACCATAGGTGCTTTGCATGAAAAAAAAAAAAAAAAAAAAAAAAAAAAAAAAACGAAGAAAAGTTATTCCACGTTGGACGTACCTATCGAATCTATTGTACTCACTGGCCTTTTTTTTTGCATATATATGTATATTAACCGTCCACGTCCGTCACGAGAGAAACAATGATCCGGTGTGCTTTGCGGACTCTGTTTACGCACACGCTATTAATGTCGTACGTATTCGTGCTTTTAGCAAACAGCAACAAAACAAGAAAAAAAATAAATAAACAATAAAAAACCGCCGCGATTTTTACTGTGAAACCGAATGGGAGGGACTCATAAAAAAAATCCTCAAAGGGCCTCTGTGACATACGACGCTAAATTACATCTCAATATACGTAATACACATCCGCTGTTTTTTTGCAACTTCGCCAATACTGCGTAAATTAAGCAAAGAAAAAAAAAAAAAAATAGCTAACAGTTTGGACTTAGTCTATAGCAGCCAACAGCAGCAGCAGCAATTAAATTTTCGAGTAGCGCATATTATTATTATTGTTATTGTTATTATTATCATTATTATTATAGTGCACCGTATCGCACAAATACACAGCGACGTAGGAGATGATAACTGGGCCCTCGACAGGCGTCCGGAATATCGTTGTTCCCTGTTTTTGTATACACACACGAATCCATAATACACTGAGAAAAATAAGTAAGGTAAACGTCCCAATAATCGACAGTGTACCAGTAATCGACAATATATGCTTTGACTATAGCAAAATCTACATTCAAAGCACACAACTGTCGATTACTAGTACACTGTCGATTACTGGGACGTTTACCTTAGTTGCGATTACCAATCATTGGTTCGAACTACCGATATATTGGTTACAGTTATATTGGTTACAGCTACTAAAATATTGGTAGCTCTGACCAATGATTGGTAATGATAACTATTAATTTTTTTCAGTGTACTGTGCCTACAAATTTGTACTTACTGTGCCCCACAATAACCGTGTCTCTCCCCCACTCACGATACTAAATAACTAGACCCACCTCTCACTGCTGAACAAGACGAAGCTTGCGTGTACCCGTAATTAATTTCCCCTCCGAGAAGCCTCAATCTCTCTCGCCAATCCTCATTAACCGGCCGTTTTATATATCTACACACATAGTTGACATTGGCGCCGAGACTGAAGGCTCGTCGACGATCGTCGACACACATTCTGCAACCAAAAAAAAAAAAAAAAAAAAAAAAAAAAAAAAAAAAAAAAAAAAATCCAGGGAAATAATTTTCAGAAATGTATCGTCTCAATGCAAAATTATTATCATTTTTAGGAGAACATTTTTTAAAGTAATTTTAAAGTAAATTGATGTTGCAGAATGTAATTCGAGTTTCGGACGACCCCGCGTTACAATTGCTAGTGATTTTGGTCATAGATATTTTTGCTTAACGCTAACGCCGCCGGTGTGTCACCCACTTATCTCGGAATCGCGAGGTTGTTTTTTAAAGAATAAAAATTGCTCAAGAAAAAAAAAGTACTTTTCTGCCTGCTGCGCAACTTTTCTTCCCGCTGCACAACTTTTTTTCCCCGCTGGTCAAGAATCGATCACTTTCCACCCGAGTTGCAGGCATGGAATGTGGTCTTTTTAGCGTAGTCGGGGAAAAAAAAACATATCATAAAAACATAAATACATATCATAAAATTGAGAGATGAGAAAAGTGGGTGGAAATGACACCTGGTATATCGGTTTTACGTGTAAACCCCACAATGAGAGCGCCTATACCCAACAAGCCGAACGGGGGCCGCAATCACGGCACGTTAACTTTAGGCCACCGGATTGTCTCGGTTGCAGCATACTAGGGATGTACCTGTTCGGGGGTAAGTTTTGCATGTGGGCGGACCGGAGTCGGCCCTGCACCTGTGCCGAGGTGGTATCGCGCCACCCAATGTGTCGCTGTGATCGCAAGCATTTCAACGACATCGTCTGGGCCCTCGTCACTGTCTTCCAGGTATTAATGTTCCGTCACTTCCTCTCAACGCTCTTGTCTTCATCATTTTACGACTCATCCGTAGTACCTTTTTACGATGTTATTACTTCATTATTCTATATTTATTTTCTCTCTCATGTTTAACGTCTCCCATCTCTTTCTCTCCTTTCCTATCTTAGCTCATCCTTCGACAATTACAAAAGTAATTTACATGTCTATCTGTGTTCACTCGTAAATTCACTGTTGAATCTCTGTCTCTAGTGTAAAAAAATTAGCGCTCTTTTGCTGTCACTTTTCACCGACCATTCACACTTATTTACTGAATCTATTTTATACTCTGTAGTTTTTTGAGACGTCTTAGTCTTAGTTTATGAAATATTTCTGTAGTAATTTTTTTTATGGATGATTTTCTTCCTTTTATTTTTCTCTCGAAATAAGCCTGAGATGTGAATAAGAGAAGGTTGGATCGAATTGAGATTCTGGAAAAAAATATACTGGACAGTTTTTTTTTACGCAGGCAATAAGTATGCTTATTGCTTGGGTAAGTCGCTATTGGATGTGGATGCTCTGAGATGCTGAAGTTTATTTTTTTCTCACACAGATCCTAACGCAGGAAGACTGGAACGTTGTGCTCTTCAATGGGATGCAGAAGACGTCGCATTGGGCGGCGCTTTATTTCGTGGCTCTTATGACCTTTGGGAACTACGTTCTGTTCAACTTGCTCGTCGCTATTCTCGTCGAGGGATTCTCGTCTGAAGTCAGTTTATTTTTTATTTTTATTTTTTTCCCATAAAAATGGGGTTCAAAATAGTGAATGACCAAAAAACGAATGGCCAAAATAACGAATTTAAAAATAATGAACGTCTGAATCTAGAATAACCATCATTACGAAATTTGCTATTTTCATTCGTTATCTTGATCATTCGCTATTTTAGCTGAATTTTAATAAAATGTGGGGTCAAAATACCGAATGATCAAAATAACGAATGGCTAAAATAGCGAATTTCGTAATGATGATTATTCTAGGTTTAGACGTTCGTTAGTTTTAAATTCGCTATTTTAGCCATTCGCTATTATGATCATTCACTATTTTGACTCTCACTCTAAAAATGATGGAAATTCTTATTACGAGATTTTTTTTTTTTTTTAGAGAAACGAGAGAAGAGAGCGAGAACAGCGAGAAATGGCAAAACTGGTGAGCAAAGACGGCGGAATGGGCAGCGACGATGGCTCGTCGAGAGTCTCGAGGTCCCATTCGATCACCGACAGCGACACTTATACTCAGCAGGTAAGTTAGAATTTTAAAAAGGTAGAGTTTTTCGGAGGATCCGAAGTTGTTGAGCATCTTTACAGGATTGTCGAAAGAATTCGTGGCAAAGCATCGAGGACGTGCGAAAGTACAAGGACAACTGCAGCCGAGAGCACAAGGACAATCGATCGTGGCGACATCCGATCGACGAGCCGAAATGCAACATACAGAAGGAAAACAAAATGATGAGCGGCGGCGGCGCCGTCGGCGGAGGACCGCAACCACCGCGAATCACGCACACAGCGGCTACGCCTCAGGATTCACCGAACACGACACTCGACACCGGCTACAGGGAATTAAATTGCAGGACAGTTTATCCTACGAATCTGTCCATCGAGTCAATTGACCGAACGGGCGTAAGTCGATATATATATTTTTTTTAACTGGGCAGTGACTGTTATTCAATTAATTGACGTACAATTAAATTTCATGATAAAAAAAATGTTGAACAGAGTCAGTGCAGTATTCCATCGGGATTGCTCAAACCGCCGGACAACAATCACAAATTTCCGGCGAACAATCTCGTGGGCAGTCAGGGTCAGCTTCCGTCGAGGCGAATGAGTCCAGCGTTTGTCTCCAACTCTTCCACGTCGCGAGAATTCGCCAGCTCGAGGTATATCACAGATGAGACTGGTGCTAAGTGTAAAAAAAATACTGACAACCTTTTTTTCGTTTGACTGTGAAATTAAAAAAATATTTGCAGCCCTCCAAGAATCCAACGAGGCTACTCGTGGCGCCTGTCTCGCCCTTCGCTCGGTCGAAAGCGAATGTCGCAGGGGGATGAAGATCCCGGAGGACGAGCTATAATACTGAACAACGGACGGAGCTCCTCAGGCTCGCATTCTATGTGCGTTAAACCAAAGTCACAACTCTTTCACATCACATTAAATATTATTAAATATTTATTATAGTATTAAAATGACATTGATGAATTTTTCCGGCAGATTGTACGCCAGCGATTTCGTCGGGTACAGCGCCAGCGGCGGCGGAGGATATTTGCACGGCTCCATACGCAACGACACTCAGTGCGACGCGCCGAACAATCGTTCGAGTTTCGCGGCGGGCAACAATCGCAGCGTCAGCCCGAATAATTCGATTAAAAGTCGCAGCTCGTCGATAGCGCGATGCTATACGCCTCATCAGGTAAACATCACAATTTTTTTCCTGACTACGCTAAAAAGACCACATTCCATGCATGCAACTCGGGTGGAAAGTGATCGATTCTTGACCAGTAGGGGAAAAAAGTTGTGCAGCGGGAAGAAAAGCTGCGCAGCGGGCAGAAAAGTACTTTTCTCACATCATTATATTTTTTATCCATCCTAATACGATCTTTTATTACAGATGAGATGGATGGGCGATCACATTTCCCTGTCGCGTCGAAATTCCCTCCGCGCGGGTTACGACATCGTCCAGTCGCGCGGCAAAGTGTTGCCCTTCGAGGAGGTGAATCTGCCAGCTCTGTGTTCAACCCCGAGAACGATAAACAATTTGACCCTGGAGACAGGGGCGTTGCCGCGGATAAAGCATCTCGTGGAGGAATCGGATTGCGATCGAACGTTCGGCTCGCGCGGCGCTGTCGGCAGCGGCGGCGAGCAGACGCCACCGTCGAACGGAAACGCGAGCGCCGCAAGCAGCGTCGAAAGAATAAAAAAAATCTTCATGTTCTTCGAGCCGAAGGGCTGCCTCAAGGAGCGCGACGACTATTCGCTCTTTATCTTCCCACCGAACAATCGATTTCGCGTTCTCTGCCGTTTGTTCGTCGAGCAAAAGTGGTTCGACAATGTTGTGCTGCTGTTCATCGGACTCAACTGCATCACTCTCGCCATGGAACGGCCGAACATTCCGCCGGACAGTCGCGAACGCGTCTTTCTCTCCACTGCCAATTACATTTTCACCGCTGTCTTCGCCGCAGAGATGTTCGTAAAGGTAGGACACGAATTATTCATTTTTTTCTGAATATAATTCATTTTTTCGTACGTTAAAAATATGTTCGCTTATTTTTGTAAAAAAGGTCGTTACTTCCGGGATGCTTTACGGATCGGATGCATATTTTACTTCCGGTTGGAACATCATGGATGGATCTCTCGTCATTATCTCTATAATCGATCTTTCGATGTCCGTTCTATCGTCGAGCAGTCCGCGAATATTTGGAATATTGAGGGTAAGTATTTTTTTTTAATAGTAAAGCAACAATATTCGGTTTGATGTAGTGGAATAGTACATTACGCTACAAGGGAGCGAAGTGCAACTTCTCACCGAGTGTGAAGTTTGATGCCCGAGCGAAGCGAGGGCAGAAATTCACACGAGGTGAAAAGTTGCACCCCTCCCATGTAGCGTACTATACTTTTCTCCCGATTTCACTGAAAAATAACTCCATTTCGCGTGTGCAACGGGGACGGAAAATTAGGTTATTTATAACAAATGACGATCCGCATGCGTAATGCGATTTTCATTTCTCCCGCAGGGCAGGAATGAGCCGATTTCCTCCCTAGGGAGGAAATGAAATCGTATTTGGCATGCGCGAGCCATTTGTCAAAAATGAGCTATTTTCCGCCCGCGTTGCGGACACGAAATGGGGTTAATTCAGTGGAGTCGGGAGAAAAGAATATTTTTTATTAAATGAATTCTTCAATGCTCAGGTATTTCGATTGCTGCGCTCTCTAAGGCCGCTGCGAGTGATTAATCGGGCTCCCGGCTTGAAACTCGTCGTCCAGACTTTGCTCTCCTCGTTGCGGCCAATCGGAAATATCGTTCTCATATGCTGCACGTTTTTCATCATATTCGGCATTCTCGGGGTTCAGCTGTTCAAAGGGGCGTTTTACTACTGCGACGGACCGGACATAAAGCACGTGCGAAATAAGACCGATTGCCTGGCGGACAATCGAAACGTTTGGCTGAACAGAAAGTACAACTTCGACGATCTCGGAAAGGCGTTGATGTCGCTTTTCGTATTATCCTCGCGCGACGGTTGGGTTAATATCATGTATACCGGACTGGATGCTGTGGGAGTCGATCAACAGGTTAGTACGACGATTAACACCACAAATTTTAATTGCTCAAACGCCTAATTAATTAATAAAACGATCGTCGTCGTTTGCAGCCCGAGGAAAATTATTCCGAGTGGCGTCTCCTCTACTTCATCGCGTTCATCCTGCTGGTAGGATTCTTCGTTCTTAACATGTTCGTCGGTGTGGTGGTCGAAAATTTCCACCGCTGCCGGGAGGAGCAGGAGAAGGAAGAAAGAGTGCGAAGAGCGGCCAAACGAGCTCTGCAAATGGAGAAGAAACGTCGAAGTAAAGCTTCGAATAACCAATTTATTCCTCCATTTTTTTTTATCGACTTTACACTTTTTTTCTTATTCTGCAGAGATGCACATGCCGCCCTATTATACGAATTACTCGAAGACGAGACTCCTCGTCCACAACGTCGTGACCTCGAAGTACTTCGACCTGGCGATAGCAGCGGTTATCGGACTGAACGTCGTGACAATGGCGATGGAATTTTACATGATGCCGAAGGCGTTGACCTACGCTCTTAAAATCTTCAATTACTTCTTCACGGCGGTTTTTATCCTCGAGTCGTTCATGAAACTATTGGCTTTGGGGCTTCATCTCTACCTGAAGGACAAGTACGCGTCGTTAAATCTTCTCAACGAGACTCAAATAACGAACGTCGCAATCAGTCTGCAATTTCACTGTAAAATCTGTGACTGTAAAATCAGACTGTAATTATCTGTGTAATTCTCATCCACAGATGGAATCAGCTGGACGTGGGAATTGTGATACTATCGGTGGTAGGGATCGTCCTCGAGGAGGTGGAGTCCAAGATAATCCCCATAAACCCAACGATTATTCGCGTTATGAGAGTCCTTCGAATTGCCAGAGGTAATTAGCGTTTCCTTCTCCTCGTTAAAATAATTAGCATTCCTACTAACAGCCGAAAATTCGTCGCCGATGATTCGCGATTGCAGTGTTGAAGTTGCTGAAAATGGCCAAAGGGATACGCGCACTTTTGGACACTGTTATGCAGGCGTTGCCGCAGGTTGGAAATCTCGGTCTTCTGTTCTTCCTTCTCTTCTTCATTTTCGCCGCTCTGGGAGTCGAACTGTTCGGCAGACTCGGTAAGTCAAATTCCGCCTCCGCGATCAACGGTTTTGTGACGGAAAATTATTAACTATGTTTTTTTCCTCTGCATTTCGCGCAGAATGCAGCGACGAAATGCCGTGCCAGGGACTCGGGGAACACGCACACTTCAGCAACTTCGGTATGGCCTTCCTGACGCTCTTCCGGGTGGCCACCGGCGACAATTGGAATGGGATTATGAAGGACACGCTGAGGGACGACTGCGACGACGCTACGGATTGTGTGAAAAATTGCTGCGTCAGTACTATTATCGCGCCGATATTTTTCGTCATATTCGTGCTAATGGCGCAGTTCGTTCTCGTGAATGTCGTCGTCGCGGTGCTTATGAAGCATCTCGAGGAGAGTCACAAACAGGTCGGTGGAAAAGCGTTCGAGTATTCTACTTTTTAATCACATTTTTTTTTTATCTGAATGCGAATCGTAGCGTAATGTACTATTCAGGCGAATTTCTCCAAGAGTATTTTTACCAAGGGGTATTTTTTCCGGGGGTATTTTTTCCGGCTACCGAATCGACATGCTCAATTTTTTTTTTTACTTTCAGATGGAGGACGAGCTCGACATGGAAACGCAGCTCGAGCGAGAACTCGCCGCCGAGCAGGAGGAGCTTCTCGAGGTCGAAGAGGAAGAAGACGACGAGGAGGACGACGAAGACGATGTCAACGACGACGATGACCTCAGCGACAATTTGAAGGACGGCGCCACCGACAGAACGAGCGGCGACGACGACGAAAGAGCGACTCGCGTTCGAACGGGATCGCTGCGCTACAAGATGGCAACGGAGCGAGATCTCGGCGACGACGTGGAGAGCGCGCTCGAGGAAACGGAGGAGGGCGTGAGATTGCGCGTCACCAGCAGCCGCAGCGCCCTCGTCACCGGAGCTCTGATAGACACGAAGGAAATCTCGAGCGTCCACTCGGAGCATCTTCAGGGTCCGCTGATGAAGATACTGAACGTCGAGGACGACCTGCCGCCGGTTGAGGACGGCGATTCTATGAGACCGGCGCTCGCCAAGGTTCGCTCGTTGCCCGCGAACTTTACGTACAATCCGCCCGCCGAAAATCTCCGACAAGCGGAAGGTAATCCATCTGTTATATTGTTATGGCTCTGTTATAATTCATTGGCGGTTGTTTTTTTTTTTAATTTTCATTGCATTTTTTTAATGTATACTAATGATATAAATTGTTTAAATAGCTCGTGTAAAAAAAAAGGTCCTGCATTATGTCCACGATTGCGGTCGCAATTTTGATCTGAACCAAAAATTTCAAAAAGATTATTAATCTGTAGGAAATTCGCTATCGCGCTATGAGAGTTTTTTTTTTTTTTTTAATTTGACAAAATGGCGGCGGTTTGAACGCAAATTATCGAATTTAGCCCTTTTTTTCGACAGTTTTTCGTAAAAAAATAGGAAGATTTAATAAAAAAAAATAAAAGCTTTCATAGCGCGATAGAGAATGACGTTAGAAATGTTTTCTCAAAATTTGAAATCGATATCGTCATAACTCTTCATTTGAGAGTGGACACCGTTTGAAAAACAACATTCCGAGAAAAAGGCGTTTAAAGTTTGCACACGCCACTGTCACGCTGCAATCCCTTTCTCTAAGAAAGGCTGTAGCGACCGAAATAATTCGAATTTCGATTAAACAATTTAACAGAATATTTATAACCGTGTATACTATCCGATAATGAAAAAAAAAAAAAATCGATTTTTTTTTTTATTTCACACTGTGACGATCCCTTAACCAACCCTTTGGAAATATTCGCAGATCCCTCGGAATCATCTTGGACCCTCGAGGAGCGTCCTCGCCGCGGCCGCGGCTTCTCGGGCCGCCACTCAAGATACAAACTGAAGCGTCGCGAGACGTTCCACGCGCAGAAACGCGCGGCTTCGATTTTACCCGCCGGAACGACGTCGCGCACGCGATTCGAGGTCGCCGAGATAATAAAGCCGCCGACGAGCAATCTCAGCGTGCCGCGCATTATAAATCAGAAGAATTCTGCTCTCTACGGCAGCACGAGCAAATATCTTCAGCAGCCAACGACGGAAGTGGACGCAGAGTCAGCTTCAGGTTCCGGAAGAACACTGCTGACGGTCCATATGACGACCTTCCCCAGCCCAAAATCCTCGACGCAGTTGACCGTCGATTGCGGCATTGAAAGGCGACACTCGGCTTCGTCGCTGAGTCCTTCTGTCCCAGGTTACGACGACAGAAGCGCCATCTGCGGAAGCAGCAGCGCTGCCAAAGCGTCGAGTCAAATAATCGCAACTTCCGTCGACGCTGAAAATGCAGCTGCGACAATCGGAAGTAACAGCGCCAGCAATGTCGGCGCCACCGTCGCTTCCGCAAGAAGAGGAAACGGCGTCAGCCGATTTGGGAGATTCGCCCGAAGCGACACTTCCGGTTGGTCGAGTCCCGTCGTTCCACATCCGGCGGAGAGCGATCTCGACGTGCAGTCGGTGATTAACGAGAGGAGACCGTCCAAATTAAAAAGTGCCAGCCAAGCTGTTCAGTCATCGAGCAGCGATACCGACGCAGCAGTGACGACGACGACAGCGACGGCGACGACGACGACTGCGTCGCCGAGCGATGACAATCGAGCTCAAGAAAGCGAAGCCTTTTCACCGGTGACAATCGAGCAGAATGGGAACCTTGCAATTTTGTACAAGGACGGCGACGACGAGTGCGCGATCGTCGAACAAGTGGGAGCGGAGATCCCGGAAATTGTCGTCGAAGCGTCGAGCGGCGACGACGATGAGACGAGGGACGAAAGTCGCACGGAAAATGACGTTAGAATAAGTCTCGAGTACGTCGACGTAGCGAATGATGCTGAAGAGGCGAGCGTCGGGAGGAGAAATGAGGACGAAGCGCTCGAAGCGCTGCTATTGGTTCCGGCGACGTCCTCAGCGTCCTTGAAAATCCAGCCCGAAGGCTCGGACAGTGATCCCTAATTTTTGTTCGGGGACAGTTAGGTTTCTTAATTTTTTTTTGCAACGCGCAGCAGTCGCTGTGCGGCTTTAAGGCCATGTGAAACACTGAGCGCCGAAAATCTTTGGATGTGCGGTTTGTCGCCGATTATGAACGGATCGAAGCGAAAATTGAAACACAGACGCCTCTAATGTGAATCTCGTGAATGAATTAGTCAGAATTTTGATTGTCGAAAAAAAAAATTACAGATCGGTTACCGACATCAATTTTTTTAATTAAAATCAAAATTCTGACTAATTCATTCACGAGATTCACATTACTGGCATCTGTATTTCGATTTTCACTTCGATCCGTTCATAATTCACGAAAAAAAAAGCGTATCCGAACTTTTGAGGTGAGCGTCGTCGGTATTTCACATCGCCTTAAAAGAGAGAAACGCGCGTGGATCGCGTGAAAGGTGCAAGAACTGTTTTATCATTTTTAGCGTAGGATATTCTATTCGTTGCGCCGAAACGTTGGGGTTTATTGTTTTCCGTTCGACGGACCGACGAGGTCGTAAAAGTCATCCAAGGCTGTTGGTTGGTTCGCGTCTTTTAAACGCGCCGAAATTTCTACCCGACAGTTACCTTTATTGTTACGATGCATTAGGGTGATGCGAAGATAAGGTTTTTCCTCGTCATTCGTCTCGTCTCAGATGTTTGGAGAGACGGAAGACGAGCCGCATCTTTGCGTCGCCGCGTTATACATATTTAGATGAAAAAAAAAAAGATAAAAAAATGAAAAAAATTAAGTAATCACCGGTAAGCCGAGGTTACGTTAATACGTACCAAGTAGATTCGGCACCAATTGCCTCGTATGCCCATGACAATCTCTTATTGCCGCGAATTCGTCGTCTCTCGCGACTCTCCGCGCGAGTCACGACGCGCGAATAAAAAAAAAACAAACGTAAAGAATAACAAGAAAACATAAAGTAATAAAGGAAGAAAATAAGATAACTAGCGAATCGTAGAAATTGCTAGCGTATAATGAATGCCGACTGCTCGAGAGCGATGAGTTCGTCGGAGGCGTTTCCACGGATTTGACGACAGTCGGCAAGAACAAAATTAAAAAATAGTATATTATGCTACAAGGGAGGAAAGTGCATCTTTTCACCGAGTGCGAAGTTTGATGGCCGGAGCGAAGCGAGGGCAGAAATTCACGCGAGGTGAAAAGGTATGCACTTTCTCCCGAGTGGCGTACGCTATTTTTTTCCCGACTATGCTAAAACGACCACATTTTTATGCCTGCAACGGTAGAACGGCACAATTTGGCAGCGGGCAGAAAAGTAGCCGCAGCGGGAAGAAAAGTTGCGCGGAGGGAAGAAAAGAAGCTGCAATCGACACTAAAATGCTGCGCAGAGGGCAGAAAAGTACTTTTCTGCCCGCTGCGCAACTTTTCTTACCGCTGCACAACTTTTTTTCCCGCTGGTCAAGAATCGATCACTTTCCACCCGAGTTGCAGGCATGGAATGTGGTCTTTTTAGCGTAGTCGGGAAAAAAATAAAAAGTCTAACTTTCAAGCGCAGAATTGACCAGTTTGCTTGCGTTTCGAGCGCCGTACGTATCGCGTGTGACGCGCTTACGACTTGGCCGAGACGTCGTTATAAAGAATAAGAGAAAAAGATTTGAGGGAAAAAAAAGTGTCTCGCGGCCGCACTATTTGTGAATATTATATAGTTTAAACGATCTGCTGTATTATAGAGAGAAAGAGAGATACAAATAACGCCAGCTGCGGATAGCCGTGCGCACCTTTGTGCGCACTTACCGCGCAATTGCGATAGCGAAATTCGGAGCTAGCTCGCAGCTCTTCTGCCAAAGAGATAAAAAAAACCAAAAAAAAAAAATCATTCGGACTCTGCACGACCACGACCGCCCTTTAACAGCACTGAAACTATAATTTTCCGTTTCTTCTTCTTTCTCGTGTCATCCTTTCTACTTCATACTTAAGTAACGACGACGCTAGTGTCGCGTTCTCGACGCGCGATCTCCTAGAAAAAAGAAAAGAGACAAAAAAAAAAAAGAAAAAGATACAATCAAGGAGCGTAAAAAACTTTTCATTGACATCTGTGATATCTATGTACCTATACACACACCTATACAATTTTACTTAACGGTAGTAGAATATTCCCGGCAAAAAAGAAATTCAACAAATTTCAGCGAGAAGCGTCATAAAAAAAAATTAAAAAATAAAAATCATCGAGCGGACGCTGAGCTGTGCGCTGCGAGGGAAAAAAACGCAAATGAAAAACTAGGGATTATTTCTATGTACATACAAACGATATTCTGTCTACACTCGACGTGATTTATTTTGATACAATAATGTATAATAGAGTTATATTAACTATTGAGGGGGAAATTTGTCACGCGAATTTTCCGCGGAAACGAGGAATCAGGGAGAGTGAGAGAAAGGTGAGAGAGAGCGAAGAGAGAGCAAAAAAAGAAGCCCTCGGCTACGAATGCGTGACAATTGTTATCGACACTTGTAATAACGACTTGTAAATTTCCTGTTAGCCGCAAAAAAAAATACTTATACACGTTTGATCGAGATTGAGGCGAGATCGTCGGGGCTCCTTTCGCTCGTGTCCGCGCCGCGAGCCACCGGGAAGCAGCAGTCACGAGGGTAATTCGTTGCAACGCGCAGCACGTACTAATTACTATTACCTTATAGTATTTTAGTAGGAGTATATAATAATGTTCGATAGTCGCGCGAGCGGCCGTCGATAGATCGATGCAGGGAGACAATCGCTATGCCTACCTTACGTATATAAATTATACACGCGCTCTAGGTGCCGTTGGCAACACCGAGGCGCAATAAGAAATGTGTAGGCCGTGTGAGGAACAAAAAAAAAAAGAAAGAAAATGAATTTAAGGTAGCTATACCGCTACGTACTAGTCAAATCAGTGGTAAATTTTTAAAAGCGTTTTTTACAATTCCTGGTTGTTTAATAAATTGTTTCGAAGTGTTACTGACGTTACAGCATTAGTTCGTAATAGGCAAATACGTTCAAAGCCATAATACGAATAGAAAGACGACTGATATATACAAATTCCCAATGTCATGTTTTTTCGCGGAGTTTTTTACTAGAATAAACCGTAATAATAGGTCAATTATGACGAACGATAGCTCATTTTTATTATTGGAAGACCCTTTGTCGATTGACCGTCCAGATTTTTTATAGTATCAATAGTTCGAAAGATACAGCCATTTTTATACCCTATCCTAACCTAACAGGCGATAAACAAATGGCTGCAACTTTTGAACTACTCGTACTATCAAAAATCTGGACGGTCAATCGATAAAGGGTCTTCCAATAATAAAAATGAGCTATCGTTCGTCATAATTGACCTATTATTACGGTTTATTCTTGTAAAAAAACTCCGCGAAAAAACATGACATTGGTAATTTGCATATGTTAGTCGTCTTTCTATTCGAATTATGGCTTTGTATGAATTTGCCTATTAAGAACTAATGCTGTAACGTTAGTAACACCTCGGAACAATTTATTAAACAACCAGGAATTATAAAATCGCTTTTAAAAATTTAGCACTGATTTGACTAGTACCTTAAACAAAAAAAAATTGATGATCGCGTGCGCGCGTGTGCACTATGCCTTCTTGTAGTATGTATGCATTAAATTGCGGTGCAGAATCCCGGAGACGCGCCTTAGCGAGAATATTATAACAAATTGTAGTTGATTTAAAATGAGAGGCGAGAGAATATATAGCGATGGACGAAATATGTACTATACATCAATAGACGACATAAATTGGAACGGAGTGAAGTGTGTTTTTTTTCGTTCTTCATTTTCTTCTTACCCATCAACGGACTCGTCGATCAGCGGAGATCTCACGATCGATCAATCGATCGCACTCGTCATCCGTGGCGAGTGCGGCAGAGTTTTCCGTGAACACGAATTCTGTAGATGCAAGTGTACTCGGGATTGCCGCTGTTGGAGTGGACCTTCAGCTCGATTATTTCATAAGCTTCCGCTGGTTCGAACTGGAACAATATTTTTGATGAGCTCGAAGATAGATTTTTTTGTATTGCCTACCTTCATTTTTTTATCGCTTTGCTATGTTCCCCTTTTGCTCTGATTTACTATTTTTTTTTTTTTTTTTTTTAATTGATATAGAATTGTACCTGGACCGGAAAATACTGCACAGGAGTCGCGCGATTGTCGTACGTAAATTGGCCGAACAAAAAGCCATCCTTGTCGTCAACGTTGCGAAGGCCCTATAGGAAGAAGCAGCGGTGGTTAATTTTTAGCTCTGCGCTCGGATGGTACAACAGAGCGAAAAGATGAAGAAGCGAGGCCGTTACCCATACGGAGAAGTCACGGGGGGCGGTTGTGGTCTCGCCGGCCGGCGATATCGACGGTGAAATGTGTTCCATGCTCACCCCGGATACATAGATGAAGTCGAGAAGACGAATAACGATCGAACCCGTCGATCCCTTGAACGCCCAACACTCGCCGGGCAAAACTCCCGCCTGCGACGGGCAACGAGCACTATTCGTGAATCTCTGCGCATCGGCTTCGAGCGCCGTGACAATAATAGTTACCTGTATGACCGCTTGGGGCGTATTGTGTTGACGACAGAGGGGGATTCCCAGAATCGACAGCACCGGCGCGCCGGCCGTGTAGCTCTCCGTGTCCCTCGTGGAAACGACGGATCCACCTAATGTAATTTCCATCCCCGATCAATTAGACCCTTGGGGATAATTAACCGAACTAATTTAACGCTCATGAACGCAAACCGACAAACCCAGAGCCTCGAGGGCGTAATCGGTCCTTCCGGTTTTGTCCGCGTCGTATTTTAGCAACTCGCTTCTTACCAGCTCCTCGATTCCTGCGATGCAACAAAATCAAATTATCCGTACTGACAAGTGAGGTAGACGTACCATTTTAGGACCATCTGTGGCTATCACATTCACTATGTACAGTGGCCACTAACGGTACATCTACCCTAACAGAATTCAATTACCCACTTTCGGAACATTCTTCTCTGAGCCTCGCGACGGCTTCCGTCATTTTAGGGATGGAGTTCCGGCTTTCCATTATATTCTCCACCTCCCTCTGCGCGTCGAGAATACAATTATAAAGAAATTATAAAGAAAGAAGCAACGTTAATCGATGCAACGCGGGGGGGGGGGGGGGGGGGGTGGCTTTAGATGAATTAGGTACCCGCGATTACCGTGAGGGTGCTCAGCTGTCGTCGCAGCTTCTCGAGATCGGATTTGACGCTCGAAAAGGACTCTCCCCTCGACAAATCTTCCCAGAAATGACCGGCGGATATCGCTGCAGTGGCAATTACGTCGTATTTGAAATATTTGTTATTTTGTTTATTTAATTCTCCACACTTTGTTGTGAGTGAAGGTGAAGATACCGGCTTACCGAACATCACTGACACAACGAAAAGTGCCAATGGCTTGACCATGCGGCAGTACCAAGGTTCCGGGTAGCACGTGTTCGATCCTAGGGAGCTACTGCTGCGCGAATTATTGCAGCGACAGCAGGCATTACGCGAGCTCATCGGGTTCACGACATAATCAACTGGTTATCGCGCATCAGAGACGATTCCACCGATTTTTCGCACTTGCAAACCAACGTTTTTTATCTGTCACAACGGGCTTGATTCGATTTTATTCGCTCTATGCTCACTTCACGTCGTAGATCGACGATTCTCGTCGAACCGTACGATTTTAATTAATTCTAATCTTATTCCGTAGATCAGATCTAATCAGATTCCGAAAATAAAGCAATCGAGAAAAAGAATTGCATTTTTTCTCGTTATACGTATAATCTGCTTTTATTCTCACGAGATTCATCAACATTCGTGCACCAACGCAAATGTTCGGAAGGAGCATTGAGATAACACAGTGGTTAACAGATGCCTATGTAAATATCAACGTAGCGATCGTAAAACTACTATTTACAAGTTGGGGGTACGGGATTTTCGCGAACCCGCCGCTTCGAACTGTATTTTGTGCCCAGGGAGTTGAAAATTCGGACCCTGAGACTATCCTCGAAATCGTAGTCTTTGTAAAGGCGTTCGGCTGCCCATAAAGTGTTCACTCCTTCGACCTTTCTCTGTAAAATTAAGGTACAAGAATTACTATTTTCCGTTTATTAAAGCAAAACAGAAAAAAATGGGTGGGGATCAAAATAACGAATGGCCAAAAAGCGAATGGCCGAAATAACGAATTTAATTTTCCGTTTACTAAAGCAAAACAGAAAAAAAAATGGGTGGGGATCAAAATAACGAATGGCAAAAAGCGAATGGCTAAAATAACGAATTTAAAAGTGATGGACGTAAAAAATAAGCAAATGAACTTACATCCATTATACTTAGAGTACGTCCCATTTCGTAAAGCGCATGAGCGCTCACATGTTGCTCAGTAGCATCGATGGACGGTTTATGAGGGTCTCGACGCTGCTTTATACATCTGCTGTACAATTTGAGAGCGGTGACGCCTTCGAAGCGACAGAAGTGAGCGAAACCTTTTATGAGATCAGTGAGTCCGACTATTGGCTCATCTTTTCGGATGTTCTCGCATTCTGTTCGCGGAAAATCGTACAAATATATTTATTATTAGAATGTGAAATATCGCGGTCGGTAATAAAAACTGAAATTAAGGGTAATAAGCCGAGGATTTAAAAAAAAAAAAAAAAAAAAAAAAAAACAGTACTTGCCTTCTATTATCTCATCAAGAATTGGACGGGTGCAGCACGACATGAAATTCCACAAGTAAAGTAGCTCGAAAAGGAACAACTTGTAGTACGAAACTCCATAAACTTGTCCATCTTTATCCGTCAGCCCCGCAAATCGTCTTTGAATAAATGGTTCGGCTTCTGCCAATGAGCCGTGCACATTTTCGCTGCGCTTTCCTTCTCGAATTGATCGCTGAATGCGCACTACGTCGTCGGCGTTGTTGAGAGCACCGGCACAGACTATAACCATAGAACGATAGACATATAATCATCAGACCGTAAATCAGTAATAATCGATTAACAGATAGAGAGAGAGACGTTTATTTTGTACTCTGGGTCCAGGGACCCCTAAGAGAAAAAAGAATACATTTCCAAAAATCAGCACTCAGAAAACAAAAATAGAAAAATGTACTTACGCGCCGCAAAGTAAGCGTAGAAACATCCACCCCATTGAGCCTCTCGCTGCAATTGCTCGTACGATTCGTATGCCTGGGAATAATTCAATTGAATGGCATGACACCAGGCGACTTCGTGAAGACACAGCAATTTCATTTCCCTCTGAGGCGACGCCCGGACCGCTCTTTCGTAGGCTTCGATAGCTGTCTCAATGTTCAACTGCGGACGAGCGGAGATTAAAATCTTTTTACTGCACTACTTAAAAAAAAATAATAATATACGATTCGTACCTGTAGACGTTCGATTCTGCCGGCGAAGTAGCTAAAGATCGCAGCTTCGCCGAATTCCTCGCGACGCTCGCGTATATATTGCTTAGCCGATACAATAACGCACTTCTTGTACCAATGGAAATCCGCAATTAACGGTCGTACGAGCGTGACATAGCCGAGAAGTGCGAGCCTGCATTTAGCGAATGATAAAATGCAACGATAAAAACACACGAAGATCACAATCACCAGGATGAAAAAGTAATTGCACCTCGTGCGCCATTATAATCGTTGCAATAACTGGGTCGTCAAAACTCACGAGGCGAGAGGCGCCCGCATGTCCTCGCTGAGTCGTGTGTGCATTACGGCACCCATCCCCGTTCGCAGTTTGCCCTCGAAGCCCGCTACGCTCGCGAGTCTCACTATTGCCGGCGGCAGGAGACTCACGGTCACATGAAATATTCCGTAGCCGAAACTCACGGCTGCCATGAGACGCGCGATTTCCGAGCGCTCGTTGAAACTGCAAACAGCCAATTGTCGTGGATTATAAATATATGCGGGGACAAATGAACTTTGTGGAGTGGATAATGCGCTACGACATCCGATTCACGGATGACTCGGTTACGTGTGTCACTAGTGGAATCTTCTGCTGGGATTTTGCTGGGATTTTTTGTCAAGTTTGTCAAGTTGAAAGCTAATTTTCAGCCAAAGGACAGGCATATTGAGAGCATCTCAAGATATGAATTTTTTATGTTTTTTTTTTTTTCAAGAATAAACAGAATGCGGTAATAACGTAAAAAAAATATGTAAAAAGGTAAATACAACAGAGTTAAATACTAGCGATAGTCGATCGAGGACTAAAAGGGACGACGTCGAACCGGCGACAGATGTAAAGCAAATAAACGTTACCGGGTTAGTTCATCATTCGTCAAGATACCAGTTGGAAAGGACGATCGCAATGAAGAGGAGTCGTAGCCGCCGGTCGGCATGCTTTTCGGAGCATTTGAATCGTGATGCCGAGCGCCGCGATTAAAGCACTTGCCGGTGCCACTTATGTCGGGGCTCTTATGAGCTGCGAATTTAATACACATCACCTACTATCTCGAAAAAAGAAGAGGCAGAATTTAAGATGTGTTGTACGAATCGTAGCTACCTGAAGGCTTTCCGCCGAAGGTTTTACGATAGAGCTCAAGAATTTCATCGTACGTCCGTCGATAAATATGCCAGGCCTTTCGAATCATCCAACCGGCGTGCAAAAATGCCGTTTTAGCGCCATTCACGCCGCCGTTTATCGATTGTTGAACACAAACGAGCGCCGCGATGAAGCATTTTGTCTCCGCCAATACGATTTGGCGCTCCAATCGTATCATATTTTCCCTCTGAAACACAAATCGCATCTTCAGAATATTTCCTTCTTTTTTTCCTTCTACACTTTTGTGTGTGGGGTTCAAAATAGTGAATGTCCAAAAAGCGAATGGCCAAAATAACGAATTTAAAAATGATGGACGTCTGAATCTAGAATAACCATTATTACGAAATTTGCTATTTTAGTCATTCGTTATCTTGATCATTCGTTATTTTAACTGCATTTCAATAAAATGTGGGGTCAAAATACCGAATGATCAAAATAACACTTTTGTCTTCGATCGAAGCAGTATTAGAATTTCTTACACTTGACGATCCTGTCTCCTGCCGCCAGAAAAATTTGCTCGTTAGAGATTGCAGCCATCCTGTATAACTATCGCAATCCTTTTCTGTGTCCCTCAGAATCTCCAAAGCCTTCTGAATGTTCTCCTTTTCCCAGCACATCATAACGTTCTGAGTCAAATAAATCAGACTCAATTAATATTTCAGTCCTCTCGACTCTGAAGTCGAATTGCAGAGTTGCGGCGTAAACTGATAACTTACCAGTACCGCTATGAAGCATCTCGCCGACTTGACGTGAAGACTGTTCGGCCGCTCTGAGAACAGAGCCTCCGCCTCCGCAGGCTTATTGTTCAAAAACAAAGACACTCCGATTCT
This sequence comes from Itoplectis maculator, assembly GCA_964034905.1. Taxonomy (NCBI): domain Eukaryota; kingdom Metazoa; phylum Arthropoda; class Insecta; order Hymenoptera; family Ichneumonidae; genus Itoplectis; species Itoplectis maculator. The sequence goes on along the minus strand of OZ035853.1, from coordinate 808,033 downwards.
AGCTATTTTCCAGTCCTCCTCCTTGTCGGTCATTCTCAAAAGATATCGCAGCTTGTCGAAGCTGCGCAGAGCTTTCTATCCCAGCGACGCAAGGCTTGAATTGTTCCCCTCGTCTCTCTCCGACATGACGACAAATCTAAAAGGCAAAATAAAAAATTGTCTGCCCAAAATTTCACCGACTTCCCTGAGAAATAAAATCACTCGTCGAGTGTCTCGCTTATTGAGCGGTGGGAAAATAAACAATATCTGTAGCATCGAACAATTAATTTAAGGATTTAAAAAAAAAAAAGAAAAACTTCCCAATCGAATCGAAAACAAATTCTGTTGGGGCTTATTTTTTTGGTCACTTTGAGAGTCGTGATTGCTGAAGTAGAATAGTAAAAAAAAAAGAAAAACTTGCCAATCGAATCGAAAACAACTTCTGTTGGGGCTTATTTTTTTGGTCACTTTGAGAGTCGTGATTGCATTGTAGGATTATAAAAAAAAAAGAAAAACTTGCCAATCGAATCGAAAACAACTTCTGTTGGGGCTTATTTTTTTGGTCACTTTGAAAGTCGTCATAATTGCTTTAGTAGGATTGTAAAAAAATAAAAACTTGCCAATCGAAACGAAAACAAATACTGCCGAAAATCCGCAATTCCGAAACCGTTCGATGACCGTCGACACTGTCTGTTCGCCGCTGAGATATACGCTTACCGCAATTCACGTAATCGAAAGTGGCAACGAAAATCTACAGCTTCGCTACCGGACTCATCTGATTCGCGTCGAACACATTGGAACCGTTCGCGTCAAGGTCATCGAGTGCACCGAAGCTTCGAATTGCATTATCCGAACTGGCGTCGACGGTTGTCAGAGCCGCTCGAAGATAAACTGAATATCCGCGGTGAAAGCAACTGCGCCGCAGAAACGGCCGAAGAAGGCGGAGGGTGGAAGACAAAATGAAAAGCCGCACGCGATTGACGTGGGCGTTGATGCAGAAGGCCGGACGCTTCCGCCGCGGCCCTTACGTTACGTACACACTGGAGAACCGCGCGTGTCCATCGCTATATCTGTTGTTTGCAGTATTGATTTTCTCTTAGAAAGTAATAACTTACAGCCGCCCGCACTCGTCCGGCCTAAGCAGCGGGCTGATGATAGCGCATGCAACGCCGCTAACGTCCGTGACGAACGGGGTAAAGGGTTGTTCTCGGCTGACTTGTTATACATATACGGTTTACCGACCGGCTTACGATGGCCGATTAGCGCCCTCTGCTGAAAAAAAAAAAAAAAAAAAAAAAAAAAAAAAAAAAAAAAAAAAAAAAAAAAAACACCGCATTTACCTTATTTAGATTATTTTTTATTATAGTTTATTATGAGGTTTATACTTACAATGTCGATGTCACGTGCCACTTTTATTTATAGAACTGCAAACCGTTCGGCTTTGGCGTCCGCGGCAAGATGGGTTTTTTGTTGTTGTTCGAAAATTAACATTCCGCGATTGTAGAAATAAAATGAATAATCTTTAATTATCTAGATTCGTCGTATGTACAGTTTGCATTTACATTATATTGCTTGGGCGCAACGAGCTCATATAAATTCGAGGCCTTCGAATTTCTGATCTACGACCCTCGTGTCCGATAGTAGGATCTGCCCTTGGATGGTAAAGGCTGTTATGTAAGTGGCAGTCTGGCCCTTGTATTCCTCCGTCTTGAGCGCGACGATTATCGAGTCTTGGGAACCGGGCAGAAATTTGAAGCTCGAGAATCCTCTGACGGGCACCAAATTATCAAGTTTTGTCACCTGCGAATGCCAAACGATCATTGAGTAAGATAGGGAACCTTTTTTTTTTATTTGTGAATATTGGACTCAAGTTACCTTGACGCTCGTGAAATTTTCGTCGGTGCTGAGCAAAACGTTGCAGCTCATGACCTCGTCCTTAGTCTCGTTGTATCGTTCCTCGGAGCATCTGCGCGGCAGGAAGAACCAACTTTTGTGAACGTCGCTCCACGCTCCTGATTCGTGTATCATATATCCTAATCAAACACGAGTTAATTAATATCCAGAGTAATGAGGCAAACGTAGAGAAATGTATTCGGAGGCAAAGTCGGTAAATTCGGTAAATGCTAATCGGAGGCAAAGTGCAAACCTGGGAATTCTATGTTAATCGCCTGCCGCAACTTCTTGAAATTATCAATCCAATCTACAGCCCTCGTTTCGCCACCCGGCGATATTATCTTCACCCACTGCGGATTATGATGCTCAAATTCGCCGCTGCTCGTCGTCCATTCTTTCCCCATACTGCCCACATAGAGCTCCTCGTTTTTCACCGTTGCCCATTCAGACTTGAAACCTGCATCAAAATAACAATTAATTAAATCCAACTTTGCATTAAAAAAAATATACTAAAAAAAAATCCAGACCTTTCGATTCTTTGCCATTGCCGTCCATAAGAATGAGCCACGGAAAGGCCTGATCGCCTTCCAAATAATACACAATCCCTGTGCGATCGTCGAAAGTCAGGAGCCTTCCGTCGAAAGTCACCAGCTCCGATAGCTCCATTCCTCGTCCGCTCATGCCCAGAGTAGTATAGAGCCTCGTCTCGTCCGCTTCCCAGGAAACCGATATAAAATTGGTGCTGGGTATCCAAAAGAGACGACCCCGCTTGAGGATGCTGTACCAGGTGTTCTTTTTCTGGACGTCCTTGGACTCCTTGTCCAGGTCGCTGATTATGCCGATCCTGTATGCGAGACCCGACGCAGATTTCACAACCGGACTAATAGGATACGTGTGGTTGTACCTGCGATGACCGAACGGAGCGTCCAGCGTCTTGTGACCGCTCGTTGCGCACGCCAAGCTCCGAATCCATGGATAGGCATAGAAGACGATAGGAACAACGACGACGACGAGTAGAACGGCAACGAATTGAGTCTGTATCCTGAGAGTACTGTTGCCGACCCGATAGACGTGTGGAGTGCGCAAAGCTTGGCGCCAATCACGCGGCAACAACATCCTCATCTCGCTGCTCTGCTGCTGCTGCTTTTCGCGATGTAATCGTCGTGTCATGCGCCTCCTTCGCATCGCCCGCCGACGGCCCGCCGCGCATTGCTCCTCGGCATAAAAATGTCGAACCCAACAGCTGCAAGACACAACCCGAGCGACCTAACCTCAAAAACGGGGAGATAACCTAAAAATTTGTTTAGCCGCTGTATCCACGAAGATTACGGATCTCGTGGATGTCGAAGTCCTGTCAGCCGAAGCTTATTTCCCACCCACGCGTCGCGCGGTCTAAGCGAGTTACACGTTGGCAGAGCATTTTCGCAGATTAAACTGTACGTTTGTCATCTGAAGCCGGGTTCTTCATCTGAACGCATTTGAGCAAAAGAGACACACAGATAACGCAGTACAGTGAAACCTCTCATAGCGTAGGAAATGACGCTAAGTGAGGAGCCAATCAGGAACGCGAAACGTTCGTGCCTCTCACTCTCTCACGCGAAATCGTCCAATCACAGCGCTAATACGTTTCCCTTCTCAATGTACGCTATGAGAGGTTCGACAGTTGTCGCGCGCGGCACCCGAGGACTTCCGAAGACGCCCGAGGACGCGCGCCCGAACTTGCCCGAAGTTGCCCGAGCGCGTCAGCTGACGCGTTCGGGTGGCCGAGACAGTGCGCGGCGAGTGCTGCACTACTGCTGCGAGGGGTTATCACTCGAAATCGCCGGTTTCCCCGCAGTTCAGTCCAGTTACGAACCGACAGGTGCCGGGTGCCGTCGACCGAAGGAGGGGGAAGCGCGCCACGCGGCAACCGGCAGCCAAGAGCCGGGGCAATGCGCGCTGCACGCGCGCTTCCCTCATTGATCCGCCGCTAAAATACAAGCGTCCGCTACACGCGGCTTTGCCAATGTGTACACCGCAGGCGAATAGACTGTTTGCATCGCGATGCAGCATATACACGACACAACTAGATACATCGCGTAGGTCGCGTAGTCGCTCAAAGCCGCTCAAAGCCGCCGGCAGGGAGGTTAAGGGGCTGCTGGAGTAGATTTTTTTACCGACTGGTCGGTAAAAAAATCTACTCCAGCAGCCCCTTAAGACTCTGCGGCGAGTCGACTGCGCCGGGGGGAGGGGGGGGGGGGGGGGGGTGGCTGCTGTCGCCTTTCCGAGGGGAGTTCGCTCGTCGGCGGGGGTGGCGCGCGGAGTCGGTGTTCGAGAGGGGGATGCACGGGGATGTAGGGGGCGGAGGGGAGGAGGGGCGGGGGAGCGAAGGGGGCGACGTTGTCATAGAGCGAGGGTGGCGATGAACCCCTCGGTTTCTCGTCAGTCGAATAACACCGTACACGTATTACGTAGCGTAGCTTCTTCTCTTGTCTCAGTAAAATTTTCCGTTGCCCGGAAACGGAAAATCGCGCTATTCTCCTCCTTCGCGATTCGCCTATCAGTCGCAATCGTCGCCATCGTCGTTCGGCGTTGCGCATAAACCGCAGGCGACACACACACAGTGTGCTTCGAGCACGCGCCGCAGATCCACGCGCGTGACGATTTTCGCGCGCGCGCTTTTAATCCGAATCGAATACATCGTCGCGCGCATAATACACATATATACAGATACACACTGCGGGTTTATCAGTTGCGCCTGTCGGACTGCTGCAGCACTGCAGCGGCGCCTCCGTCGCCGTTGGACTGCGTTTGTCGTTGGTCGTCGGTAGGATCGTCGCGGAAAGCCGGAAAACGAGCGCGCGCCGTTGACCGGTCAGCTGATTTATCGGACGCGAGAAAAACGCGAGTGTTGAGCAGTTGACGAGTGCGGTGCTGATGTGATTTTTAGGGAGCGAATGAGCTTCGTTGCGCGATGACGTTACGGATTCTGGAATCGCGGGCGCTTCAGACTGTCTCGGAATTCGGGTAAGTTGTGTAGGGTTTACGTATGCATAGCTATATACAGATATATATATGTATATACAGACATATACACAGATATATACACACTTGAGTACACTTAACAAAGGACTCGGTTTTTCGCTCGACCGAAGATCGTCGATTAGCGAACGGAAAGCCTTTTCTCCACGCTGCTTCCTCCCCTCCTCCCCCTCCCCCCTCTCCTCCCCCTCTCCCCACCCTTCGGCCCTATCTCAATGCGTTGAACGAGAGCGATTGGCAATCGGCATTGTCCCGGTTTTGGGCCTTACAAGCCATAGCCGACGAGTCGAGACCTGTCGAAAGGGGACATCGCGATGCGTACAACGTTTTTCAGTGTTTTTCGCAGGTGGGGTTCAAAATAGTGAATAACCAAAAAAGCGAACGGCCAAAATAACGAATTTAAAAACGATGGGCGTCTGAATCTAGAATAACCATCATTACAAAATTTCCTATTTTAGTCATTCTTGAAATTACAATAATAAAGTTGCACCAACTATAAAAAAATAGCTAGGGTTGTATTTCATTATATGTTCACTGTTAAAGTAACTAGGATATTATATTAAGAAAACTATAGAATTAGTTACAGTAACTACAAAGCAGTTAATTTAACCAATAAATCAGTTAAAATAACTATTCAAATTGTTGGATGGACTAAAAATATACAGTTATGGCTTATTAGTTGCCTAAACTATCTCGATTTCTCTCAGTGCATTGTTGTAAACCCAAGAGGCGCGCGCGGGAAGAAGTCTGTGCAAGTCTGTGTCTTCTTCATCTTCGATTGGCCCTTAAATTGAGAATCTATAGTATCCATATAGCCAATGCCCGTCGAGTGCGAAGGGTTCGCGCGGATCGCGGCACGAAGCCGAGCGGAACGCGTGTAGCGCGAGAAAATTGAGGACGCCGAGGTGAACACGCACGATACTAGCGTTTTCCCCTCCTTCCCCCCCTTCCCCTCCTTCCCCTCACTCCCTCGATGCTCGGTTTTCGTACTCTGCATCGCTGCTGAGTCTCCGCGCGCGCACCCTCTGCTCTGTCCCCTCGTCGGACGCGCGGCGCGCGAGCCGCGCGCGACGTTCACCCTCCCCTCCCCTCCCCTGACACCCCTCGCTCATTGCCATGGTAACGCAAGCAACCAGCCGCGCCGCCACCGCCGACGATACGACGACGACGCGACGTCGTTCTCCTTGGCTTCTTCGCCGCTTTGATACTACTGCCGCTGTGTATACACGATACATATTCGAGCTGGCTTCGTTTTTTTTTCTTCTTGACTCTCTTTTTTTTTTTGTCGCGTCCACCAGTCGCGCGGTTACTTACAGGGTGCGATGATGCCATGTGCGAGACTCGGGGAAACGAGGCGACTTTGACTTACCTCGTTCGTCGAACTCGGTTCGCGCTATAATAATAATATGGGAGGGTGGGAGGGGGTGGTAGTTAGAAAATCGCGGTAAGAAATATTGAAGATAAAAATGATTGTAAGCTTTGCTCAAAATGGAATAAAGAGGGAATATTTGGAGGGGATAAATAAATATGCGAATGTCAAGAAACGAATGACAATTTCATGTTTTTTTTTTTTTTTTTTTTTTTTTTTTGCGAACGCGTGAATAATATTCAGAAAGGTGAGAGGGGTGGGGGTGGTAGTTAGAAAATCGCGGCAAAAAATATCCCTAATAAAAATGATTGTAAGCTTTGCTCAAAATGGAATAAAGAGCAAATACTTGAGGAGATAAATAAATATGCGAATGCAGAGAAACGAATGACAATTTTATGTTTTTTTTTTTTCTCTAGGCGAACGCGAGCGAAATCGGACAAAGTCGTAGCGAAGCGGTGACGGTTCGTCCTGGCGCGCTGTCGACGGGACTGCAGACGATGCAGCAGCGGGCGTGATGCTTCTGGCGAGCGGAATTTCGATAGCGACGATCGCTGGGGCGATCGAGGAAGAGGATTACGCGGCGGCCAACAGCGAGGCCAACAGCAGCGAGCAGCTCAATTACTACGACGGCTACGTAACCGATCACACGGATCTTGGCTCGGAAATCGACATCGACGAGTCCGAGTATCGAAGGGAGCTTCTCAACGACGTGAGTCACTCTTTTCCTGTCTCTCTATCCTTTCGCTCCGGACAAAATTTACGGTGTCTATTTTAGTTAGAAAAAAACATCTGTGCAATAGGACAGAGAATATAAGACCTATTTACAGTAAAAAAATAATTTATTCTACTATTAATAATAATAAACGTAATGATCACGAAAATAACAATGAAGATAATAATAATAATTCCGTTGTTTTTTTTTCTTCAGCGATGGAGAGTGATTTTCGATAAGGTGAGTCCAATGACAAAACTTCGTACCGCAAAGTATATGAGCTACCAATCAGTGGTGGATTCGGCTGAGAGAGCGAAATTCTGATACGACGGAAACAATTTTCCCGCTGCAGTTTGATCCTGAGGGCTTTGGCGAAATTCCGCTTGACGACTTTCTCGAAGCTTTGAAGAGCGCCGAATGGAAGGCGGAGATACCGGCGAATAAGCGCGACATTCTTCTCGTTCGAGTCAAAGAGTCGCGGATGCACGCGGTTACCTTCCAAGATTTCGTCAATGTGGTGAGTGATAGAAAAATTAAGAAAAATATTCACTTAACCTTATCAGGATTTTTTACAGCATTTTAATTAACAGCATTTACAGCATTTACAGCATTTACAGCATTTACAGCATTTTTACAGCATTTTAACAACTAGAAAAAAATTAATAGTTGTGATGACCAATCGTTGGTCAGAAATATTTGACCAACGTTTTTTTTATTTTTTTTATTGGTGCTACCAATATTTTAGTAACTGCAACCAATATTTTGGTATATCGAACAAATGATTGGTACTAATTTTACTACTTATTTTTCTCAGTGCAAATATTTGGCCGTGAGACCACAGAATGAAAATTCCAGGTTTACAGACAATAACAGTAAATGACTATCTTAAATATTAATTGAGAGCTGTATTAGAGACAGTTTCTCGATTAACCTGATATCACAATTTGCCTTCATTCGATGCCTTCATTCATACATTTTAATGAAGACGTCGATAATCTAAACTCTACTAAAAATATATACCACAGGACCCGAAATAAGCGTAGGAGAAAAATGTGACAAACCCGCAATTTGTCAAAGCTTCCACGATATTTTTCCGTAAATTTTTCGTAGATTCCAATCCGACGACGAGAAAAGTAAACTCTTCTTCCAGCCGAACCCGAGAGCCAATTGTGAAGCCGCGCGATTATCGCAAATTGTGCGTGCCGATTTTGTCCGTTCCACGTTTTGGCCCACAACCTACTCGCAGTGTATCGGAGCGTTTGAGCTGTTTACCGGAAGAAAGAAGGAGAAAAAAAAAAGAAGAAATCCGAAAAATCCGTCGTCGTCGGACAATGAGTGAACTCGGAGATAAATATCGGTGGACAATAATAATCCGAAGGGGTCGCTGCGCCGCTCGTCGTCGTCGTCGTCGGGAATGGGTGAATGCGTCGACTGGACTGAGAGACGGAGAAAGATAGAAATACACAGAGAGACAGAGACAAACTGAAATACACAGAGAGACGGAGAAAGACAGTAATACACAGAGAGAGAGGGAGAGTGGTCGACGTGCGCCATTCACGACAGGTACGAGAGATGCGCTCGTTGTTCGTGCTTAGAGCGCTGCAAACTACTTCGCTGTATATATTTGCCGTTTGTCCCACTTGTGTCCCGGACGCACTGGACGCGAGCTTAAAGGCTGCGCTATTTTCTCGGTTTTCCCATCGCTCTCGATCTGCTTCCCCCTCTGTCTCACTCTCTTTTTTTTTCTCTCTGTCTCTCATTCGCTCGCTTCACTCTTCCCGTCTGTCGAGCAGAGGACCGTCGAACTATTCGGTGTAAGCGGGTCTGACGTGGAGTGGCGGAAAATATTGTCGGGGCTTGGCGAGGCCGCGACAACTTGCGCTAAATTAACCGTGCGAGGGAGGCGGTGGCGAAATCGAACGAGAGCAGTAGCAGCAACAGCAGCACTGATGCAGCTTCGTATATGTGAAACTGGAATGAATAGTGCAGCGCAAGGCAATCGCCGAATCGATCGGGCGAAAGCCAATGTGGCTCGGATTTCCAAGTGGCTTGGCTAGACCCGGCGACGGACTCTCTCGGCCACTCGAAAATTAACGAGTGCGCTGTCCGCGTATCGACAAAAAAAAAAAAAAAACCGGCAGACCGAAAGTGGATCTGCAATTTTCGGCAGTATTTGCCGATGTGAAGAAACCTTCGAACTGGCAATATTCGAGGGACTCGAGATTTCGATTGCGACTTGCGATTGAACTCTGAGCGGTGCAGATTAATTTTGCGAAATATTCGTCGGTCATTCAAAAAGTGTTTTCTGTTTTTTAAATATTTTACCACGCGTTTCTGTCTCTTTCTCGAGTGGAGATCAAAATAGTGATTGATCATAATAGCGAATGGCTAAAATAGCGAATTTAAAACTAACGAACGTCTAAATCTAGAATGATCATCATTACGAAATTCGATATTTTAGCCATTCGTTATTTTGACCATTCGGTATTTAGTCCCCACATTATATTAAAATGCAATTAAAATAGCGAATGATCGAGATAGCGAATGACAAAAATAGCATATTTCGTAATGATGGTTATTCTAGATTCAGACGTCCATCATTTTTTAATTCGTTATTTTGGCCATTCGCTTTTTGGTAATTCACTATTTTGAGCCCCTCTTTCTCGCGAGTGAAAGACGTTCGTTTGTCGTCAGGTATCGCAGAGAGCCGAACAATAAACTCCCTCTGGTCAAGCTCTTAAAGTACCGTTGTGATAAGTCTAATTAAGAGCGGCCGTGTTTATTGTGCGTGGAGCGAGCGGCGCGGCGACCGTCGGCCGAGTTAGGGAAGGCTGTGTATGTATACTATACACATATATACAGATGTAGCTATACACACAGCTACACTAGTCTGGTTAGGCGATCGATAAAGGCTGGACAAAGATAAGCTGTCTGCCGGCACCGAGTCCAACTATTCTTCTTCTTCTCCCTCTCCCTCTCCTTCTCCTCCTTCACTCTCCACTCTCCACCGTCTTCGCTATCCTTCGCCGAGCCACTTGTGCCACTTATACAACAATTATAGACATCCCTGCCCATCTATATCATCGTATTCCGCACACACCGAACCCAACAGATAAGATAAAAGCCCGAAGAGCGAAAAATGTCGAGAAACTCGAGTAGTTGTCTCTCGAATTCTGAGCCGAGAGAGTGAGAAAAAAATAGAGGGAAAAGAGGAGAAAGAAGGAAAGGAGACTGAGACTTCGGTTCCATTTCCAGCGACTTTTTGACTCTCGGCTGCCGCAACGAGACCGAAGAGTCGCTGTGTTTCATGTCCGTCGACTCTTTTCCAAAGGTATGCGAGACGACTACGACGACTGTGACGACGAAGAGGATGGGGAGGATGAGGAGGACGAGAGGAGAACGACGACGACGACACGGGACGAGGAGATATCGTTCCGAGCGACTATCGATCCACCTACGAGATAAGCCGGGGCCGCAGCTATTTAAGAAAGCTTTTAACAGGGATCCACGGCCGACTCTAATGTTACTCCCTGCGTGCGACGCACTAATAGGCAGACCGTGTCGCCCGGAATCCCGCCGCTAACCCCTCTTCCTTTTACTTTTTTTTCTCCTTGTTTTCCATTTTTTTTCTCACTTTTTTTTTTTTTTTGTAGAGGAGTCCGGGCGTTCACTATACACGGGACTCAGGCGCTTCAATTCGACCGCAGTGCAGATTCCGTTTATGGACGGTGCAATTTACGGCGCGGTAGGAATATACAAATCCGAAGGGACGAGATCGATTTTGGCGGTTGGGATGAGAGTCGAAGTGTCGCAGTTCGGAGAATTCGCGCGAGTCTCGTGATTCGAGCGAAATTAATTGGGATTCTTGAGACGAGAAATTTGCGATACGACTTTTTTGAATCCGGACGAATTTTTTCATCTTTTTATTTACACTCAGAAAAAAATGGCTATATCTAACAAAATGTGCGTTTGCGGGCAGCGAAATAAATGTTTTGGGAATTGGACAAAATATTTAATTGATCGATGCAACTGGTGATAGAATTTTGAAAAATCTATTAGCATTGCCAAATATTTTCGAACAGTTTGTCAGAAATCCTAGATCTGGCTGCCAGGCCAAAAACCGCCCAAATCGGGGTCACGAAATTTATTTTTTCAAAATATCGACTTTTTTGTTTTTTATCTTCTCACTTATCGAGGATTTTCTTTGAGAAGCGAAGAGAAAAGCCGCTCGAAAATTCGTATCGCAAAGGATCGAACAAGTCGATTTCGCGCTCGACGAGAGAATTCAACGCTGGGAAAGATCGTCGAATGTTGCGAAGCGGTTCTTCGGCGGTAACTGAGAATTTCTCGGCGGATAATAACGAGAGCCCTGAGAGGCGAAGCGTCGCGCTCTGGGCTTAATAATAGATTCGTTCTGCGGTGGTGCAAAGAGCGCGTTTGCATAGCCTCGATGGTCGCGTGTGCAGAATACCTGCAGTGTGTACATAACGATTTTTAAAACGACCCCCCGGAGGCCGCTCCAAAGCACTTTGAACCCGCAGCGACATCTCTGAGGTCGCGAATGCAACTCTGGAAGGGGTTGAAGCGCGCGCACCCTGAAGGGTCGGCGCTATTGGCGCGAGACTCGAATGGCCTTCGCATCAGAGCCTCTCGAAAAGATAATATAAGCCGTGCAATGAAAAACGAGGTTTATTCGTCGGATAAAATATTTGCTAACCCAGAAAAAAAAAAATTAAATCAACAAATTTTTTATTGAAAATTTTTTGATTCGTCGGATCAAATATTTGCCAACCCAAAAAAAAAATTTTAACTGAAATCAACAAATTTTCAATTAAAAATTTGTTGATTTCAGTTGAAAATTTTCAATTGAAAATTTGTTGATTCAATATTTTTGAAATTTTCTTGAAAAAATTCGAAAAATATTTTCCCATAAAAAAACTCGACTAAACATTTTGCCGTAGGTTAGAAGCACCGTTTTGACCACCTTTGTTCCATTTGTGGCCACCGACTTCGAAAGGACAGAATTATTTGTATTCTTAAAAAGAAACAAAATTATATAGATCATTTTGTTTGATTGTATGAAACGTTCCAAATTTCAACATGAAAACACAGGAAAACAATAATTCAAAATAAATCCCAGTGAAAATGGCCACTGGTGCATCTACCCTAAACAAATACTTGAACCGAATCTTTCGGAATGTCTTCCTAACCTAACGAATAAAAACGCTCAATGTCACGAGGTCATTTCATCGCTCGCGAAGGAGTCAAATCCCAGCTGTTCTCGATTCTCGTCAAGGTCATTCGCCGCAGCGACTCGATTGAGCCATCGTGGTTCGCGCTCAGAGTCTCCTGTGCATTTACGGGGGAGTGAGATGAGGGAAGGGGGGGGGGGGGGATCCCATGGGTTCCGGCATTTGTCGAGTCTCTCTCGCTCACGGTGTCGACGTCGTCGACCACCCTCGAGGTTTTTCGGAGGCTCGAACCGCGGGGCCACCCATCGGTGCCCACCGGTGACTCTCTTTCGAAGTGCGCGCGACGACCAAAGGACGTCGAGTGCGAGCGAGAAAGGAACGAGCGATGCTTGGTGGGAGGAGGAGGAGAGGGGAGGGGGGAGCGTGAGAGAGCCGAGAGGAAAAGGGCACCGTCCGACCGAGCGACCACCCTCCGGTCGCGTTTTTGTGAAAAAAGGACCGGCTAATAACAGCCTCCATTATAATCGGCTAACCTGGACCGGCGCGAGGCGATCGCCGCTCCAGACTCTGCCAGCAGCTACAGCAGCAGCTACGGCAGCAGCAGGTAAAAATTTATCCGACAAAAGTAAAAGAAAATAAAGAAAAGGGGGGCGATGTTCGAAATGCCAACAAACGTCTCGTTACGACTCTATGGACGGAGTTTGCGCACTGGACAAACAGGCGAACCAGATGTTGAGTTCATGGGTCATTTTGGGTTCAAGATGTTTCTATCATCGTGAAGTGTCAATTTTGACCTCAACGAGTGGAACGTAAATAGAGAGATGAGTTGGACAAAAATGGGTGTTTTTTAATTCGAACTAGGAACAATTATGCGGTCGGTGGTTGGCTAGTGTATGGAAAACCTTGCCGTTTTTTTTGGCGAAAAAAAAAAATTTCGATTTAACGAAGTTTTAAAACCCTATCCGATGGGAAATTTTCCGCTGATTCCAAATATGATCGGTTTTTGCCCGAGAAATCAAAATTTCGAGGAGAAAAATGCGAAAAATGTTCTTCACTTTTCGTCGAATTTTAACGCTTCACTAGAATCGATGTAATTTTGATTTGGATAGATGGAATCTAGATTTTCTTTTTTCATTCGAAAGATAACTCTTCAAGGAAGAGAATACTGCCAGGCGGAATGCGAAATCTCGATTTTTTAATTTTTTGCAGATTTTTTAATTTGACCCTCATGAATCGAAATTTTTTGCAAGGGGTACCCCTTGCCGGTTTTTTTGGCGAAAAAAAAAATTTTCGATTTAACGAAGTTTTAAAACCCTATCCGATGGGAAATTTCCCGCTGATTCCAAATATGACCGGTATTTGCCCGAGAAATAAAAAATTCGAGGAGAAAAACGCGAAAAACGATTTTTCACTTTTTCCCAATTTTTGCACTTTACTAAAATCGGTGTAATTTTTCTTTGGGCCGATATAATCGGGATTTTCTTTTTGCGTTTGAAAGAAAACTCTTCAACGAAGAGAATGCCGCCAGGCGGAATGCGATATCTTGATTTTTCGATTTTTTGCAGATTTTTAAAGTTGACCCTCGAAAATCGCAAATTTTTAGAAGGGGTACCCCTTCAAAAATTTGCGTTTTTTGCGAAAAAAAAAATTTTCGATTTCGCCAAGTTTAAAAACCCTATCCGATGGGAAATTTTCCGCTAATTCCAAATATGACAGGTGTTTGCTCGAAAAATCGAAAATTCGAGGAGAAAAACGCGAAAAACGATTTTTTTTTCTGTCAAACTGCCAAATTTCGCGATATTAAACATCAAACTGCTGCCGGTCTCCCAACGACCAATCAGATGCTAAATAAATCGACAACAATGGTTGCTAACGAACTTTTTCATAGAGGACACCTAATCAGAAAAAAATATTGTCAATTATTTCCAACACCGATTGTAATACCACAATAAATAAAAAATTACAAAAAATTCTCTGGTCAATCCGTAAGTTAGAAAAAAAAAAAAAAAAAAAAAAAAAATAGCCAGCAACAAAGTAGAGCGCGACCGGTGTGGCCAACAGCGTCGCGAAATAAAGACCCAACGTTGGACGCCCGGAATTGGAACGTGAGTGGCTGTTTAAACGTAACAAGAGTCGTCCATCACCCCCGCACGCCTCCCCTGAGCAAACACCGAGCGCCGCGGTAACAGGTAAAGGAAAACGAGAGCGCGCGCGCGCTCGCCGCCTACTACTTTCCTGCCGCCGTTGCCGCCGCAGATTAGACGATTAGTCCGGGGGGGCCGCCGCCCGAGAGTGGATAATTATTTAGCGAGCGACGGTCGCGGTCGAGGCCCACCCAAACGGCCGCCAGGGCGAAAGGAGACAATGAGAAGAGACGAAGAGACGCGCGAGCGCTGCGCCCGAGGCGCTCTCTCGGCGGCTCGAGTCCGAGACGCCGTCGTCGTAGACAGAACAACACACGGACGTTGCGCTCTCTGTCCGCGAGGCGGCTGAAGCAGCATCTGTTGCGCGCGCCGCTCACCGCGACAAAACAAACAGCTTCGAGCTCGCCAATTATACCGACTCTCGAGATTCTCCCTCTCTCTCTCTCTCTCTTACTGTGTCTTTGTCTCTCTCGCGCTCTCTCTTGCACTCGCTCTGCTCCTCTTCACCGGGTTAAGGTAGCTATACCGCTGCGTACTAGTCAAATCAGTGCTAAATTTTTAAAAGCGTTTTTACAATTCCTGGTTGTTTAATAAATTGTTTCGAAGTGTTACCGACGTTACAGCATTAGTTCGTAATAGGCAAATACGTTCAAAGCCATAATTCGAATAGAAAGACGACTAATATATGCAAATTCCCAATGTCATGTTTTTTCGCGGAGTCTTTTACTAGAATAAACCGTAATAATAGATCAATTATGACGAACGACAGCTCATTTTTATTATTGGAAGACCCTTTATCGATTGACCGT
This sequence comes from Itoplectis maculator, assembly GCA_964034905.1. Lineage (NCBI taxonomy): Eukaryota > Metazoa > Arthropoda > Insecta > Hymenoptera > Ichneumonidae > Itoplectis > Itoplectis maculator. The sequence continues at coordinate 792,914 of OZ035853.1, read as the reverse complement.
CCAGATTTTTTTATAGTATCGATAGTTCAAAAGATACAGCCATTTTTATACCCTATCCTAACCTAACAGGTGATAAACAACTGGCTGCAACTTTTGAACTACTCGTACTATCAAAAATCTGGACGGTCAATCGATAAAGGGTCTTCCAATAATAAAAATGAGCTATCGTTCGTCATAATTGACCTATTATTACGGTTTATTCTTGTAAAAAAGTAGGGGGTATGGACCGGCTGTCCATACCTCCCTAAATAATACCTTACATCGGGTGATTCACGAGAGCGTCACCTCGCGGCGCGTCGCACACTAGCGTCGATCGTGTCGCGACGGTGCCGTAGCACATCCCCCATTATTTGGACCACCGTGCTTCTCTCGTCGTTCTCCGGATTCTACCGCGGGACGCCCGCCGATTTATATTTTCCACCTCCAATCGTGGGCGAGACAGAGAGGCTCTCTCTCTCCCTCCGTCTCTGTCTCTTGGTGTACACATAGCTCTCCACACGAACAGCGTTTGTATACCTGCGAAGTTGTGACGACCTTGGGTGTCTTTGACTCGGACAACTGAACGTAACTGCGCTGACACATTGTGTGCTGCCATATCTCTGTCCTCTGGCCTCTCTGTCCTCCATCCTTCTCTTTCTCTTCGCCGGTCGCGTTACTCGCCGGAATATGCTCGAGCACGTAGCGTCGCGCAGCGCCATCTGCAACGACGTCTGCGCATCTTCTGGAATGTCGAATGCGGCCAAACAGGTACGGCTCCTGTTTTCCATTTAAAGCTCTCCTCTCTCTGTCTTCCTGCACTTTGCGTGGCCGCCGACGACGCTGGTTGCTGGTTTATTGCTCTCGCCTCTCGGAGTGTGAAATGCGTGTGCGCTGAGCGATAAATGCTGGGATTCGGTGAAACATATGGCGCGAGATGGAGGAAAAGGTGCAGGCGAGGGGGTGATTCATAGATTCATAGATTCACTTCAGGAACCAGTCATTTCATTTCATTTCATTTCATGGAGAGGGACGTCCGAGGGTAGATGTCGACGAAGAGACAAGTCTTTATCATCGGCAAACCATTTTTTTATTCAGTCAATACAGTTAATATGTATTACATACATTTTTCACTCACATTGAAATAGACATTTTCCGCGGACCGCCGTAATTTTATTACATCCTCACTTATCCGCGAAAACCGCGAGCAGAGAGACAAATGTCCATCTAAAAAAAAAAAATGTCACTGGGTAAAAAGAGTAGACCAATATTACTGTCTTTTGTGATCCCAAAAAAAAAAAAACCTCCAGTGACATTACTGTTTACCCCAACAAATACTGCCTAAGGTAGATGTACCATTAGTGGCAATTTTTATTAATTTATTCTTGAAATTATTTTTTCCCCATAAAAACGAGTTGACGTTTCGAAAAAATTCTATAAATTTGCCGATAGTGCTACTCGATGTTTTTTTTCATGCCATTAAATGTGTTGTTTTATTCCTATGAATGTGATGGCCGAAATCGGCCCTAAAGTGGCCAAAAACGGTACGTCTACCGTATATAGTTGCCTAAACTATCTCGATTTCTCTCAGTGTGCACTTAGCCACCGGGCAGCAGCAGCAGCAGCACCGGCGGCAGCAGCAGCAACAGCAGCAGCCGTGAGGCGTGCGTCGAGGCGATCGAGGTAATCCCCAAACGCGAAAGGTGGGCACGCTCGTGGCATTCTCCTCATTCCCGCACGATTCCGTCGTCCTCCCGAGGATCAGGTGTGTTCGTCCAGACTGTTTGGCTGTTTAGCCCTCCGCCGCCGGCTCTGTCGTATATACTCACCTTTCGTACACTCGCCGTACGGTGCATAACGTCGCGCGACCCGAAAGTAGTAGTACCTCAACGTCGAGAGAAGACAGAAGACAGAGAAAGAGAGACAGAAAAAAAAAGAGAAGGAAAAAGGAGGAAAGATCGTCCGTTGAGCCGTCGGCCATTAAAAACACGAATTTACAAACTAACCCCCGCGAGCAAATACGATTGTCCTCGATTTCTATGGCGGGGAACCCGAATCGGCGTATACAACCGACGGACGACTACGACGCCCCCGTCGGGAATCCTCATAATGGCTAATTCGTGATTTGGAATAAGTTAAACTGATTTGCCGGCCGCGCCCGTCACGACTGGTACTTTTACAACCTCTACGTGTACACGCAGGAAGGGGGGAAGGGGGGGGGGACGATAATTTGGGACAGAGGGACAGCTTTTCCCGTCTCTGTCTCTGTCCGACTCCTTCGTTCAAATCGACAAAACGCAGCGAACCTCGGCCACCAACTACGGCCGCACGTTTATACACTGTATACAATTCGACGGTTTACAATGGCACATTTTCCGCGGACAATGCTAAGCTCGGGGAGCCGACTGGTACCTCGACTGTTGTCGATGTTACGGCCGTCGCTGCTGCAGCCGAAACCCTAAATCTACTTATTGTCAGCAAAGGAAACGCCCTGAGACGCTGCTCTCGCCTCCTCCACCTCCTCCTTCACCTCCTCCTTCGGCGTTTGTGTCGCCGGTTTGTGCCCTCCGAGTGCGACGAGTGCGACTCCGGAGGCGCGCGGATCGCGGTCACGGTCACGATCGCGCCTGCGCCTTCCGACGACACGTTCGTGATATATATATAATAGTTCCGTCACTTTCACGAGATGAGAAAACGGAAAGCCTAGGTCGTGGTTCCTCGACTTGTGCACACACTGAAAAAAATTCGTAGTTGCCATTAACAATCATTGGTTCGATCTAACAAAATAATTGGTTAGTTACTAAAATATTGGTAGCTCTGACCAACGATTGGTAATCACAACTATTAATTTTTTTTCAGTGTATTCCTTCGAATGTGATAGCCACAATCGGCCCTAAAGTGGCCAAAAACGGTACGTTTGTCCTACTGCCAAGTTTTTTCATTTCATTCATTTTTATTCCGGCGAAAAATGATGAAAAATAAAGGTTATCGATAACCCCAAGTCGAGAATCACCGACCGCCATTTTTCTCCTCTCGCCGCCGAATTCTCCGTCAACCCCCCTCTCCCCTCGCCCCACCGGTGCGGCGAGCACGTTAATTTCGCAATAAGGCGCATCAATCGCAAACGAGAGTCAATATATGCAGGCAGCCAGGCTTCGGGTGTGCTTATTTCGGACATCTGCTGCCGCGCGGCGCTCGCCGCGTATATCGACATGCTAACCGCCCCGGAGAACGACTCGTTCCTCTCCCTCCGCGCATTCTCGCGAAACAGCAGGTATCTAGCGAGGAAATATAATCACAACTCGTTCGTGCAGCGGCAGCAGAAGCAGCAGAAGCGGGAGCCTCGCGAGCGCCGCGGTATGTCGTGTCGGTGAGCGCTGCGCTGCGCAGAGAGCGGCAGCTCTTTCCACAGCCGAAATTACTGGGCTCCGACGAATCCTTTGTGCATGCCCAGGCCCGGCTAACCGCGCGTCTACGTTTCTCTTCCTCTTCCTCTTCCACTGTTGGCCTCTCTGTTTCTCTCTTTCTCTCTCTTCCTCTTCCTCTTCCACTGTTGGCCTCTCTGTTTCTCTCTTTCTCTCTCTTCCTCTTCCTCTTCCACTGTTGGCCTCTCTTTCTCTCTCTTTCTCTCTCTTCCTCTTCCATTTTAGCCTCTCTTTCTCCCTTTCTCTCTCGCTCTCTTCCTCTTCCATTTTAGCCGCTCTCTTTCTCTCTTTCTCTCTCGCCCTCTTCCTCTTCCACTTTCGCCTCACTGTTTCCCTTTCCCTCTCTCTCTCTCTCTCCCTCTCTTTCTCTCTCTCTCGCTCGTTCTCTCTCTCTCGCTCTCGCGCGCTGCTGCCCTCTGTGTGTCAGCCTGCGCGCCGCAATAAGGATCGAAAACGGTACACAGCTGCTGCCGCCGCCGCCACCGTCGCCGCCGCCGCTTCCGACGCTCCCGTGTGCGAATACCATTACAAAACGTAACGTAGCGTGAATCGATTCGAATTCTGGCGATCGCCTCGGCCGTCCCGGCGGCGCGACGACGTCTCTCTTACGCCGATGGAACGGCGACGGCGCGCTCGATAATCGCCCGAGAGAGCCCAATCGACTCGAAACGACGGTCCCTTTCGCTCTCTCTTGTCTCTCTCTCTCTCTCTCTTTCTCTTACCGTAGACCTATCGAAACCTAACCTAGTGTATAGTGTATAGTGCAAACACAGCGTAGCCGCGGGGCAGCGTTCGCTGCTCTCGCTCAGAATGTGCGGAACCCGGCACTCGACTTGCCTAATTCTTTTTTGTTTTCCCCGACGCTCGGCCATGTTCCTCTTTCTCTTTCTCTCTCTCGCTCGGTCGGGCTTTCTGCGAAACTACCGCGCGGGGAAACCCCCAAAACCAGGTGCGGCGGTCGCGCGCGCGCGGCCTTTATGCCTTTATTTCTCCGTTCTTTCTTCTCGCGCGCGTCGTAAGCGGTAAGCGGGGAAAATATGTATTCCCGAAAATATTTGTCGCTCGTTTGGCCCCACCGAAGGCGAGTTGTAAAATCTGCGGACGTGAGAGGGACGATTGAGCATGCGGAAAAGATTACGGGAAACGGTAAACGAGAATTTGGAAGGGATTGGGCATTCCAAAATGAGATTTTATATATCGAAGCCGCTGTCGACTAATCAGAACGCTTGGTTGGCACAGGAGCGCTCGTGATTGGCTGTTATGGCGACGACAGATTTCGATATTCGACTTTCGATGTATCATGTACTTTTTAAGGGATCGTCACAGTGTGAATTAAAAAAAAATCGATTTTTTTTTTTTTTTTTTTTTTTTTTTTTTTTTTTTTTTTTTTTTTTTTTTTTTTTTTTTTTTTTTTCCCATTATCGGATAGTATACACGGTTATAAACATTCTGTTAAATTTTTTTATCGAAATTCGAATTATTTCGGTCGCTACAGCCTTTCTTAGAGGAAGGGATTGCAGCGTGACAGTGGCGTGTGCAAACTTTAAACGCGTTTTTCTCGGAATGTTGTTTTTCAAAACGGTGTCCACTCTCAAATGAAGAGTTATGACGATATCGATTTCAAATTTTGAGAGAACATTTCTAACTTCATTCTCTATCGCGCTATGGAAGCTTTTTTTTTTTTTTATTAAATCTTCCTAGTTTTTTTTTACGAAAAACTGTCGAAAAAAAGGGCTAAATTCGCTAATTTTCGTTCCAACCGCCGCCATTTTGTCAACTTTCAAAAAAAAAAAAAAGCTCCCATAGCGCGATAGCGAATTTCCTACAGATTAATAATCTTTTTGAAATTTTTGGTTCAGATCAAAATTGCGGCCGCAATCGTGGACATAATGCAGGACCTTTTTTTTTACACGGGCTATTTAAACAATTTATATCATTATTATACATTAAAGAAATGCACATAAAAAAAATCATTTTGTATTCTTCAAGAATGTACTTATTTATTTAAAAAAAAAACCAGACCAATTAGTTCATTACAACTTACCAAAAAAAATTCGCGAAAATCATTGATTTTTCGGAGGGTCACACTGTGACGATCCCTTAAGAGAGAAATAGTTCCGTTGAAAATCACCCACGAGTCCTCGAGACTCGTGTCGGAATCCCCGGGTTCCTCGGTGGAGACGTATGCCGCAGAGTGTCTCGGAAGTCGGCTGCGGCTCCTGCGGGCAACGCGAAATGTCGCTCGATCGAATTCCCCAGCGGGGCGCCTCCGAGCCGGGTGCGTGCGTGTCACCTCTTTGAAGCCCACGAGCCGCGAGTGCGGATCGACCTCGGAAACTCGAGGGAAGCCGGAACGCTCGTTCGAACAAGCGAACCGATAGCTTTCACCAAACGCCAGATGTTTTTTCCTTTTTTCCTCTACTTTTTTTTTCATTCTCTCGAAGCGCACAAAGTGGCGTGCCGGGTCATTGACCACTTGTACCGATCGTTGACTATGCGCTACGTGAATTTTGGGACCGCGAAGAATGGGGCGCAATCAGATTTTCGGCGCACGCGCGACAAACGATGATGGTAAATTGAACATTTAGGGTAGATGCAGTGATTATGACCACTGTATCAGTTGTGGCCATTTTCACTATAATTTATTTCAAATTTTTATTAGTTATTTTATTCGTTGTGGATATTCGAATCCTTTTTCCTGGATCGTGGATCGTGTATCTTAGGTTAATTTTTGGCACCCCCTTTTTTTTTTTTTGTTTTTTTTTTTTTTACTTATATAGTACTAAAGCGGTTATTTTCCGCTTAAGAAAGGTTCGAAAATTTATATCGTTGGGTCGAATGCGCGGGGGAAGGATTTTCGACTCAAGTCCAACTGAAATTCGATTGAACCGAAATTCTATGACGTTTGTGTATAGCTCCGCAGGCGTAGATCGCGAGTCGAGACGTGTAACGACAGCCGCGGAGTGAATATAGCCCCCCTCCCCCCTTCCCCCTTCCCCGGCTCCTGCACCGTCCAAACAATGCCCCCGGCTTCCCCAGATGCTTCCGGTTTCCTGTTTCAACGATACTACGAGCCTCTCGGGGGGCAGACGCGTGCGCACAACCCCCTCCCCCCCCCTGGTGCCCCCCTCACTCGTATCCACGAGCCGTAACCACCTACTCATCGAAAAGCGATCAGATACCACCCTCGTCTCACTTTTTTTTTTCCTTTTCTTTTTTTTTATATCCCTTTTTTTCAGCCTTCACGAATGTTTTTCCTGTAATACCAAAATTTCATCCACTTTTTAATAGTTCTTTTAATTACTTTTATTTGTGGCGAGGTAATTAATATAAAAATATTATTCAGCCTTGTTGGGTGTGTTTTTTTAGGGACTGACGTTTTTTTGTCGCTCAAATTGCGTGACCGAAAGCTTCAGGGACACTTTTTGGAGCCAGTGAATAATACTTTCCGGGTTTTAGTCACGCGACATTAGAAGTCTCTGGGGGCCTGTGAAATTGAAACGAATACCCTGTAGTGTGCGCTATAGAGTTACTTAGAGAAGAAAAAAAAAGTGTGTGCCGATATTTTGAAGAAGGAATCGTGTCTATGTTCAGAGTGTGTTTTGAGGTAATATTAGACTGCAGGGCTTCGTCCTTACTCGCTTCGCTGATTATTTTTTTTCGACCTTCCTTTGGATGGGCTTCAAAATAGCGAATAGCCAAAATAAAGAATTAAAAAATGATGGACGTCTGAATCCAGAATAACCATCATTACAAAATTTCCTATTTTAGTCATTCGCTATCTTGATCATTCGCTATTTTAACTGCATTTTAATAAAATGTGGGGTCAAAATACCGAATGATCAAAATAACGAATGGCTGAAATAGCGAATTCCGTAATGATGATCATTCTAGATTTAGATGTTCGTTAGTTTTTAATTCGCTGTTTTAGCCATTCGCTATTATCATTCAATATTTTGAACCCCATCCAAACCTTTGACACCACCAATCATCGCAAAACAATTTCTTGAGCAACGATATAACGAACGTCTCTTTACTTGAGAACATAAAACGCTTGCAAAGAATAATCGCACATAGAAGACTGTTCCCCACATCCAATATCTCTGAATCACGGAAGCGTCGCGGGAGGGGAAGTGCGGGCGGTGTTGTGCGAGGGGGGCGAGGGGGGGGGGGGGGGGGCGGTACAGGCTCGAACGCGCACGGAGAGTTCCGCTGATATTGGGGGAGGCAGGAAGCAGCTGATGAGCTCGTGTCGAGTCTACCACGAGTCGGCGCGTGGCAAGAGAAGCCGAACGCCGCCGCTGCTGCTGCTGCTGCCCCTTCACTTTCGCTCTCCATCCTTTTTCCCACTCCCTCCCTCTCTCTCTCTGTCTCGCGCCCCCGTTCTCCATTTTCATTCTCCACACCATTCGTTACGGAGAAGTGTAAGAGGCTGACGCGCGCGTCGCTCCCTCTCTCTCTCTCTTTCTCTTAGAACTCTCTCTCTCTGTCAGAAAATCTCCTTCTCTCTCTCTCTCTCTCTCTCTCTCTCTCAGAACTGCCATTCACTGAGATTTGGTATATTTTTACTTATCATTTTTAAACCAGTTAAAATTAGTAGTTGTGATTACCAATCGTTGGTCAGAGCTACCAATATTTTAGTTTTTTTTTTTATTTTTTTTTATTTTAGTAACTGCAACTAATTTTTTGGTAGATTGAACCAATGATTGGTAATAGCAACTACTGATTTTTCTCAGTGTTGAGGGAAGTTGTCCCAGAGCGCTTAATAAATATCGCTTTCTCTCTCTCTTTTTTTCTCTGGCCCCACAAAATTTTTTTTTCTCTGGTACGACATAAACATCTCTCTCTGTCTACTCGGTCTCTGCGAGCGTTTGTGCCATCTTGAGTGGCCCCCGCGCCGCCGCCGCCGGGGCGCAACGGTCCTTCGCTCTCCTAAAGGATAACACACGCCCCCGCGTGCAGCAGCCACCACAGTACGCGCTTTATTTAGATTTCCGTGAGGGGAGGACGACGACGCGCGCGCACACGGCGAGCGGCACGTGCCCTCTGGTATTCGACATCCTCCAGGTGCACCGCGCGCGCAGCCCCGTAAAGCTGCTGCTGCTGCTGCTGTTGCTCTCTGCAGTTGCTCCCTTATGACCTCCGCAGTCTGGCTTCTCGTTATTTGTCCGGGATCCACGAGCCTTCGTCGTCGGCATCTCTCTCTCTCTCTCTCTCTCTCTCTCTCTCTCTCTCTCTCTCTCTCTCTCTCTCTCTCTCTCTCTCTCTCTCTCTCTCTCTCTCTCTCTCTCTCTCTCTCTCTCTCTCTCTCTCTCTCTTTGCCAACGCAGAGGCTGTTGGCTCCGCTCGTTACGGTCGAGTGCGTGTCGGGATCGACTCGAGTGACTACGAGTACCGATACTCGTTGGACGTCGGTCAACATCTTTCTCGCTCGTGTCCGAGAAAATAGTCCGGAGTGTTGGAAAGTTACTGTCCTGAGGTCACTGTCTTTTATTTATTTAGCTATTTATTTGGTATTGAAGGAGCCAAAAAGTCAAAATAAAAAATTCGTATAATTCGTATAAAAAATTCGTATAAAAAAATTTGTATACCAGGACATTCTTTTATTTAGTAATTTATTTTCTATTAAACGAGCCAGAAAATCAAAATAAAAAATACAAAATTCATATACCAGGACATTATTTTAATAAATGAAAAACCTTTTTAATAAAAGGTAAATCTTTTCTTCATTCCCTTTCTCGAAAAAAAAAATGTGCAAGTCAACTATGAAGACTTATCAAAAACATGATCGGTATTCGAGTACAACGCGATCCGCGTTTTAGTGCTCCAATGCAGGGGGTGTTGGCGAGCGCGCGAGCCAAAGCACCAAGCGCCGAGTGCGTTGCCCGAGAGAAAGAGAAACAGAGAAAGAGAGAGAGAGGGCAATAAGGAAAGGTGATAGGAGAGTTGGCGGGAGGCGCCGGTCGCACGCGGGGCACACGCCGCGCGCGCACAGCAGCCGCCGCGCGAGAGTGGCGCGAGAGCTTCGTGTTGCTCTCCGAGGCGAGCCGTGAACTCCGAGAGAGGAGGACGTGAGTGGTCGTGTGCTTGGCACGTGCTTGGACGAACGTACGTACGTCGGTCGGTCGCTCGCTCGGTCGCTCGGTCGGTCGGTCCCTGTGGCCCGTGGCATAGCTGTACAGTGCGGTATATACTCTTCGCTCCATACAGTGTATATATATATAAATATACACACATGTGTAAAAGATGTATGTATCGCTCTATAAAGAATATATGTATATATACAGTATATATAGCTCTGCACAGAATGCATGTGTACAGTGTATATAGATATATATATATACACATGGCTGACTGCGGTCGCCGGAGACTCGACATTATGTACACACGCGGATCGTGATACCTATACCTACTTGTCTGGCTGCTCCTGCTGTTGTATGATAGGGTCGAGGGGGATAAGTAGCCGCTGTGCGCCGCGCGCGCGCGCGCGCTTTGCACGCGGTTTCTCCGCACGCTCGACAATGCGTTATCTGTGTATAGTCGAAAGTCTGCTGCTGCTGCTGCTGCTGCTGCTGCTGCTTGGACGGCAGACGTCCAGACCCAAAGGGAGAAGGAAAGACAGAGAGGGTGAGGAGGGGGGGGGGGGGGGGGGGGGCATTTTAAATGCTGCGGCAGCAGGTGGGAGGCCGGCCAGACGGTCAGTTACTCGCTGCTACGTCGAGGGGCACAACACGAGAACGCCCCCGACACGTCGCTCGTTACACTTGACTGGGCTATTTAGCTACTGGCAGAACGAAAAAGTCTCGCAGCTCCGACTCTGAGAAAAACTTTAGGGAAATTGAATCATCGTTATTTATAATATTATTTCATTTTTATTTTTTGTTATTTATTTTTTTATATTTTTTTCTTATTTATTTTTTTTTAATATTTTTTTCTTATTTATTTTTGCACGATGCTGTTTGACCTTCGAGAGCTCAGATCAATGTATTGTTTGGCCTTGAAGGGCAAATATAATAAGTTCGAGCGAAACTTTCGAATCGAATAAAAAAAAAATGAGCTCCCTTGCCGCGTGACGCAGACGAGTTCGGGACTCGGTTTGTCACTCAATTACGACCGCGATGTGTCTTTGCCGTGAATATAGACGATGACTCGGAGCCCGGGCAATTACCGGGGGGTCCGAGACTCGAGCGAGCGAGTCTCGGACCAGGGATCGACGATTGTGCGTCTCCGCAATCGCGACGGACCGCACACGCGGTCAACGCGGCCGCGGCGCCGCCGTCTCTCTTTCATTCCCAACGTCGATTCCGATGGGTCCATACGGTGTCGGTTATAACGAGACTACCTGCATTCTGCATCAGTGGCTCGCTCGTTCGCCTCGCGATCACAAAGGAAAAAAAATTGTATATACAGATATACATCGCGGATATAGATATAGATATCGCATACTCTGAGATTATTATTCGCGCCCCCCAAAATCCACGCCTCGCTCGCTGCGCAACATTCGACTCGCGCCGAATTAGGAAAGCGCGAGTTTTACGATTTACCTGTAAACGAGTCACCAGAAAAAGGCGCACAATCCTCTGTGTAGAACATTTTTTTTTATAATAAAAATTCCACTGCGAATCGAATTTAACCGTGTGCCAATTGACCCCGGTGACCCCTCCAGTGCACTCTTAATACGCGCCACATACCTATGGTAATAATTCCCCAGGAACGCTGCGCGCGCATGTTTTCGGAGCCGTAGATTATTTTCATTTCAGAATCGTCCGCGCGCTCGAGACAAGATATATATATATACAGGGTGATTCAGAATGTTTTTGTCAGCCGTTAAAGAATGATAGTTTAGCACCTCGGGAACGAAATTATTTAGCCGTTTTTCGTAATTTGCAATATTTATTTATTTCTTGAAAATTCGAAAAAAGTAGACCAATGGGAACAAATAACTAAATAAAGAAACCAGTAGACCAATGGAAACATAAATAAACGAATATTTAAAAAATGCTGTACATACTATAAATAAATAGTATTTTTTAAAATATTTATTCATTTATTTGTCCCCATTTTTTATTTTTTTTTCTAATGCTTGTAAATAAATAAATATTGCGAATTACGAAAAACGGCTAAGTAACTTTGTTCCCGAGATGGTCAACTATTTTTCCTCAACGGCTGACAAAAACATTCTGGATCACCCTGTATATATATATACACAACAATGTGCTATAACTATAAGCGCGTCTCCGGCGGAGACTACACTCGACCACCTAAGTCGAGTGTAGTCGGTGTGCGAGCTAGTTTGGACCTCCTCGGCGGGTTCGGTCGAGGCCCCAGACTCGCAGCAACAGCAACAGCAACAGCAGCAGCAGCAGCAACTTCGGCCTAGGTGTGGTCACGACGGGCAGACCACCCTCGAACGCGATGAGCCCGCGCGAGAACCACTTTCTTTCTTATATATATAATATATATCTGTACGTCTCTCTCGTTCGCCTTTGTAAAACGCATACACGGAGGCTACTATGCTGCGCAGCTCTCTCACCCCTCGGACTCACCTTCCAAATCTCGCGGCTGCCGCCTTCCCAGGACCCCGGCGCGTCATTTATAACACTCGGGATCGTTGCGAGCGGCCGGACTCACCGCGGCGCAACACACCCAAGCGACTTTGGTCGGCGGCAGCGGCAACAGCAGCAAGCGAGCAGCTCGCTCAACCGTTACAGACACTTTTTCCCCATAGCGGATCGCCAACGATCGGCGATTATGAGAAAAAGATGATATTTATCACATTGAATGAGCTCTGGCTTCTTATTCTTCTTCCTTTTTTTGCCCCCCTCTCCCTCCCTCCCTCCTCACTACCCTTGGGTCCCTGCACGGAGAGAAAAATATGGGAAAAATCACTATACTTGTGTGGCTATTAACAAACATTCTGGATTTTGTTGGCAATTTTTCCCATACGTCGTGGACATATAAAATACATTTTCTATCGCATATTCCTACAAGTATGGGAAAAATCGCCAGAATTCCGGAATGTTTCGAAATTGCCAAATGAGTATAGAGATTATTCCAATATTTATTCTCCGTGCGAAACAAGCAAAAACAACGTTTTTCTCTTTCACATATATAATACACACGTATATATATCTATATCTACAGACTATATATAATACATATAGCGAACACGCGGGACGGACGGCGGATTGATGTAATTGGTCGGAGTCGTCGTCGGCGAGACCAATTATATCGAGCTGCGCGTGCGCGCGCCGCGCGAGCTGCTTTCCCAATAGCAATTTTCTGGCGGCGCGCAACATATGTGGCGGCGGCGTCAGAGCGCCGTGCGTGATGCGCTCGGCGCTCGGCGAGATATTCGACTGCGCAGGTGGCGCGCGAGAAACGTCGGCAGCAGCAGCGAAGACGAGAAGCGGCGAGGCACGTGCTGCGTGTGCGTTGCACCGCTCGCGCCCGCCGTCGGCAGCAGGTGGCCAATGCGCCACGCTCGTCGCGTCGCCGCCGCCGCTTTGTGAGTAACGTCCCCCTCTGTGTATATGCGCGCACAGCCCGTCTGTCTCGTCATTCTTCGCGCCGAACGTAATTCCGCGGTTTATAACGATATGCTCGGTCGTCTGTGCTCGACGCGCGTGCGCATACACACGCTCGTGTTTATCGGCTCGCCGGGGAACGTGTGGCGAATATCGCCAGGTTTTATTTTAAAATTTTTTGGTCGAACAGTTTGTCAGAAATCCTAGATTTGGCCGCAATAATAATAATAATCGTATTTTGGACTTGAAAACAATTTATTTTAGAGATAATAATGATGATATTGATCATATGAATAATAATAATAATAGTATTTGTATTACGGACTTGAAAACAATTTATTGGACAAATATAATAATGATAATGATGTTGATAATAAAAATATGAATAATAATTGTAATAATAATAATTTAAGGTAAATTTTCATAGCAATAAATGTTAAAGGTCAACGTTACTTGGAAATCGAACGCACGTTTTGATAAAAAAAAAAATAATAATAATAATTGTAATCATTATTTGAGGTAAAATTTCATAGCAATAAATGTTAAAGGTCAACGTTAGTTGCGAATCGAACGCACGTGTGAATTTTTTTTCGTTTTTTTTTTTTCGCAAGGACGAAGGAGCGACAAAAAAATCGGATCGATAATCACTCTTTCCACAGTTTCGATATTTATTTGTGGTCGGACTCGTCGCGGCGAGTTCTCGCGCCGCGTCGGAGAGCCTATATCGAATCGCGTTCCCACGAGCTGCCCGGGACTCGTTTAAACGTGTTCTCTGACTTTTTTTGTTCTTTCTTCATCTCTTTCAAGCTCGACAATCGCGCCGGTTCTCGCTCCATCGAACCTCGACATTGCCCGGTTCAAGAGCTGCTTCTGCGGCCGCCGGCGGCGGCGTCGGCGCGTACCAGTTCTCATATTAAACAAGGACTCGCTCTCTCTCGCTCTCTTCGGGGTCTCGCGTAATTGAGCCACTCATCCTGAACATCTCCGCCTACTTCGTTTCCGGGCATATCATTTCTCATCAACACTCGCGCCCGCGCTTTGTTCTAACGTCCGTAAACGCCGCGTCAACGCTTTACGTTCGCTCGTTGACGATTGAAGAACGCCTTTATAGAGAAAAAAAAAATCAATTCTTGCCTTCGAAAATTGGCGATTTTTGAGGGATCTACTTTGAAATTTTGTGAAAAATTGAAAAAATGGGGATATTGCGTTCCGCTTTGCGGCATTCTCTTCGTTATTCAGTTATCTTTCGAACGAAAAAAAAATCCAGATTCCATTGATCCAAAAAAAATTACCTCGATATTAGTGAAGTGACATTTTCGATTTCTCTCAGTGCATCGATGATTTTTTTAAATCAACGGGAAATTTGCCATCGAAATTGAATTTATTTATTTTTTTCGCAAAGAACGCAAGGGCAAAAAAAAAGTGTGGGGATCAAAATAACGAATGACCAAAAAGCGAATAGCCAAAATGACGAATTTAAAAATAATGGACGTCGTTAGTTTTAAATTCGCTATTTAAACCACTCGCTATTTCGAACATTCGTTATTTTTATCCCCACCCAAAAAAATGCAGTGTAAAAAATGTACAATTTTAGTTATTCCGTCTCATGCTAAGAGGTTCGTGTATAGGGCTTCGAATACTCGCGGTCCAATTTGCACCTAAGTATACGGTACCAGGTGCGGACAATTTGCGCGCGTCTCTCGTTGCGGCGAGTGAGATTCCCCGAGCTATATGCGCGGCAACGGCGTCGCGGTGTCGATGCCAGTTCGGCTCGAGTATCAACACTATACACAGCGCTCGGGGAGTCAATGGGCGAGCGCCAACACAGCGACGACGAGACGCGGGCTAGAGAGACTCTCGACTCTACGCGGGCTTTGTGTTTGCCAAACATTAATTGGCAATTTGTAGCCGTGACCGCAGGACACCTCTCGCAACACTTTGATGTATCGCCGTGCGAAGCCGACGTCGCGTCACGGCCGCCGCCACTTGAGTCGAGGTTGTTCGCCCCGTCCCCGCCGCACTGCCCCTCTCGTCTCTCGCACACTCGGCGCTAGAGCAGTCGCAGCTCGGTTCGTCCTGAGTCCTGAGCTGCTTCGGTCAAACCGAGGAAAAAGACGAAAACGAGGCTGGAGCAGCAGTAACAGCAGCAGCATCCCTCCTGTTTACAGCTACGCTTGCCTCGTCCTTTTGTCTCACACGCCAGGCTCAAAAATGCGCATGCGCGACATTCCAGGGCAAAACAACGTCGACGCTTGATCCTTGATCCTTGAATTAGAGTTATCCCCGAATTTTTTAAATTCTTATTTGAATATAGAATTTAAATTCTTTAAATGATTCCATATTCAGTGTTAAAAAAATATAAATAATAATAACAATAATAGTAATAGTAATAGTAATAGTAATAATAGTAATAATAATAATAATGATAATGATAATAAGCTGATAATCTGATAACCTGGTTTTGATTTGGTCAAAACTATTTATCAGCTGCGAAGATTATAATAAAAAAAAAAAGATTATATATATAATTGGGAAATAGTATTATCTGTGTCACGACGGCGGCTGGACGACGCGGTGAACGACGTTCGAGGCAATTGCGACGGCGCCAGCAGTTATCATTCAATTTCAATCGAGTCCCGGGTTCGTTTTGAGTAATAGCATAAATGCGCCGGTGTGCTCGACTGGCGAGCGCGCGCATGCGCGCGAGCGAGGCGGCCGCCTATTTACACTCCGCCGCAGTGCCGGCGCCGGACATCCGGCGGGCGCGTTACTCGAATCGTAATTTCTCACTCCCTCGCGCGGTCGCTCCCTTCATACCGATTCGCCGCTTCGCGCGCGCATTTCTCGGTGTCCTCGCACGATTCACCTCCACTTGCGCGTCAATCTTAATCATTTCATCGCTTCGCACTTTTTTAATATATTTTTTACATTGCTTTTCATCTCGTCAACAAGAAAAAAAAAAAAAATTGTCGAAAACAGGCGAATTACATATATACATTCGCTCGCGCGTCGATCTTAACCATTCCACCGTTTCGCATTTTTTTAATATATTTTTTACATAGCTTTTCATCTCGTCAATAAAAAAAAAAAAAAAAAAAAAAAAAAAAAAAAAAAAAAAAAGTCGAATTTTGCAATAGCGGCAAATACATATATACATTGTTTCCGCAATACAATGTATCCGTCGTACATTGGTCGACGCTGTCAGGACGTGTCGGTTATACCGGACGAGAACTGCGACGGCCACGCGTCGCGAGCGATCGGCTGGGCTATTGTCGAGCGCGCAGCGCGCAGTGCGACATCGGTGGCTCGCGTAGTAGTCGCGAAGTCTCGCCTCGTCGCACATCGCCGCGCTTTCCATCCAGCAGCGCGGCTCGCGCTTCCGACTCTCGCTCGAACCTCGCCCGCGCTACTGCCTCTCGGCTGCTACCTACCCCCGCGCATGTGACCGCGCCGCCGATTATTTTACAGCGTTGCGCAAGCGACGCCTCTCCCCGATACTCAACGGGGCGAGCGACGTTCCCTATTGTCGGCTGCTACATTGTTTTCCTCGATTCTTTTTATTTTTCGGCCCGTCCGGTGTCCGACTGCTGCCGGAGGCAGCAGTCTCGTTTGTCACAATCGGCGACGTTATCGCCGTCAATTTGCCGTTCGAAATCCGTCGACTCAATCCACTTGCTTTTCACTACCCTTCGCAAAGTTTCCATGCGAAAATTCCTGTCGATCGCCCCCCCCCCCCCTTCCCCTCCTGGCCGCAATAAAAAAATGATGGATGTCTGAATTTAAAATAACCATCATTACGAAATTTGCTATTTTTGCCTTTCGCTATTATGATCATTCGCTATTTTGAACCCCACCCTTTCCCACTTCCGCTTCCGTTTCCGCTTTCTTTTTTCGCGTCATGCCCCCCCCCCCCCCCCCCCCCCCGGCGTCCGGCTCTTCCGCCCCCTTCTCGTCGTCGCGCCAAGTCCGCAGCACACGTCACCGCGCATGCGCGGCTCGCTCGTAACTCGCGCGTCGTCCTACGTGCGTCGGTCGGTCGCCCCCGCTCTTCCGGAGACATCGATGTTCCAGAAACATTCGTCAATCCTGACCAACTGGTTCGCAACGAAGAAAACCCCCAAACATAATTTTGCGAAAAATTTTTTTTTCGATTTAACGAAGTTTTAAAACCCTATCCGATCGGAAATTTCTCGCTGATTCCAAATATGACCGGTATTTGCCCGAAATATAAAAATTTCGAGGAGAAAAATGCGAAAAATGCTCTTCACTTTTTGTCGAATTTTAACGCTTCACTAGAATCGATGTAATTTTTATTTGGATAAATGGAATTCGGATTTTCTTTTTCCATTCGAAAGACAACTCTTCAAGGAAGAGAATGCCGCCAGGCAGAACGCGATATCTCGATTTTTCGATTTTTTGCAGATTTTTAAAGTTGACCCTCAAAAATCGCAAATTTTTAGAAGGGGTACCCCTTGCCGTTTTTTTGGCGAAAAAAAAAATTTTCGATTTAACGAAGTTTTAAAACCCTATCCGATGGGAAATTTTCCGCTGATTCCAAAAATCACGGTTATTCGCCCGAAAAATAAAAAATTGAAGGAGAAAAACGCGAAAAATGATTTTTCACTTTTTCCGAATTTTAACCCTTCACGAAAATCGATGTCATTTTTTTTTGTATGCATGGAATCTGGATTTTCTTTTTCCATTCGAAAGAAAACTCTTCAACGAAGAGTATGCCGCAAGGCAGAACGCGATATCTCGATTTTTGAATTTTTTGCAGATTTTTAAAGTTAACCCTCAAAAATCGCAAATTTATAGAAGGGGTACCCCTTGCCGTTTTTTTGGCGAAAAAAAAAATTTTCTATTTAACGAAGTTTTAAAACCCTATCCGATGGGAAATTTTCCGCTGATTCCAAAAATCACGGTTATTCGCCCGAAAAATAAAAAATTCGCGGAGAAAATGGCGAAAAATGATTTTTCCCTTTTCCCGAATTTTAGCACTCTACCAAAACCAATGTCATTTTTTTTCGGATGAATGGAATCTGGATTTTCTTTTTCCATTCGAAAGAAAACTCTTCAACGAAGAGAATGCCGCAAGGCTGAACGCGATATCACGATTTTTCAATTTTCTACAAATTTTAAAAATTGACCCTCAAAAATCACAAATTTATAGAAGGGGTACCCCTTCAAAAATTTGCGTTTTTTGCGAAAAAAAAAATTTTCGATTTCGCCAAGTTTAAAAACCCTATCCGATGGGAAATTTTCCGCCGATTCCAAAAATCACGATTATTCGCCCGAAAAATAAAAAATTCCAGGACAAAAACGCCAAAATCCC
Organism: Itoplectis maculator; assembly: GCA_964034905.1. Classification (NCBI taxonomy): domain Eukaryota; kingdom Metazoa; phylum Arthropoda; class Insecta; order Hymenoptera; family Ichneumonidae; genus Itoplectis; species Itoplectis maculator. The sequence continues at coordinate 774,654 of OZ035853.1, read as the reverse complement.
CATCCCCGTCGAGCAGCTGCGATAGGCGCTTTCAGCGTATCTTTACCGCCGAGGTAAACGCGCGCTTCGTGTCACGCGTGTGTCGGGCTCGGACCGTCTGTGTAACTGTGTAACTGTTTTTGAGTAGCTGCGACGACGACGACGACGTCGACGAGTGATGCGCGAGAGCGAAAGACGTTCCGGAGGAGGATGAGGAGGAGTGGGAGGGAGGGAGGGGGGGGGGGGGGAGGGGGCGAGGCGGGGGCGGGTGGGGCTCGGCCATCTCCGCGCGCGACACACGCGGCACACACGAAGCGCACAAACACGAGAACGACCGGCGCTGCTGGACGGCTGCGGTCTATACACGGGTCGACTGCTGCGACTGCTGCGACGTCGTCGTCGTCGGCAGCGGCGGCGGCGTCGGCGTCGGCGGATCCCTGTGGGCCGCGCGTAGACTCTCGCGTGGGTAGGACCGGAACCGCGGTATGATTCACCGGCGCTGCACGGTCCTCATCGCGCGGCCGAGTCAGCCGGTCCCGGCGTATATACATAAACGTATGGATACGCCGAGACCGGCGGCGGCGACGACCGACCGACGTCGAGTAAGAAAAACGAGGTATAAAGGCGTGTTCGTACGGGTTTTTCGTATATATACCGACAATTGCCACCAATTCCGGCGGAGACGGCCGCCGACAGCGGCAGACGCGCTAAGGTATTATTTAGGGAGGTATGGACAGCCGGTCCAGGATACCCAGAATGTATGACGTTGACGAATGTACGAAATGACGAATGTATGAAAAAAAAAATTTCGACTTCGCCAAGTTTAAAAACCCTATCCGATGGAAAATTTTCCGCCGCTTCCAAAAATCACTGTTATTCGCCCTAAAAATAAAAAATTCAAAGACAAAAACGCGTAAAATGATTTTTCACCTTTTTCCGAATTTTAGCACTCCACTAAAATCGATGTAATTTTTTTTCGGATGAATTAAATCTAAATTTTCTTTCTGCATTCTAAAGAAAACCCTTCAACGAAGAGAATGCCGCAAGCCGAAACGCGATAACTCGATTTTTCAATTTTTTACCGATTTTTAAAGTTGACCCTCAAAAATCGCAATGCGCAATCGCATTTTTTTTTTCGGATGAATGAAATCTGGAAATCGTGGCGGCGGCGTCGCGCAGAGGTTATGCCTTCGATCTCCCGCCGTCCGCGCATTGCTCCTCTGTGTCCAATACACAGACACACAGACGCAATGGCACCGAACGCGAGGCGAGCGGCGAGCGCGGAGAGACAATGGCGCGTGGGTAGAAAACAAAACCCGTTGGCGCGCGCACGAGAGTCCGTTGTGTATGTTCGGCGTCCTTCTCGCTGCTGCGACGGCGGCAACGGCGGCGGCGGCTCGCCTCCTTCGCTACTCGCACGTACTATCCTATTTACTGCCTACCGCGACTATCTCTGTATTCGTAGTTTCCTCTCCTGTCTCACTCTCCGCGCCTTCCATTTAATGAAACATCGCTGTGCGCCGGCGCGGCTGCGCGCGCACACAGCTCATTGCGCGTTTAACCGATCGTTTCCGGTGTCCAACTCCTACGTACGATCCAATCTAATCCTCCCTGGCCAACGCGATTCATTATCATATCATATCTCGTGAACCCAACCACCGCCGTTGCCGTCGCAGCAGTCGAGGTTCGTTGCATAACCTCGAACGCTGCGCGGGTTCGGCCTCTCGAGATTCTCGTCGTCGTTGACCGTGGAGGCTTAACAATGGATTTTCGCGGTGTTTAGGTTCGTCATCGTGGGAATAACGGAGCTTTGGACTAACGGGAGGAAAAAAAAGGACGAGCGATTGTAATTAAAATCGAATTAGGTTGGAGAGTTTCGTTTTACCGATGGAGATACGCCCGTCGTTGTGTTTTTTCGTCTCTCAGACACTGAGAAAAATTAGTGGTTGCGATTACCAATCATTGGTTCGATCTACCAAAATATTGGTTCGATCTACCAAAATATTGGTTACAGTTACTAAAATATTGGTAGCTTTGACCAACGATTGGTAATCACAACTATTAATTTTTTTTCAGTGGAGGGGTGGGGGTCAAAATAGTGAATGATCAGAATAGCGAATGGCTAAAATAGCGAATTTTAAATTAATGAACGTCTAAATCTAGAATGATCATCATTACGGAATTCGTGATTTTAGCCATTCGTTATTTTGATCATTCGGTATTTAGACCCTACATTTTATTAAAATGCAGTTAAAATAGCGAATGACTAAAATAGGAAATATCGTAATGATGATTATTCAGATTCAGACGTCAATCTTTTTTAAATTCGTTATTTTGGCCATTCGCCTTTTTGGTCATTCACTATTTTGAACTCCACCCTCACGGAGCTTTGAGGTTAGGTCGACGTTCTCGCGCATGCGCACTCGGTGAAAATATTCAATTAAAACTAGAGATCCAGGCGGATGTGCTCGATTCTCGTGGCTGCTCGTCTCGCGTTTCCGTCGCCGGCGTCGCGTAGGTATACGAACGATATTTGTTCAGTGGGCGCTTGGGTATCGGCGCTGCGTTGAATCATCCGCAACCGGCCGATTCGTTCGCTCTCGTCGTTCTCGTCGAAAGCTCGTGACGTTGCTGCTGCAGCACCGCGAGGGACGTGTAACAGCCGGTGACGAAGCCGCGCGACAAGCGTGCCGTACCCGTCGACCTACATAGAACGCGCGCGCTCGCGTACAGAGAGACAGACGCGCGCGCATCATTTCAACCCGACGAGATCGCCGCGCGAGAGCCACCGACGCGCGACGCTCCCGCGCATACACACAGCGATCCGATTATACTCGATTACGCCCGTCGCGCACTTAGCATTGACCGGCGTAAACGACGCGGCGACGACGATAGAGCGACGATATCGCGGATCTTATACTAGGTGGCGCTTTAGTAATCGCTCGGCCATTAACTCTCAATGTCACGTTCGCTCCGAGCGTGTACAATATTTTTTATCGATCCGCGATGCAATCTCTCGAATCTTTTTTTTTGTGTTTTATTTTCATTTTTTTTTTTAGGTATCCGATTTTGCCACTGGAATCCAAAATTATTATTTTTATACTTCGAGGATCACGAAGGTTACATTTTTCCCCTTTTTTTTATTTACGCTTCTAATTTTTATATTTGTTTTTTTTTCTTCGTTGATTCATTCGTGTTTCCTTTCAATTTCGATTTTGTCGACACAATCTCAATTCAGTCTCGAAAAATCCGACTCGCGCGCAGCTTCGGCTCGGCTCGTGGGCCCCGCGCAGCAGCAGCAGCAGCAGCAGCAGCAGCAGCAGCGTCTCGGCCGAAAATACAATCGACGGATCGTGCGGCTGCTCCTCCGGGGTCCGGGACCACCTGGACAGCGGGCTCGCGCCTCTTCGACAAACGACACGCGCCCAGTCTGCATACCTACCCTGTATAGGCCCACGCCCAGTACGCCTACGCCCACCCTCACCTCGCATACCTCGCCTCGCTTCCCATAACCCTTTCCCCTCGTCTCTCGCTTCCCCCCCTCAGACCCCCTCCCCTCCCCCCCCGCTCGTCTCGGTCAGCCACACGCGCTTTCTACGCTTTTACGCCTCTCTCGGCGCGGCGCGCGCCGCATCCTCGCACCTCTCTCGATCAATCATTTCTATTATCAAGCAGTTTCGTCGGGAGATTTCCTCGAGTCTCTCTCGAACGCGCCGCACCGAAAAGATATACAGACGATAAATCACACCTCGCGCGATATGACATAATAAACAACAACACACGGCTATTGGATGTCTCGGCTATTGGAATTCTCAGGACGCATGTTAAAAAAAGTGAGGGGGGAAAAAATAAACTGTGTTTTGGTCCCAGGGTGAATTACATTTCAATCTGAATTACTGTCGAAAGCATCTGAAAAAAAAATAATAATAATAATTTAAAATAAAAATAAATAAAAATAGAATAAAATTAAAGAAATTAATTAAATTTCTTTAATTTTATTCTATTTTATTCTATTTTTATTTCTATTTATCTAAATATTTTATTCTATTTTTATAAATTAATTAAATTTCTTTAATTTAAAAGCCCCGAGAAATTTAATTAATTTCCGAGGCTTTCCCACATAGATCTTTTTTTTTTCTTTCCACACAAAATTGTCGATGAAAACTAGGATAAATTTTTCGTGGGTGTCTCGCACTAATTCTCTGACCTCTGAGAGCGCTGAATAAACACGAACCCGAGCGGTGAAAATGTACAGCGTATCATCGCTCTTGGCGCTGATTGTACGAGGAGAGCGCGTTCGTTCCTCAGTGGGGAGAGTAGAGAGGGGGAGGAGAGGGGGGGGGGTGAAGGGAGGGGGGTTGATGTAACGAGTAACGAGAGCTATATCGTTACGCCCGGCTGATTCCCGGAGAACTGGCTTATAACGCGTTTTCATATATGGAGCGTGTGCACTTTCGGCTCCGTGAGGGAAGGGGAGGGGGAGGGGGAGGGGGAAGGGGGGCAGGAAGCCAGGACGAGTTAAAACCCGTGGTCTGTTTCTGCAGCTACATCTTTCCGGGGGCCCCAGAAGCCGCTGTGAACGCTGAAGAGCGGCATCGACCCCCCCCCCCCCCCCTCCCCCCCTCCCCTTCTTTGCTATCTCTTTCTCTCTCACCCCCCCCCCCCCCCTCCGATCGAGCGTTCCACTCTCGTAATTACGAAATTGCTCCTTTGAAGATCCGCCCGCGGTCGATTCTTTCCATTTTGCCCCTCTTTCTACCCTCGACAGTGTTGCTGCTGCCTCTGTTGCTGCCGATTGGTGAGACGAAGAGAGAGGGAGAGAAAATGAGAGAGAAAGACTGTATACACGGCTGAGCTGTGTCCGCTTTTGCCACACAGGGCACTCGGCACCTCTCCTAGCCGCCCTCGAGGAGACCCTGATTGGATTAACCCGGGGCTGGCCCTCTGCGCGCCCGACAATCCTCGGTAAACCACTCTGATTTAACAAATCGCGCGCGGCGTCTGCCTCGGGAAAAACGGGGGGACCGAGGGGGGAGGGGGGGAGGGGGAAGAAGTTGGGAGTTAATGAATACATGCGGCTCGTTCGTATTCAATTTATTTTTCAGTCAATTCGAGTGCTCTGTGAGATTTTATTTTTATTTTTGTGCGAGAGGTCAGTGATTTTTTTTAGACGTGAATAATAGGGTTCAAAATAGTGAAGACCAAAATCGCGAATGATTAAAACAACGAATTAAAAAATAATGAACGTCCGAATCTAAAATGGTCATCATTACGGAATTCGCTATTTAAGCCATTCGTTATTTTGATCATTCGCTATTTTACCCCCCTCCCATTTTATTAGAATGCAGTTAAAAGATTCAGACGTTCATTATTTTTTAATTTGCCATTTTAGCTATTCTCGATTTTGGTTGTTCACTATTTTGACTCCCATCCAAATAATACAGTCGCTGGGGAAAAAAAAATTGGGGATAAAATTATTATTAGATCAGGGCTTCTTATCAGCACCGATAAATTCAATTTCACGAGTCAGTAACAGCGTTAAAGTCGCAGTCGGTGCAAACGGTAAATAAATTTGCTTCAGCGAGTACCAATCGAGATTCGTTTAGCTACTCCGACTCATCCGATCGTTTTTTCCCCGCTGCGATACTGGAACACTGTGTAACACTGCAATCAGAGGCAATAGACTGCTATCGCTGCTTCGTATGTGTGAACGTTGCAATGATCGACGAGCAGCGCTTTTCGATAACGCTGGCTTTAATCTCATTTGCGGGCGCAACATTGTCGTCGCGGCGAGAAGCTCCCCTCCCCCCTCCAGGGGAGGGGGGAGGGGATCTCGGAGCCGGTCGATCGTCTCGTGGATCGTTCGGCGCGGGTCCTACGCGACGACGATGATCTCCTGTCCTCTCTTTCCGTGGGTCACGCTCCACTTGGCCTTCCCACGCTTCGCTTGCTTCCACTCTCGATTAACCGAGGCAGCTCAGACGGGAAAAAGAGAGAGAGAACGCAGATTGAGAGAAGCAGAGACGAGGAGACGAAGAGGAGAAGAGATCTTCACTTTGCTGCCCACTGCAGTCCATGAGCAGAGCGTGATTCAACATAAAAAAAATATATAAAGATGTAGGAAAAAACATGAAAAGTCGAAGGCGAAGAAAAAAAAAAAGAAGAAAGAAGCGTCGAAGCATCGTTGAAGGCGTCGATGTCGCGCAAGAAGCAAAACGGCGATGATAGATCCATTCTAAGGTGGTTCATGTGTATCTATAATAATAATAATCGCTTAGATTACGCTGCGAAAAAAAAATCGGTCGAAAAAAAGTATAAGGAAGCAAAACGACGATGATAGATTCATTCTAAGGTGGTTCATGTATCAATCAGAGTATCTATTATAGTATCTATTATAGTATCTATTATAATCAATATAGTATCTATTATAATCAATGGGATTACGCTGCGCAAAAAAATTAAATCGAAGCCGAAAAAAAGTATAAAGAAGCAAAACGACTATGATAGATTCATTCTAAGGTGGTTCGTGTATATCTATATAATCGCTCGGGTAACGCTGCGCATATAGCGGATCTCCATATGTGGGTAACGTTGCGGCGCATTGTAACCGCGGAGTGGCCGCCGCGAAGCGTGCTAAAAGCTCGTGAAACGCGCTCGCCACGACGACGACTGCGACGACGATGCACCTGCCCCACTGTACTTTTCCATCCTGCTCTGCTTTCTCGCTCTCCGCGCGCGCGCAGCGCACAATGCGCACCCCGCGTGCGCGCGCATTCTGATGCGCAGAGCTCGACTCGACTCGCCGCCGCGCAGCCGGCCGCGGAGACGAGGTAATTGCGTTTATTAAAATGTTACGCGTTCTGGTTCTCGTTCCACGGACGATGCGCCCGTACGGAAAACTCGGGCCTGGCCGCCCCGTTGGACGCGCGACGACGACGACGACGACGATGACTGTTGCATCAACCTCGCTTCGCCCGTAGCAATCCTACCACTAATCTTGGCTCTATCTGCAAATCTGTGGCTGTTATTTCCAGGCAATCTGTAATTTTTCTCTGGTCTCTAAACAAAAAAAAATATATATATATATATATATATATCTGACACTGTTTAACGCTGGAAAGTTAATTCGTAAATAGCGAGAGAAATATTGGTAAATTAAGGAAAAAAAAAACACACACACACACACTCACACAAATCGACCTAAAACTCTTGGAATAAAAAATTAGAAACCTTGAGATTTTTTTTTATGCTTCACGGGTAATTTATTTTCTCCTGACGAGTCATTCAATAACGCCTAGAAAACTTCGCACAGCGAAGACGATACACGTGGCGAGTATTGTTTGGTATATATATACCCGCCTATATCGTCAAGGACGCGAGACGTTCCGCTATTTCGATTCTCGCGAAACTCTCCTCGCGAAACTTACATTCCCATAGCGGTCGCCAGACTTTTGTATAAACCTCCAAAAGTGGTATATTTTACTGATTTTGATTCAACGAATGGTATTTAAAGGGTTTAAATTTTAACTCGGTTGGTCACCGTCGGTCGAATGTACTTGATCATTTTTGTTCGTTTTTTTTTCTCTCCATGCCCGGGCCTTAGATACCTGTGTACTTAGTTTCAACACTCTGTTACACCTACACGCGAGCGACGTGCGGCGGGGACGTTAACCTCGCCGACTCCTCTCTTCCTCTCTGTCGCTCCTTCCTTTCCCACACGTTGGCCCTCCCCCCTCTCTCCGCGATCGCATATCCGCATCTCTGCATCCGTGCAGCACGCGTGCGTAACACACGCACACGCAACATATACGCAACACATATACGAAGGTATATATATGCGAGCCGTCTCGCTAGCCAATTTGCTCTGGTCTCGAGCTCGCTCGCATTCCGGCTAATTTCGCGCGCGGGATTTCACTCAATTCGCATCGTCCTCGCTATTAACTTTATCTCGTAATTTCATAATTTAGCATCGCTGCGAAATTCATTTAATAAAAAAATATACAATTTTTCCTTCCCCACAGAGGATCCTTTTTTTTTTTATTAAAAAAAAAGTAACAAAAAAAGTTGCAGTGTAGAACTTTTTATTATTATTATGCAAAATTAATCTCGTCAACGCCTTTAATAAGTATGATTTTTTTTCGGATTTTTATATTATCGAGAAATAGTTGCAATTCCCTCTCAATTTCCGAACACTTATGCGAACTCAGCTTAAGGACTACCTTAAATCCGCGAGACGGTGAGAAACGAGCGAGTTCTATAATTAAGCCTGGCGCAACGACGTATCAATGGGGCCGGACACGGCCTGTAAGGTAAGTAGTACCTATATCGGCACTGCTCTATCTCCTCATCGTGCGTGGATTCTCGGCGCGCGAGCGTTGTAAGCGCGTACGCAGGCGTCGCTATATCTCGTCGCATACGTCCACGCCGCTGTCATGCGTTCGTGGAACGAAGGCGGACGACGCTCGTGCGGTGACTGGAATGGGGCACTACTCAACGTTCGTGTATCATATTAGCATATACGCCTACCATACCGGTCTCCGCCGGCGCTGCCAGGCATGAATGACTGCCGCGTCCACGCGTGCGACGACGGCGACGAGGACGAATGCAGAGAGGAAGGAGAGGAAAGGGTGAGTCGGCCGTGGAGATATGCGGCTGATATCGCTGCGCGCGCAGCCGCCGACGCGTTTGGCGCACTCGTCGCTGTCGATTGGCCGACGACGACGAGTGAAGTGACGCACAAATGCGAGAAACGCAAACGACGCGGATCGGCAGGAAATCGCTCAGTTCGTGGGAGTCGCTCGATCGTCGGCGGATCGACGACGATCGACGAAAGGGATCGTCACAGTGTGAAAAAAAAAATCGATTTTTTTTTTTTTTCATTATCGGATAGTATACACGGTTATAAACATTCTGTTAAATTTTTTTATCGAAATTCGAATTATTTCGGTCGCTACAGGCTTTCTTAGAGAAAGGGATTGCAGCGTGACAGTGCGGCGTGTGCAAACTTTAAACGCACTTTTCTCGGAATGTTGTTTTTCAAAACGGTGACCACTCTCAAATGAAGAGTTATGACGATATCGATTTCAAATTTTGAGAGAACATTTCTAACGTCATTCTCTATCGCGCTATGGAAGCTTTTTTTTTTTTTATTAAATCTTCCTATTTTTTTTTTACGAAAAACTGTCGAAAAAAAGGGCTAAATTCGATAATTTTCGTTCAAACCGCCGCCATTTTGTCAAATTTCAAAAAAAAAGCTCTCATAGCGCGATAGCGAATTTCCTACAGATTAATAATCTTTTTGAAATTTTCGGTTCAGATCAAAATTGCGGCCGCAATCGTGGACATAATGCCGGACCTTTTTTTTTACACGAGCTATTTAAACAATTTATATCATTATTACACATTAAAGAAATGCACATAAAAAAATCGTTTTGTATTCTTCAAGAATGTACTTATTTATTTAAAAAAAAACCAGACCAATTAGTTCATTACAACTTAACAAAAAAAATTCGCGAAAATCATTGATTTTTCGGAGGGTCACACTGTGACGATCCCTTAAATTTATCCAAATTTATTTTCCAGCAGCGAAAAAATGTATATTCATAAGAATCGTATACGATTTTTCTCGTCTCCGAAATATATTAGACACCACTGGGCACGAGTAGATGGGCATTACACATTTTCCGTTACCGATTACAATTCCCGCGGGCGTGTCGGTCGCCCCGAAGAATGCTAATTGCCTCGAGTCTCTCTCGCGAGAAATACATTTTCGACAGGCAGAGCGCGTCCAGCCGAGCCGAGAAAACCCTTGTTAACGCGTCTGCGTCCATCTCTCGGCCGTTGCGGTGGAGGGGAGAGGATGGAACGTCGAGCATCCGGGGAAGAAGCGTCGCGTCTGCGACGTCTACGTCGTCATCCTCCTCCTCCTCTTCCTCTTCGTATCCTTCCCGTCCGGAGAAAGCTCGTTGCCCAATACGTGACGGGAAATCCGAATTTCCTCGCGCGGTGGATACGCGCAAAGCGAATTGTCATTCAGCGCGAGGCGAAGTCGCCCGAAGTGTGTTCGACGATTCGACGAAAGGTGACGCGCGAGCAGCTCGCGTCCAGAAAGACAGGAAGAGACGGGAGGAGGAAGCCGAGCGAACGGAAGGAAGAATCCGAGTGCAAAGCGCGAGGCAAGAGTGACGAGGATGGGGAATGTCACGGAAAGGGAAGGGGAGGGAGGAGGAAGGACAGGAATAAAAAGAGGCGAGAATAAGAGGAAGACGAGTCGATCGTCGATGCAGATATTAGAGTCACGGGCGTGGCGCTCTCCTCGCCGCCGCTACCTGACCGACCCGTCTAGACGTCTATAGGTGATGCCTAATCTATCGACATATACGATCTATGGAAATCTGCCTCGCGCAATCTTATATACAAACGCCCGATATATGTATACCCCTGGCGTCCGGGGAGCCGGACAAGAGCTTGATTGAGGGGTTTCTCCGCGACACCGGATTACGTAAGTGACGGCACCGTGTGTGTACAGGGTGATTCAGAATGTTTTCGTCAGCCATTGAGGAAAAATAGTTTACCATCTCGGGAACATGCGCCTACATATTTTGATTTTTAGTAAAAAATGTATATATATTTAGGCGCGTTTTTTGCATGGGAGGTGTGTATTAAGGTCAGAATACATATTTTTGCCGTAAAAAAGAAAATAAAAAATATTATTATTATTATTTGACACACCCTAATATATATGTATGTATGTTATATATACAAGTTTTCCTCTGTCGTATCTCTTCAGCAGATCCTTGGGGCAAAAATTGCGGTGACTGCTGAAATGAAGGAAGGGGCTTTGTTTGAAGGATTTTTCTCACAGAGACCAAAATAAAAATGACATTGCGCCGACATTCAGACGTTTCCTTAATTTTATTTAACAGGAAATTGTCAACAGGAAGTCTCGGCGAATCCGCGAACAAACACAAAAAAAAACGTAACGAGGCCGTAAATTTTATCCTCCGGTTTCCCCGGAATTAATTGCGGTTCATTGCCGCATTTTTTCGGTCTCGCCGTCTGGATGATTTCCGACACTGCAAATTAATTTTTTATTCTTTTAAAAAGAATTTAGTCACGCGTTTCGTCTACGGAAAAGTGATGAGGTCGTTGCCGTCATTAATTGCAATAATTCCGCGAAAGCCGGGATATCGTTTATTCACGAACCTAGCCACAGATGTCAGCTGTTCGTTACTTCTAAAAACATACTTTTCAAAATTGATCCTATAATTTGCTTATTATTAAATGTATTATTATTCTTAAATCAATTTGCGTTGGCGCGAATTATATGTCGGTAAGTTCGCTCGCATCAGAACGCTTCTTTTTTTTTGTGCGCCGTGAATGTTGTCGCTATTGGAGCCGGCGCAATGCATTCTGGGTATCATGGACCGGCTGTCCATATCCTCCCTAAATAATACCGCAATAGAAATGAAGACGTGAAGCGCCGCCGCTGAGTGGGAGACGCGAGGCGCCGGGGAATCGACAAAGAGCTACTCGATGCTTCTCGTTTCGCTCACTCGCTCGCTCGCTCCTTCTTTCAGTCTGGTCGGTCGTCTGACTCACTGCGGCCGGAGAGCTCTCTCGATCCAAACTCGGCGACGAGACAGCTATATGTCTACTACCCACTACCACGCGGTCGGTCGGCGCGCGAGTCTAAGCCGGTCGCCTCGCTATTCCTGGACGACGACGTCTCCGCGCGCGCCGTTCTTTATCTCTCTGCTCGTATTCTCGCCCCTCGTCCGTGAACCGGCCGATCGCGAATCGATGTTCCCGCGTCAACGCGCCCGACTGTCGCACTTCGAGCGTTCGCACACTCAGTCGAGACGACTGTCTGCTGAGTTCTGTGCGCGGGTGGGGATCAAAATAACGAATGACCAAAAAGGCGAATGGCCAAAATAGCGAATTTCAAACTAACGAACCGTCCAAATCTAGAATGATCATCATTACGGAATTCGCTATTTTAGCCATTCGTTATTTTTATCATTCGGTATTTTGACCCCACATTTTATTAAAATCCAGTTCAAATAGCGAATGATCAAGATAGCGAATTACTAAAATTGCACATTTTGTAATGATGGTTATTCCAGATTCAGACGTTTCATTTTTTAATTTGTTATTTTGGCCATTCGCTTTTTGGCCATTCGTTATTTTGATCCCCATTCCTGCGCGCGATGAATTGTGGGTACTTTGCCGTGCTGCGAGCCGCGCGCAGCCTGTAACAATGTCCGGGCGCGTATCCCACGCCATAACCTCAAACAATAAGCGCCGAGGCAGATCAAACGGGCGCTGGGGGCGCCCGGAAGCACAAATGCTACAGTCTGTCTCAATCTCCTTCACTCTCTCACTCACTCACTCACTCACTCACTCTCTCTCTCTCCTGTTTGGCAAATTTCTCGTCGGCATAGCAGACGCATAGTCAGACGAGACACCCGACTATTTATAGTCACTCGAGTCGGGCGGATGCGACGTGTAACCGCCGGAGGATAATTATACGCGCGGGGTTAAGGTCCCAGTGGCTGAGCCTGTCCCAATTCCCGCCTCGTCGTCGTCTGCATTATCGACATTGTCGGCTGCGGATTCCTTGCGGAAGTTGTGCAGCGGGAAGAAAAGTTGCGCAGCGGGCAGAAAAGTACTTTTACCAATTTTTTATTTCTCCCAGAATGTATAAACTGTACCGATTCCAGTGACGCCCACGTATCCCCCTCCCCCTCCCCTCTTTCCCAGTCTACCCGAGGACTGCGCTATGTTCTGTTTGCACCATGAATTGAAGATGCACGCGCGCACCTGTGTGCATATATATCCTTCTCTCCGTTGGAACCCCGGCGCGCCGGTGCACGAGACTCTCGCACCGTCCGTGCGCCAGGCGCCAGTGCATTATAGTTCTCGCATCTCACCGGGCTCTTCTCCCCCCTCCCCCCCCCCCTCCCCCCTGTCGGTTAGCCTGCGCGCGCGCAGGTTCGGCCTGTACCAGGTATAAGCTAATTTTCACTCTGTACGTTTCCACGGGAGGTACTCTTCCGTAAAGGTATAACGGTGTCATCTTGACCCCGGTCACGCATTAAGAAGGCGTCGTTTCGAGATAGAATCTCGCCGATGGTTCGTGAGGCGTAAACGAACTCTATCCCCTTTCTCTCCTTCTCCTTTTCCCCCCTCTTTGTCTCTCTCATTCGCTCTTTCTCTCTTTCGTTCGCTCGTTCCTCGCCTCGCACAATCTTTTCCGGCTGCGTTCTGCTCGCCCGGCTGCCTACTTGACTGTCTGCTACCACTCCCCTCCCCTTCTGCCGCCGCCTAACTATCTCTATCGCTGTCTCGCTCTCTCTCTCACCCCCAATGCCCTCTAACAGCGTAGCCGTCAATTCGAGCTGCTGCTGTTGCTGTTGCTGCTGCTGTTGCTGCTGCCGCCGCTCGGTGCGTGCGGACGTGGCGCAGAGCGGAACGACGGCACCGCCGATCCTAATTAGCCCACGTAGCAGCTACCCCGTAGCCCTCTATTACATACTGTATACTCTCCGCACACACACCGCGTTCGTGTACAACCCACGGTTACGGCCTAAAACGTCGCTCGGGTCGAGCGACGTTTTAGGCCGTAACCGGGGAAAAATTCGTGTCAGTCTTTTCCTCGCTTTTGCTGTTTACATTGCCCCCTCCCCTCGCCCCTCCCCGCGCTCACCACTCGGCGGCCGCCGCTCGCGCGTCTGATCGAGATTAAGGTAGCTACACCGCTACGTACTAGTCAAATCAGTGCTAAATTTTTAAAAGCGTTTTTATAATTCCTGGTTTAATAAGTTGTTTCGAAGTGTTACTGACGTTACAGCATTAGTTCGTAATAGGCAAATACGTTCAAAGCCATAATTCGAATAGAAAGACGACTGATATATGCAAATTCCCAATGTAATGTTTTTTCGCGGAGTTTTTTAGTAGAATAAACCGTAATAATAGGTCAATTATGACGAACGATAGCTCATTTTTATTATTGGAAGACTCTTTGTCGATTGACCGTCCAGATTTTTTATAGTATCAATAGTTCAAAAGATACAGCCATTTTTATACCCTATCCTAACATAACAGGCGATAAACAAATGGCTGCAACTTTTGAACTACTCATACTATAAAAAATCTGGATGGCCAATCGATAAAGGGTCTTCCAATAATAAAAATGAGCTATCGTTCGTCATAATTGACCTATTATTACGGTTTATTCTTGTAAAAAACTCCGCGAAAAAACATGACATTGGTAATTTGCATATATTAGCCGTCTTTCTATTCGAATTATGGCTTTGTATGAATTTGCCTATTAAGAACTAATGCTGTAACGTTAGTAACACCTCGAAACAATTTATTAAACAACCAGGAATTATGAAAACGCTTTTAAAAATTTAGCACTGATTTGACTAGTACATAGCGGTATAGCTACCTTAAATAATACCGTGGTCGAGATTGTTGTTGATGTTTTTTTGTTTCTCTCTTTTTTCAACATACCATTGTCATCGTTGCCGATGCGAGGTGAGCGAGAAAGCATTGTGTATGTGTGTGTTTCACAAAAAGATACGTGAAAACGCCGGTTGGCGGCGGCGCGCGCGTGGCAAATTTAATTGGACGCGAAAAGTCGTTTGAGGTTATGTTGCTCGCGCTGCGTCAATTACGGGACTCGCGCGCGCGCGCGCGCACTCAACGAGTCCCCCCGTGGGTGAATTACGGGGCGCGGAGGAACGCGCGCTGCACGCGCGCGGAGATAGAAGCTGCGCCGTCTGAATGCATATGTAATGTTTGGCGTCGCTTTGATCTTCGAGGTGGAAGCTGCGCGAGGTGTATCGTCGGTCTGCAACGTCGTCGGCTATGCCGTCTGTACGGGGGGGCCTTATTTTCACTTGCTCGACACTCGCTCAATCGGAATACCGTATATATACCTACCGAGCTTCGCGCATGCGCAGAGCCCTCGCGCATACCGGCGCCTGTCATTAGCGTCGAGGTTAGGTTGGGTCGCGAAACTACAAAATATGTTTTTTTTTTTAAATTTATTTCGCAGGAATGAATTCGCTATTTACGTCGAGAACTCAGGGGCCATTTTGGCTTTCATTTTTGTTGCAGATGAGCGGCAAGCGAACGCGGAGCTTCAAATGCGCGGTGCATCATCGGGATCGAGAGGTCTGCTCGGAAAACGACTTCCACATTCTCATCCACGAGCCGCCGCTCTTTCGAAGGTAAATTCCCATTGGGTTTTCCGTTCGTCGCCTAATTTTGATGGTAGTTAAAAGGGGACGAAAAAATACTGGCGAAATTCAATTTTTTTTTTTTTTTTTTTTATTTTTATTTTACATTTTCGTGGAATTTTGGCGGTGAGTTTTCTTTGTACAGGAAATATATATATATATCTTTTATATTAAACTTCGCGCTAGTTTTCGACGGCGCCGACGCCGAAACTGCGCAATTAATCTCAGACCTTCGTGACAACGTCCACTAAAGCCCCTTTTACACGCGAAATCTGCGAATTAATCCGTCGAGCGGTGGAGGACTTTTATTTTCCACCCTCAATCCTACCCAAGAGTCATTTTCCCGCTCAGTGTCCGAGCTATCTGATGTCTCAATGAAAAAATAATTAATTACTCGGCGAGAACAATGACAAATATTCCGCCAAGTGACGTTCCCCTCGCTCGACTAACTCTAATCCACCCAACAAAAAAAGGCCTTCGACACTCCCCCTCCCCCCTCAAGTGTGTATATTTCGCCAAACAGAATATATTCGCTCTTCCGCCACCTCACTCGTTAATCCCCTCATCAAGGTGACTACCACACCGCCACTCAGCGAAGGAAGCAAAAAACAAAAAAAAAACACCTAGAGCCTCGCGAGATTAGTCGACCCGTAGAGCTCGAGTGCCGCGCTAAAGAGAATGAAGCTAGTAGGTTAAGGTAGCTATACCGCTACGTGCTAGTCAAATCAGTGCTAAATTTTTAAAAGCGTTTTTATAATTCCTGGTTGTTTAATAAATTGTTCCGAGGTGTTACTAACGTTACAGCATTAGTTCTCAAGGCACCTTCGGCACTCTCAGCACTCTCGGCGCCCTTTTTGTCTACGTGCCTCGTGCTCTCCTCTATAAACCTCGACTCTCTCGCTGCTTCTGCTCGCTGCGGTTACCTAAGCCATCAAGGTTGTGTCGAGGGCCTCGACGAGTGAGTGAGGCGCTCGCGCGAGCTGCGTGCCGCAGGAGCATTGCCGCTACACTACCAGATAGAGTTGCCCGGCTCGCGTTATAGTCGATTGGCAGAGCGGCCACCCCCACTCCCCGCCAATCGCTCGCTCAGCCAATCCCCGCGCGAGCTGCATCCCCTCTCCGCGGCCTTTTCCTAGCGCCGCGTGTACACCCACGCTTCGCCGGCAGCAGCAGCAGCAGCAGCAAAAGCAGCAGCAAAAGCATCGTCGTCGATGTCGATGTCGGCGGCTCGGGCCGCTCGAGTTACTCGCAGCCCGCAGTCAGGTTCATCGCTCAGTGGAGCCCGTGGCGCCCTGCGAGAAGGGACGTCCCGTGCGCGCCGCTTCGTATAGACAACCGAGAGACGAGAGTAGTCTCGAGCGGCGCTCGCTCGCCGAGTCAGTCAGTCAGTCACAGTCAGTCAGTCGAGTCAGTCGCGAGGACAGTCCAGCGACTGTCAAACGCAAATCTCGCGTCAATATACACACAAAACATATATACATCGCTTATACAGTTATTTAAAAGAGGATTGCACAGTATTGCAATACTACAATTCACGTCGCGTAGGAATATTTACGTCGTGTCGTTGTCTCTCAGTTCACACATTCGGGCATTGTCGAAAAATAATAACAATCCCAACGGAGCTCTATAAAAACAATCGCGACACGCGTTTCGCTTCCGATTGCGCATATTTATAGTCGTTCCGTGGTTCGAGTGATGTGCGTGGCGAGGATCTCGCATCGAACTCGACACAAGTGCTGCGACTCTCAGTGTTGCTTCGCAGTGTTGTGAAAACTGAGTTCTGTGAGACAGGTGATATATCTATATGTTTGCGTGGTCGGAGTCGGAGAGTTTTGACGGAATTGCGCGCGACGGTTTTGACCGTTGCAGCAGCAAAGTGAAGCTCAGGAAGCGAAGTGTGATCGTCGTTTGTTCGCGCGCGGCGACGGCGAAGTCGTCGAAGGTGTTGGTTCTTGTCGCGGATAGGATACCGAAGGCACAATGTGCGTCAGCACGCATCTCAGCAGCGCGAAGATACTCAAGGACAAGGATGCAGGCGTCGCGCGTATCGCGACAAGTGCGACGAGTCTGGATATGCCGCAAACGCATACGCAGCCGCCGGTCCCAGCTGTTGCGCCGCCTGCAGCTGGGAATCCTACCGGCGAGCCGGCCGCACGGCCTCAACACACCTCGATCATGTAAATATCAACGCAGTCAATCGTTATCCTCGTCGCGCTGTCGATTAAGTTCTCTCTGCGATTATTGTTATTATTTCGATGTGGCTGCGCACCCTTTTTCGTTGATCGTGGACCTTAGCAATTTTTGGCACTATTTTTTCGTTTTTTTTACACTTATATATTTTTTAACACTGCAATTATTATTAAATTATTGCAGTGTTTTTTTTATTATTTGATTATTGTTGATCGTGGATCGTGTACCTTAGCTTAATTTTTGGCACTGTTTTTTCGTGGGTTTTTTTTTTTTTTTTTTTAACACTTATATAGTACTCATGTGGAAATTTTCCACTTTAGAAAAGAATTTTAACGATCCACGACAAAAGAGTGCGAAAATTAAACCTGAGACACGATCCACGATCCACGAAAAAAGGGTGCGAATAGTCACATTGATAAAAAAAAAAAAAAAAACACCAAAAAAGTGTGCCGAAAATTATAACAACTGATTCTGAAAAGTTGTAACAACTTTTGTTACAATTACTTAGGGAATTTTCTACCAGGATCAAATAAAAACAATCTCTAAATCTCTGTCATAGTAAATGAATCAAAACTTCTATTTCTTTCTTTGCCTATCGTGACGCGTTTCGACTCAGGTTTTCACGGCTCTATAGCGGAAACGCGGTTGAACGATACATGACTAATTTCTCTTTCACTCATTGTTCCAACGTTCCAACTCGGGTCGGGGATTTTTTTTTTCTTTGACGTTCACTCGTGTGATTTTCGCGTCCCGATAACGGAAACCCGCGCGGTTCGAACAAAACGACACATGACTAATAACCAATACTCTATAGTCGGGCGACTCGAACTCGGGTCGGGGTTTTTTCTCTGACGCTTATCCGCGCGGTTTTCGCGGATAGCGGAAACGCACGCGGCCGAATGACACATGACTAATATCGCGGAACTCGAGAGTTGTGGGTTTTCAGTGATTCGACGGGTGACAAAAAAGAGTGTGACACGAAAATCGCGAATCGTCCGCGAGTAGCAAAAGACGCCGCAACCGAATGAAAATAGAGTGAAAAAAAAATCTATATTATCGCTAAATATTATTCCCATATTTAATCATCGTATAAAAGAAAAAAAAAAAGTTTGACACGAAAATCGCGAATCGTCCGCGAGTAATAGAAGACGCCGCAACCGCATGAAAAAAAATGGAAAAAAAAAATGTATATTTACGATAACGATTATTCCCATATTTTACTCTTCGTATAAAAGAAAAAAAAAAAAAAAGTGTTTGACACGAAAAACGCGAATCGTCCGCGAGTAGCAAAAGACGCCGCAACCGAATGAAAAAAAGAGGGAAAAAAAATCTATATTTACGCGTTTCCGGCTGTTTCGAGAGCTCGAACCAGCGGCGGTAGTCGGAGGGGGGGAGTCTCTTCCCCCTAAAGCAGCGCGAGATACGCGTGTTTTAACGTCGCCGTCGAATCTGCTCCCCGCGATTCGGGAAAAGACGTGTTTCGGCGTCAGCGTCGACGGAGAAACTCGGACGACCGCCGCGAGTTTATTTCAGGATTCTATAAGAAGCGCGCGCCGCCGCCGCTACTGCTGCTGCTGCTCTCTCACCCCCCAACAGCAGCAGCGGCGGCGCACGGGCCGCGCATGCACAGTTTCTTTATTGGAGGGCCAATCTCGCCCCGAGTGTGTTGTGCTCTCTGCCCTTTGTACCGCACGAGCCTTCTGCTCGCCGGCGGCACGCTCGACGCATCCCACATGCGCTTCCCCCTCCCCCCCTCCCCATTCTCGTTCCGCTCGCGCGCGCTCCGATCGATTGACGTATCGATGCGGCTGCTCGAATTCGCCGCAACGCCAGCGCTGGAAAAATGCGCTCGAGAACTTTGTTTGCTCGAAGAGAGTCGAGACGAGCTGATGAAGAGTCTTGTTGCAACGCTTTTCCGGGCCCGTTGACCTCTTTTTCAACGACGAATTAAAAATAACGCGGCGCGCGTCCCGTTTTTCGTTGGGAAAAATGTTGCGAGAAGAGATTGAGGATAATAATAATAATTGATGGTAGGGAAAAGGGGACGAAAAATTACTGCCGAAGTTCAAAATTTTTGTTTATAAAAATTCTTTATCAAATACATCAAATACATTTCATCAAATACATCTGTATTCACAAGTTTTTTAATATCGTGCCACAGTCTTTTAAATATTTTTTTAACACAATTTTCCTCTTTTTGTGTTTTAGGATGGTTCGCATGATCGGCGATGAGTTCCTTACGGAGGAGCGCGACAGAAAGTTCTACGCGGACCACTACACGTGCTGTCCGCCTCCGCTCTTCATCATCCTCATTACTCTCGTTGAGGTGAGTAGTCGGAGAACGTACTCTGAATTTTATTTTTTAACCTCGAATCAATTGAGAAATCAATACAATTAGATTTCAAATGCATCTTTAAAAAAAGGTCCTTTTTTTGATTCTTGTAGATGTATAAATAATCGGTAATAGCTGACAATAAATTGAAATAAAAATTCCGCAAAGCCAGGCGATAACTTTGGCCTTTGACAGTGGCAATAATCGTTGGCCTTTCTTTTATCGTCGAAATTATCCAGAAAAAAAGTACATCACAATACCGAAAAATCGAATTTACAATAATTGTCCCTTTATTTCCAGCTGGGCTTCTTCGCGTACTACACAGTAGCGAAGGGCGAGGTGAATCCTTCGGGTCCGGTGCCGACCGACAGCGTGTTCATCTATCGCCCGGACAAGCGACTCGAGCTGTGGAGATTCGCTTTCTACATGTTTCTTCACGCAGGGTAAGTACGTAGTTTCTTTTACACAGAAAAAAAAAGAAAGGAAAACTATTTTTTTGAAGCTTTTTTTTTTATTAAATCTTCCTATTTTAATCTTCCTATATTTATTTTAAAAAACCAGACCAATTAGTTCATTACAACTTAACAAAAAAAATTCGCGAAAATCATTGATTTTTCGGAGGGTCACACTGTGACGATCCCTTAAATCGTCGTTCGCCTCGATGCAGTAGAACGACCGAGTTTTACGATGAACTATGCAAAAAAAAAAAAAAAAAACACCGAGAAAAAGAAAATGTGTTCGCTCGTTGACAATGTGGAAATGCTTTTATGCTTCAGATGGCTGCACCTGCTCTTCAATCTCGGTGTACAGCTCGTCGTGGGACTTCCCCTGGAAATGGTGCACGGGAGCCTCAGGATCGCCGCTGTCTACATGGCCGGAGTTCTAGCCGGTAACTATCGCGGTTCTCGTCCCCCTTCGACCCCACCGCGTCGACGTCGTCGTCGTCGTCGTCTCCGCGCCGCTTTACTTATTTTTCCGTAACCCCCTGCGCCGACTCTCCCGACTCGTAACCAGTGGCACGCACTCCCGGGCTGCGAATAATAATGACATTTGTTGCACCGAGATTATGGGAAAAGAAACGGCGAAGGAGAAGGAGGACGACGAAGAGGGAGAAGATAGAAAGAACGAAGAACTCGGAGGACGTCGGTGGAATTCGCTTGCGAATGCTACGCGTCGTCGGCTCTATTCGCGGCTCGACCGCCGCTGCGCGGCTTAACACGTGACTCTCGAGTCGTCGTCGCGCTCCTTCAACGCTGAGAAGGAGAGAGAGAATTCTCTACGTCTTTCTCTGTGTCGTAGACCCGGATAACTGTAATCGCTACACACATAAGTGTGTAAAACCCGACGCGGGCGCCTGACTCGGAAGTACCCAGTTGCTGACACAGTCGACTTATTTGAACTTATTTGAATTCCATCAAACCTTGATTTCTTTTTTTTTAATCAAATTAAAGTGCAGTTTCAATAGCTTCAATCTGCGAAATATTCGCTGTGAAAATAATAGTAATTTATTATATTTTAAAAAGAAATATATTTATTCATTTATTAACGGATTTCTCCTTTCATTTTTCACAAATATTTGGCTGTGAGACCACAGCACAAAAATTCCAGGCTTACAAACAACAGTAAATGAACTATCTTAAATATTAATTGGGAGCCTATTAAGTACAGTTTCTTGATTAACCTAATATCCCAATCGCCCAGCCAATTCGCCTTCATTCGATGCCTTCATTCATATCAAATTTCATAAAAAAATGTATATAAAAAAAATTCAAGAATTTATATTTTAAAAAATGTCATCTTGCCGATAAAAATATGTGTGCAGCCCGATCAGTCAGTCGACGGATTTCCGTCCTTCTTAACCATAACTCTCACCGATCTTTCGTGCGTGATCGCGTTTTACATTGTCGCGAATGTGGCCAATTCCAGGCGTACCCTCGGGGCCCACCCTCTCTCTGTGCTGCTCGGCGCGCGCGCGCAGCACAGAGAGCACAGCGTATAATCATCGCCGTCTGTTCCGTCCTCCTGGGGCGCGCGTGAGAAATTGCGAACAAAACAGCGGGAGAGCCGTGTGCGCGATTCCGCGACCAGGCGGCCTCCGGATGGGGCGTCCCCTACTTTCCGCGAGGCTCACGGAACGCGCGCGACAAGCTTGAAGCTCGCGTCGCGCGCGCAACGCGACTTTCGCAATTCGGTCTCCGGGAAAAATAGTGTCTCGCGCACCTGTCGACCGGGCGACGAGCGCCTGTCGTCTGTCCCCTCTAAGGTATTATTTAGGGAGGTATGGACAGCCGGTCCATGATACCCAGAATGCATTGCGCGGCTCCAATACCGACAACATTCACGGCGCACAAAAAAAAAAGAGCTTACCGACATATAATTCGCGCCAACGCAAATTGATTTAAGAATAATTATACATTTAATAATAAGCAAATTATAGGATCAATTTTGAAAAGTATGTTTTTAGAAGTAACGAACGGCTGACATCTGTGGCTAGGTACGCGAATAAACGATATCCTGGCTTTCGCGGAATTATTGCTATTAATGACGGCAACGACCTCATTACTTTTCCGTAGACGAGACGCGTGACTAAATTTTTTTTAAAAGAATAAAAAATCAATTTGCGTTGGCGCGAAATACATGTCGGTAAGTTCGCTCGCATCGGCGCGCTTCTTTTTTGTGTGTGACGTGAATGTTGTCACTATTGGAGCCGCGCAATGCATTCTGGGTATCCTGAACTGGGCTGTCTATACCTCCCTAAATAATACCTTAGTCCCCTCAGCTCTTCGGCACATGAGCAGCGCGAACAAAAGCCAGGAGAGGAATTGGAAATTGCGCGAACGAGGCCGGCGCCGTTTCGGTGCCGGTTCGCCGGATACGGACACGCCGGGTTCTCGTCGGGGCCGGATCGGACCAGCCACGCGTGCTCCCTTGCCCCTCACTCTCCTCTCGTCCGCTCCACATCCGCGATTCCGCGTCTTATTAGCCCCTTTATTATTGCGGAATTTCGCGTACCGGAATATATTTCAATCTCAATATACAGACAGGATCCTGGGATAAATTCCTGAAGAATTGGAAATTGCTGCGGAAAACTATGATAGTGAAGTTCGTAAAGAGGCCATTATTATTGTATACAAAGCGAATAGGGGACGCGAGATAAATCGTAGAAATTAGTATATTAATCGGTATTAACGTGTCGTAAATTTGAATAATTCTAGATTCGCTTAAGTTGCGCTCAATCTCAATCTCAATATACAGACAGGATCCTGGAATAAATTCCTGGAGAATTGGAAATTGCTGCGGAAAACTATAATAGCGAAAGAGTTTGTAAAGAGGCCATTATTATTGTATACAGCGAATAGGGGACGCGAGATAAATCGTAGAAATTAGTATATTAAGCGATATTAAAATCTCGTAAATTTGAATAATTCTAGATTCGCTTAAGTTGGCGCTTGAATAGCAATTAGACTGTACGGAGGCGTTCGTGCCGCTGCTTATTTTATTCTCGCGTTACGCGCAGCTGAAACCGTTGCCGAGTCGCGTGAAAACTGTTACACCAGCAGCGAGGTCTGAGGCTTGAGGCTCGCGGGAAGCGTTCGCATGCGGGACGATAGCGCGATATCGGTGACGAGGAGGTTTTGGCGCGAATCGCTCGCGTCATGCAGAGCTGGAATGTTTTTCTTTTTTTTTTTAACGCCGTTGCTTGTTCTCCTTGGCCACGCGATGCTGGTTGAACGGTGAAAGCCGAGCGAGCTTTCGACGCGCGGCCGCGGGAAAATTCGTTGCGCGGCGCAATATCCGCGTTACACTTGCTCACCCAGCAAAACCGAATCCCAAGCGGCAAATCTAACGAATCCTCGTTTGCTCTCTGTGCTTCAGGATCTCTGGGAACGTCCGTCTTCGACACCGACGTCTGCCTCGTCGGCGCGAGCGGCGGCGTTTACGCTCTGCTCGCTGCACATCTCGCCAATGTTCTTCTCAACTACAATAATATGGAGTTTGGGATCGTTCGCCTCATAGGAATCTTCATAATCGGTAAGTCCGCTGATCACAATCTTTGATTCGTGAAAAGAGTAACCCTTTGCAAAAATTTCGATTCATGAGGATCAACTTTAAAAATTTGCAAAAAATTAAGGAATCGAGATATCGCGTTCTGCCAGTCGTCATTCTCTTCCTTGAAGAGTTATCTCTCGAATGGAAAAAGAAAATCTAGTTTCCATCCATCCAAATCGAAATTACATTGATTCTAGTGAAGCGTTAAAATTCGACAAAAGTGAAGAACATTTTTCGCGTTTTTCTCCTCGAAATTTTTATTTTTCGGGTAAATACCGGTCATATTTAGAATCAGCGGAAAATTTCTCATCGAATAGGGTTTTAAAACTTCGTTAAATCGAAAAAAAAAATTTTCGCCAAAAAAACGGCAAAGCAAAAATTTCGATTCATGAAGATCAACTTTAAAAATTTGCAAAAAATTAAGGAATCGAGATATCGCGTTCTGCCAGTCATCATTCTCTTCCTTGAAGAGTTATCTTTCGAATGGAAAAAGAAAATCTAGATTCCATTCATCCAAATCGAAATTACATTGATTCCAGTGAAGCGTTAAAATTCGACAAAAGTGAAGAACACTTTTTCGCGTTTTTCTCCTCAACATTTTTATTTTTCGGGCAAATACCGGTCATATTTGGAATCAGCGGAAAATTTCCCATCGAATAGGCTTCAATAACATTGGCTGACCACAATTTCCATGATCTCTGATTTTTATTTTATTAGCTTCAAAGCTTACACTTTTTAAAATTCATTTCTTCGTTAATTTAAAACCAATGTTGCGATTTAAAAAAATATATTTATGTATGATCGTTATAACAAAAAAATATTGTTATTATTGTTGCAGCTAGCGCGGACGTTGGCTTCGCGATCTACGACAGATACGCAGCCGAGCAGATGGGCCCACCTGTCTCTTACGTGGCCCACCTGACCGGCGCGCTCGCCGGCCTTACGATAGGTCTCCTCGTCCTGAAGAATTTCGAGCAGCGACTGCACGAGCAACTGCTGTGGTGGGTGGCACTCGGAGTCTACGCGGCCTGCACGATATTTGCGATAATGTACAATCTCATGCATCCGGATTATCCATGACGCGAGATCAGCTTCGCTTATGGCATGCCACAGAGTACATAACGCGAAGCTGTCGGCCGCAGCGCAAAGACACGTGAATTTTTACGTCATCGAGCTTCGAGTTGGCGACTCTCAATGCAATTGTCAAGAGTCGAACCTCCCCTCCGAGTCTCGCTCGCCGACGATTAAAAACGTCGAGCGAACCGTTCGTTACACGAGTCTCGATAGTCGATATCCGTACCAAAGAGAGAGAGAGAGAGAAATATAGAGAAAAAGAGAAGATGCATCCGAAGCGGAGTCTCCTTAAGCGGAAAAGACGAAGAAAAAAATACAGACGCGGAAGATAATCGCGGGACTGCGGGTTAGTCCGAATCGTTATCGCGTCGACCCTCCAAAGTTGTCGAAGTAGTCGCAGAGGGAGAAAAATGAGAGCGAGGGCAACACCGGTAAAACCTCGCGACCTCAATTTCCGCGCGAAGACACGTTTTTCTACTAATGGCAGGAACCAATCGCTTTCCTATTCGCTGATAAACCCGGCAATTAGCTTTGCTCGCCTTATTTTTCTATAAGATGTGTCCAAGACTAGGTGGCGTTGAACAACGGCGGTACAAAACTTTTTTCCCACCGTCGACGCTCTCGATATTGAAAGACTGATAATTTGAAATTTCTGTAAATATATATAGATCTATAAAAGTATATATATTTAAATAATATATATATATACGTAGGTAAGATAGGTAGGGACGAAAAACACAGCCCCGATCATTTCAGTCAAAGGCGTAAAAAAAAAGTGTGCGTGTGTGTGTTTTGTGTGTTTCGGACGAGTGGCGAATGGCGGTCGAGTAACGAAATTTTCCGACAAGCGATAGAAAAATTGAGTCTCGGAGTTTTGGATTTTTCGTCGCGAACGCATCGCGAATCTCGGCAACGTTGTAAATATTTCTCGAGAGCGCTTTGCAGTGACGAAAAAAAAAAAAAAAAAAAGGAGTTTCGACGATTGGAGAGAATGCATTGCGGGACGATCGCCGAGTAGCTCATTTTTTTTCTAACTTGTAATATAAACACAACGCTGCACCATTGATTCTCATCTTGCCTACATCCACGTATTACTTTTTTTTTTCGTTACATTCCCGATTGCATTTCTCGCCCGTTGATCTCGGCCATTTCGCGACACCGTCGATCGGAAATTTTTTTGCGTAAATTATATCCTAGCAGTTCGATGTACCGAGATGATGTTCAATGCGAGCGTGCGATGAATGAGTGGTGAAATATTTTATTGTATACAGAGAGAGACAGTTCGACTATTGAGAGATTTCGAATGTTGAGAATGCGAGTGAGAGAGTAAATGAGAGTGATGAACGATGCTAGTCAATTAGTAGCCACGGAATAGTCGTCGTACAACTATATTAGTGCGTTGTCGTCGTGTAAATACATAGAATTTACAAAGAAGAGACAAAAATAGTTTGACAGCGCAAAACACCGATGGCTAAGACGTGTAACAGTACAATTAGAGAGTAATGAGCGGCGAAGCAGCGGGAAAGGATTATAGCAGCGATTTGTGGGGGTAAAACCGCTTAATCTTTGCACGTTGAACGTGCTTTTGAGGTTTAACACTAAATTGCGAACTAAAAAGAAATTTCAAGCCTTACATAAAACAGTCTTCGACATTGTCCAGTCAATCCATCTTTTTCAAGCGTCCATGCCTTGTGCCTATCCAAAGCGCTGGGTAAAATTGAGGGAAAAAAAAGACGAGAAAAAAAATGAACAAAAAAAATAACTAGAATTAAATCGTGGCGCCCTAAAGATAATCATTACGAGTAAGTAAACTATCACTAGTTGTACTATTAGTGTTTCCGCGATCGCCGATGTGTTTACGATTTGTACGCAGTTCGTAGTCTGGAACACATTTACACACACTAACGCAAAAACAGTGAAGTGTAATTACGAAAAATTAGCGTCGTCGCTGAAAAACATCTATCTTCGCGATACGATATCCTCG
The DNA here is from genome assembly GCA_964034905.1 of Itoplectis maculator. Classification (NCBI taxonomy): domain Eukaryota; kingdom Metazoa; phylum Arthropoda; class Insecta; order Hymenoptera; family Ichneumonidae; genus Itoplectis; species Itoplectis maculator. The sequence continues at coordinate 747,797 of OZ035853.1, read as the reverse complement.
AAAAAAAAACTAACAGTAACGTTTCGTCGCACCGAGAGCAAAAAATAGTGGTACTTACGTGTATTTACGATTTGTGTGCTGTCACCCGCTTTCTCGTCCATAAAAAAAAACAAAAATATTTATTATTCCTAATTGGTAAAGGGAACGAGTGTAAGAGTGAAAGAGAGAGAGATAAAACCCTGTAAACTATTATTTATTTTATTCGTGAGAAAAAAAGTGTCACGAGCCAACGCGTTTGGAGTGTCCAAGTCCGTTGAGTGCTGCGTGTAAATGGGATTCTATGCACAGATTTATACGTATATCGATAATTTATATCACACATGGTCAGTCAAATATCCACAAGCCAAAGACGTGGAGCTAGTAATGCTAAAAATAAATATTATAATTACCAAATCATTGATCTTGTCATTATCCTCGTTTCTTTCCTGCGAATATTTGTCCTGATTTTCTGTCACGCATTTTCGATGTTCGATTTTGAATCCCGTGTTTATTTTTATTTTTCATCTTGATCTCAAAATTATCTGGATTCGGTAGGAAAGAATTTTTATCTTGGATCTTCGAGAACGGCAACAGCGCCATCTTGCGGCCCTAATCTGAAGTTATCGACTGTAATTTCATATCTTCTTACCATCTGCTTCGAGGAAAAGAAGACTAACGCCATCTGTTGGCAGCAATTGCAACAATTTAATTGGCTCCGTCGGTAATGCAGATGCCGTGCACATAACCAACAAAAAGCAGAGGTTCGGTTCAATATTTACACCGTTTGCAGGGTAAGGAATTGTTTTGTGAAATTTTTTCAATGACCATTTATTCGTTGATTGATCTTCTTGGCTCTAAACCGACGACAATTTGTTGTCAGTTCACTGAGAAATATTCGCAGTCCGATCGCTATTATTTGTTCCCTGTTAACCTCACTTTTCGCCACTAATGTTAGTGTTATTATATTGCCGCAACTCATTAGTACTATTTTGTGTAGTTTGAAGATGAGGACCACATCGTTTTTGATGAAGAGATGGCACCGAGCGCCACAGAACGAGAACAAAGTCCCATTCAAGATGCAAATGCCGCTTGCACTGAAAGGCGAAGTCTCGAGCAAAGGCTCCAATCAGAAAGGTAAAACGATTTTTGCGCGCGCTACCAATAATTACAGTATTGTGATAATGTCAAAAAAATAATTTGTGCATTTTTTTTTACAGAACGTGGATGTTTGTACGAAATTTCATTGGTGCTGGCCTGCATGCAGCAAAACAATTTTGACGAGAAATTGTGCACCAAAGAAGTGACCAATTTTCATCAGTGCTACGCTACTTATCTGAAGAACAAACATACAGCCAAAGAACACGCGCGCAAAGGAATTTTGACGCCAAACACAAAGAACCTCAAGTACAATCAAATTAACCAACTAATGAGACAATATCCTCATGTGTAGAACAGCATTTTCAGATTCAATGAATCAATTTGTTTGTATTTGTAAATATGCAATAAGCAATAGATAAAAAGTCATGGAATAAAATATTTAATTACATTATTTACAATTAGCGATAAGGAATATATAAATATCTATATACAATTTGGCAGGACTTGTCAGGTATTTTCGCTGAATTAGCGAACAGAATTCCATAATTTTACGATTCGATTGGTTTCGATTGGATTTCGTCCGCGTTTACATCCTTCAGTCTTTTTAGTGCCAATCTTTTCGAATATCCTGTGTACAAAAAATATAAAAAATTAGTAGCAGCGCAAAATTGATGAGACGAGCGATTTTGCTTCTGCATGAAGATGATAACTTACGTAACGGTTGCGGCTCCGTTTGCAGAGAATTCAGTTGGTTTTCGATTCTTCGCAAAACTTTGTAATTCTCGTAATTACCGTCGTTATACGAGTAATATGTGTACAAAAGCGTGAAGAAGCACATCAAAAGGCCAAATTTTCGAAACTGCCAACTCATGTGAACCAATTCCAGCTGTAAAAAATCAAATTGCAATTCTCTTTGCCGGAAATATGTATCTTGGCTTAAAATTAATTATAGATCAATCAGAGCTTAGCTCGAAAGTTACCTTATCCTCAGGTGTGCTTTCCATCGTATTATTGTGGTATTGGACCAGCATTCTTTCCACAATAACGTTGAGACTCAAAATCGTAAATAAGGTGACTCTGGCTTCAGCGGTGCGTTTCGTTGAGCTGAATAAAGCGCACAGTATACACGTAGTCATGTAATAAGCGATTGACTGGAACCAGGACACCTCGCCGAGTATCCAGTTTTGGAATGTTCGCATATACGAAAATATTTCGTAAAGAAGTTCCTTCTGGTCCTTAGCCGTTTCTCTGGAAATAAAATATTGCTCCAAATTCAATGAAATCCAACGATCAACACGAAACGCGAATATTGAGAAGAAAAAGATCCTGATATTTACTTGAAATCCACTACCATACTGCTCACAGTCTCAGCTGACGTTCTTATCACACTTCCGAGCTCTTTTCCGTGATCGAGAAGTTCGTTTTGTATCCTCAAACCTTCTCTCTGACTCTCGAGGACTACGCCTTGCAACTCGGAGGCTTCTGCTAACTGTTCTTTCATCCTTGTCGAGGCTTCGTAGAGACTGGAATAAATTTAGATAACATTTTTAGGCATAAAAAAATAATTTCCGAATCTTGGCTCCGTTAATAATCGAGGCTTTGTAGAGACTGGAATACATTTTGATAACATTTTGTAATCATAACGAAATAATTCCCGACTCTTGGCTCCGATAATAATCGAGGCTTTGTACAGACTGGAATACATTTCGATAGCATTTTTAATCATAACAAAATAATTCCCGACTCTTGGCTCCGATAATAATAATACTAACTGTTTTATAGTGTCTTCAGTTTCCGATTGCCATATTTCGTGCTTTAAAAAGAAACACATGTAGGTGGTATGTGTGTAGAATTCATTGTACACTCCAAAAGCTCTGTCGGACATCGAGTTTATACATTCCCTGTTGAAATAAAAAAATTCGCCATTGATTATATCCATATCACCCTGATGAGTAAATCTTCTCTCAGGAGAAGATTTCAGGAGAAAAATCTTACTTTCTGCTGTACTCCGATCCACTGAAATGACAGTCGTAGGTCGCGTGTCCGGAATCTTCCAAGAAGCAGTTAGCCAGTTTCAGAGCCAGCGACGAATGTTCCTGATCGTTCAATTGGTCGCATCCGCTCTTCAGGTTCCTCAGAGCATTGTGCCAGCAAGCTCCATGCGCAGGTAAATTTGATTTACCTGATAAAAATACAATTAAATTACAATTTAAATTACAATTTTGATTTACCTAATAAAAATACAATTAAATTACAATTTAAATTAGAATTTTGATTTACCTGATAAAAATACAATTAAATTATTAAAAAATATTTTTAAAAACATTCAAAATTCAATTCTAAGCCTAAAAAAAGCCGTTTGTTTACTTCGAATTATCTGGTACTCCCTTTCGCCCAAATCTCTCAGCGCCGCGTGTCCACCGAACACGACGACCGTGACGAAAGCATCGACGAGGAAGACTAGTCCCATCATTTTCACAAGACTATCGAACATCGCGAACCATTTCCATCCACTCGTGGCCCAAATATTTATTTTCACTCCGAAGCGTCAAAACATCTCCGCGACACGTTCATTCACGTTTGAGAGCCAACGGCCGCCGCCGAACTCGGAGCAACGCGCGCCGGCGCCGACGCGCACTCTCGCCGTTTTCGCGCGAATGAAAATACCATAGTGTAGTCGCTATATACCTATAGCTTGCAGCACAGGCAGCACAAGCGGCTCGAGGCGAGCGCTATAGTCGATAAGCGTGTCGAGGCACGATAAAGCAGAAACGGTCAGGTCTCTGCGCACGTCGCTACTCGCGCGCGGCGCTCGACAGGCGTCGCCGCCGCCGCTGCTCCGTCGTGCGAGTTGCGTGTGCTGCGCGCGCGGGGATGACACGGTGGTTGAGGGGCTGCTGGAGTAGATTTTTTTACCGACTGGTCGGTAAAAAAATCTAGCAGCCCCTTAAATTCGCTGATTTGGCCATTCGCTTTTAGGTTTTCGTGTTTTCCCGCGAATGAAAATACCATAGTGCAGTCGCTATATACCTATACTTGCAGCACAGGCAGCACAGGCGGCCCGAGACGCGCGCTATAGTCGATAAGCGTGTCGAGGCACGATAAAGCAGAAACGGTCAGGTCTCTGCGCACGTCGCTACTCGCGCGCGGCGCTCGACAGGCGCCGCCGCCGCCGCTGCTCCGTCGTGCGAGTTGCGTGTGCTGCGCGCGCGGGGTATGACACGGTGGTTAAAGGCGGAGATATCCAGCGGTAAGTAGGTTCGATCTCTTTATTCCGACGAGGAGGCAGTTCGCGTGCTCCGCGGTGGGTGCCTCGGAACGTAACACGTGTTGGCTCGTATTGTATATCGCCGCGTTTAAAGAGGCAGACCAGAGCGCGCAGGCAGTTTCGTCACGAACACGACGACGACGACGACGACGGAGGAAAAAAAAAAAACACGCGGCCGAGTTCTTCGTCGCCGATACGTAAGGTCATTTCCGAGCTCCACGACGACGAGGTTTATTCGTTGAAAAGCGACGTTCGCTTTCTCGCGAACAATATGTGTTGTGAGAAACTTGGCCGTTGAGAGATATAGCTACGAGAGAGAGAGACGCGCGGCGAGCGCCGTAAAAACCCGTAACAATCGCCGTCGCGCACCTCCTGGTACGACAAGAATGAGCTGGCAGAATCTCCAACAGTTAACATCCATTGTTTAACGCGAATATCGCGGACTATTGTTACGACGTTGGTTCAACGGCGATGACGATTGCCGTTGGCTCGGCGGTCGTTATCGCCTTGGCAGTTACGCACTCGCGACACTCGCTCGTCGTTTTTTATCGTAAACGCGACGTTTCGCGAATCGCTATATTCATAACCTCGATTGGCTGGTTTCATAACCTCCGCAGCGAGGAATAACATATTGTTGACTTGCGTAGCTTCGCTTGCGAACGTTGACTTTGTTTCTGTCGTTCCGTCGCAGAGACGTCGCAGTATCGATGCTACGACTGCGTCGATGCGACGGATCGACGATGACCCACAATGGAGATGTTTTTTTTTTTGGGAGACGGTTCTAAGATTGTTTTGTTTCTCTTTCGCAGATTAGAACAGTAGAGTAAGGATTGGTTTGGGTCGGATAGACGCATCTCCCCTGGCGCAAGAACGTGAACGGAGAAAGCAAGGAACATTGGCTGACGGAGCAAGAACGGAGCTCGAAGAGAAGAAACAATCTCGTGAAGGCAGCGGGAAGCAGCGCAGGGGAGCTCTATGTCCGCCACGTCAGTCTCATCGAGCAGATCTTTAGTTTCCAAGATTTTGGGCCGTCGCTGCTGCTGCGAAGACGACGACGACGACGAACGTGGGGAAATTTTCTGCGGCGCGCTGATAAGAAGGCAGAGAAGGCAGCATGCGCAACGAAATCGCAGCAGCTGTGCTGTTCTTAGTACGGCTGATAGAAAAAAACGAAAAATTTAGTCCCGATCAGTTGGAATGCTTCAGACGTCGTCTGGTCGAATTACTGACAGAACGCTTCAAGAATCATTGGTTCCCCGACAAACCCTTCAAAGGACAAGGCTACAGATGTATACGCGTGAACGGGCACAGCCGTAGGGACTCGACTTTGGAGAGCGCGGCCATTGCCGCGGGCGTTAAGTACGAGGATCTGTCGCTGCCCGTCGAACTCACACTCTGGGTCGATCCGCACGAAGTCTGCTGTCGCTTCGGCGAGAGCAAAGGCTCCTACTGCACACTGGCCTCTTTCGACAAGGAAAACGTATCCGTACACCGCAACAAGGATAACTGCAACAAGGAGAACAGGCCTGACGAGGGCTCTAGCAAAATACAGGTTCGTGGGGAGTCATTTTTTTCGTGTGGACGTTTTTTTCCTTGAGCGCTCTGATTGGCTGTTATAGCGGCTTCAGATTTCGATATTCGACTTTCTGTGTCATTGACTTTTTAAGAGAGGAAAGAGAGGATAATTCCGAGCCTATTCATCGACTTCCAAAATTAAAATTTGCAGAAGAACCCAACGACCATTACCATGGATCAACCCCACAAGCCAAAGCCCTTGGGCTCGTCCAATCAAAATCATCAGCAACCGCAACAACAGCAGCAGCAGCAGCAACAGCCACAGCAGCAACAGCAACACACTAATAACGGTACAGGTAGGCGACGCAATGTGAATAGTCCGCGACCTCATCTGACGAGAAATCGTTCATGGTTCAACCACTCCTTCAGCATGGGTTTTGGTCCCCATCCAATGAGTCAGCCGTGGTACAGCGTAATGCCTCCCCATTTCCTTGGTGGCCCCTCCTCGCCGCCCTTCATGGGCCACCGGGGCAGCAAATGGGTGCATCCCTCCTCCTATCCCGCAGGATTCACCCGTTTTCATCACTGGTCCCCAAAAGCTACCCTCAAAGTATAAAAAAAAACGAATCGCCCGCCTATGTATCACGTTTTTGAGCCTAAACTGTTCCTAATTAGATTAATCCGGTTCCTACGACAAACTTTCGAGAATATTTTTCACCTGTGACCCGGCACGTTCGACACGTGTTTGCACTATTTGCAAATTCGATTTGACGATATATTACGAATTGTATGGATGTACACGCGATTTTTACGATTACGAAAAATAATGAGAAAATAAGGAAAACGAAAAAAAAAGAGGAAAAAAAATCAAACAGCAAAATAATGTAACACGAGTTTATCGCACCATCGATTTTGGCATTTTTTTTTCACGATGCCACTCGAGGATCAACCATTATGATTAGAAATATTCGCGTCGAAATTAGGAGCAGAATTTGGGATCAATTTTCTGTATAAACGACCTTGTTCGAAACGCCGACGAAGGATAACGATTTTTATATTGCTAATACATGTTGCATTATTATATATGTTATATATAAATGGTTCGAGAAGATGAAAAAAATGGGGTGGAAAAAAAACACACAGAGGATAGATTGAGTTTATCTCCGAATGCAAAATTGCTTGCGGAGGGAATAGCCAACCGCGGTCGAGCCACGGATTGAGCTCGCGTAGACGCAATTACAGGGCACATTAGTAAACTAGAAATACGGCAGAAATGAGAAATAGTTATTTAATTGACATGCACTTTGAGACGAAAGACGAAAAGAGAAAGAAAATTGATGAAGCAACAGAAACAAACAATTCGTGTGATATGCATATTTACTGTCCTGCAGAGCTTAAACGTTAGATTATTAAAGTTGGTTTGTTGATTTTTTAATAGGGTGGAAAAAAAATGAATATATATGTATCGATAGAGTGTTTTACGTTGAACAACGGCGAATGTGAAATATGCTTTAAACGACACTTTTAACGGAATTTGCCTCTCTGCCGATTACAGTGGCTGAAAATGGAAAGAATAAAATATAGAAAAAACTTAAAAAGTCTGCCTCGACGACTCTTACGATTGAAGTTACGTATTACAAAGTCGAAGTAAACGGGTTTTCATGTTCACGCATCTCTTAGTTTTCGCTTATAGCCTGAAAGGAGCTCCGTCGAATTTTTTTTTTGCTTTTTTTTTTTTTCGTTGACGCGCCGACGTATCATGTTTAACAATAATCGCGAATTTAATTTGCTCGACTGATGTTATGTGAGTTTCAGCGTCACGAAATTAAGATTGAAAAGAAAAAAATCGATAAAATATTTATTTATTCATTAAACCGAATCGTCGAGATGTATGTATGTATATATATATATGTGTATGTATCTATGTATACGTATATGCATATATATATAGTAAAATGTAAATATGTTAAATGGCTGAGAGAGCGCCAAAGGTAACACAGACTCCACAACTATTGTGAATTGTTCCGATTTACAACACCAGTTACTAATCACTGGCCAAACGTGGGACAGTTTCGGGAACACGTACTGCGTCAATAGTTTATCAAGATTTTATAACGAAGTATATATATATATATTAATATTCAAGATCGTCGTCGATTGAGAAGGACAAAAAAATCACAATTGAACCGACACAAATGAAAAAAGAAAAAAAACGGTACTACGCTGATTATTCCAAAAGAATTATTTAACGTCTCGTATTAACGAAAGAACGAGTCGTTATCGTGTTACCAAATAAAAAGAAGAAATATCAATCATCTGGTGTACCGGCGGAATGCAATGTCACGCGTCGACCGTTCGAAAGCCTCGAAAATATTGGTTAAAGCTCAACGCGAGACTTTGGATTCTCAACGTACAATAGGCGAATTAATTTTTATTATTGCAATATTACGTAGACAAAGATTGACGAGGGTATAAAACTCATTGTAGATAATAAGGACAAAGCAAGGTTGCATTCGGATATGTTATTAAATATTAAATATATATATATTCTATATATACACACACACACAAACACATATATATACATATATATATATATTACAAAAGTTATAATTTTTATTCGTTGTTGGATTGTCACATCCTCTTTGCTTTATCGTCGTCTATCAACGAACGAGACAGTCACATTCTGAAATTACCACGACCTTTGCATTTGATAGTACTGACAAATAAAATAAATATAAACAAATTGTTTGATACGCGGTTTTTTCTATTACACGTTTATTGCGTCACCTGCGCCGTGTTTTTCGAGCGCGTCGTCGCAATTGTCCGCTCATCCACGGAGCGTTCACTCGTTTTATCGTTTATTATTATTATTAATATTATTATTTCATTTCTTTTTGTAAATTATACTACATATATATAAGCAGTTAATTTAAGGATGTTTTTACGTTGTAAACCCGTTGAACAATTAGTCATTATACAAGGAAAACGAAAGCAAACAAAAAAAAATAACCAATCAAACGAGCGAAGGGTTCTCACGCGTGTGTCGCCACGTGTGCATGTACAGTTTATACGAAATTTCACGTGGAAATTTTTAAAACGAGAAGCGGTAAAGGATTATTTAAAAATGACGAAAGTAATTATACTACTATGAACCGTTAATGAGAAACAAAAATAAAAAAGATTAAAAGGAAGAGAAGACAAAAAATCTCCGAAGGAGTCAAATGTACTGAAGAAAAAATCATTCTTATAATAATGTAACGAATTTTACATACTATTCTGCTGGTCAACACAAACAGTTATCTACGAAGTTGCACGTATGTTCAGTGGATATATTATATTATTATTATTATTATTATTATATATATATTTTTTTGTTTTGCCGCGTCGATGTGACGCAAGCATTCGAATTATTATCCATATATTTTTTAAACAAAACAATGGTGGATTTAATTTTTCTGTTATGGCATGTGGTTACTGACTTTTTAATGCTGTCGTAACGAATTATACGGTTGTTTAAAACAAATATATATATTATTATTATATTAATGTTAGTCGCAATAACAATGTGTTTAATATGTCACTGCGTATAGAATGCGATAGGGTTCATCAATAAATAGTTTTGCAAATTGGAAATACGTCTGTTCATTTATTTTCCGCTACTTTTCGAACCGATAGGAAAACGGTAAATTATTAATTCTCTCGTAGTAGATAATAACGGTTCAAACCCTTGACACACAAATATTTAAAAACCGCGCCTTTTTTTCCACCTGTGGCTACTCAGTCGGGACTTCAAAAGTCGAGAATTTCGCGAAAAAGTCTTATGGACATTCGATTCGAAACCTGTAATACCACAGTCGGTAATAAAACTGTAGCGAATTTTTTCTTTTAAATGCCGACTATACCAGTGATTGGGAAATGAGATCCCTGCGTTCCGGTTTGATGTTACCAGCTCCTTGCGATTCCCATTTTCCAGTGCTCCGAAATTGCACAAACCTACCGCAATCTGTGCTCGACTCAACGGAGGATAAAAAAGGAGCATCAAAATGAATTCGCTTTTTCGTACAACGTATATTTCAATTATATATATATTTATATATTGTTATCATTACTTCGTACACATTATGACATATTTTTCACGGTCTCGTTGTATCGTTTTTTGTTGTCGTATCATGATTATCAATGTTACAAGAGATTCATAATAACAATCTAAACAGTCATATACTTAAGTCCTTATCTGTATTATATTTATAATATATATATATATATATATTCATTTATTTATTTATTTATATATTCATATATAACTTCTTTACTTTACATGCCTAGACTTTTTTTTTCATCTTAATTTCACCATTATTAATTAATATACGCTGACATGTGTCGTGATTTTTTCTGTTCGACAAAATTAATTTCAATGACGCGCGCGCGTATGCGCAAGCCTAATTCTTCAAACTTTTATACATACGCACAGCCCGACATGCGTGTGTGTCACCTGCGCACACACACACACAAACACACACGCGCAAGACACACTCTCAATGTACGGTTAATTACAAAAGAAACGAAAAATACGATAAAGTAAATGGAACTGAAGAAACAAGCCTTTGCCAATTTACTTTCACTTGAATTCCTCTTATTTATATTATTTACACTAATCCGCTTCTTCCCTAGATCGATCGATGGACGTCGTTCGCAGATAAAACCCGAGCGAGATACACCGGAAATTTTCGCGCTCTGCGCCGAACGAAAATAGAAAAATTTACAAAATCTTCGTATATCTGATCCCCGGGTGACAACATGATTCACGATTTTTTTTTCTTTTACTTTAAATTCATTTATTCGTTTGTTTATTTTTTATTTAATTTCTTTTCGAAAAATGATTCATCTCCGGGCGCGTCTCTCGTCCAACATGGATATGTCTTCTCAATTATTTCCTCAGCTACGATTCTTTGGCCACTATGACGCGTACTTTGGCACTGCGCTATCGCAGCAATCGCCGCTCGAAGGGGGCGCACGATCGTTGCCGATATTGCCGATGATATGTGTCGCCTTCCGATCAGACTGATGCGCGCAAGTGGAGAAACTTTTCAGCCGCGTCGATGATATGTCAATTGTCGCGTCTCGCTCTCTCGCACGATGATATGTTACACACCAGCGCGTCGGTGCCTCGAACCTTTTTTTTTTCACGCAACGCAAAGCCACGCAACGCACAGCAGACATTCACACAGCCGTACACGCACGCACACCGCGTTCCGTTCACTTTCGCTCGCCCCAACCGGCACTGTTGTAGAACCACGAGGATGCACTCTCGTCTCTCGTTTTACTCCACGTATTGTCGAGCCCGCTTCCTCCGCCGTCCTGAGAAATTCAAGAAATTAAATTAACCCTCTATCCATGAAAGGGGGACAAATCTGTCTGATAAAAAATGCCGGGCAACGCGTTTTTTCCGCGCATGATATTTGTTAAAATATATTAAAAATAACAATATCCGAAAAATTCCTGTTCGTCCTTCAAAAGTACATTCTAAGGATAAATCATGAATTTTTACAAATTTCTTAATCAATAATTGTGCCCTCACCACGACGTTCAGTTGATGCGGAGTTGGCGACAAGTAGTCCATGTTCGTGTAGTACGAGGAATAATTCTGGTAGCACTGCTGCTGCGACGCGGTCGTCGTCCACGCTAGCCTCTGATGATCGCCCGGAAATCCGCCGCCGTTCTCCGTCACCGCCGGACTCCAGATGCTGCTGCTGCTTCCGCCGCTGCTGTAGACCGTACCGCCCAACTGCGAGGAAAACAAAAATCATTTGTAGAATTTTGTAGTTTTTTGCGAAAATTTTTTTTTTCGAATTAACGAAGTTTTAAAACCCTATCCGATGGGAAATTTTCCGCTGATTCCAAAAATGACCGGTATTTGCCCGAAAAATAAAAATTTCGAGGAGAAAAACGCGAAAAATGTTCTTCACTTTTGTTGAATTTTAACGCTTCACTAGAATCGATGTCATTTCGATTTGGATGGATGGAATCTAGATTTTCTTTTTCCACTCGAAAGATAACTCTTCAACGAAGAGAATAAGGCCTGGCAGAACGCGATATCACAATTCCTTAATTTTTTACAAATTTTTTAAGTTGACCCTCATGATCGAAATTTTTGCAAGGGGTTAGCCTTGCCGTTTTTTTGGCGAAAATTTTTTTTTTCGATTCAACGAAATTTTAAGACCCTATCCGATGGGAAATTTTCCGCTGATTACAAAAATGACCGGTATTTGCTCGAAAAATAAAAATTTCGAGGAGAAAAACGCGAAAAATGTTCTTCACTTTTGTCGAATTTTAACGCTTCACTAGAATCGATGTCATTTCGATTTGGATGGATGGAATCTAGATTTTCTTTTTCCACTCGAAAGATAACTCTTCAACGAAGAGAATAAGGCCTGGCAGAACGCGATATCACGATTCCTTAATTTTTTGCAAATTTTTTAATTTGACCCTCATGAATCGAAATTTTTGCAAGGGGTTAGCCTTGCCGTTTTTTTGGCGAAAATTTTTTTTTTCGATTTAACGAAATTTTAAGATCCTATCCGATGGGAAATTTTCCGCTGATTCCAAATATGACCGGTATTTACCCGAAAAATAAAAATTTCGAGGAGAAAAACGCGAAAAATGTTCTTCACTTTTGTCGAATTTTAACGCTTCACTAGAATCGATGTCATTTCGATTTGGATGGATGGAATCTAGATTTTCTTTTTCCACTCGAAAGATAACTCTTCAAGGAAGAGAATGACGCCTGACAGAACGCGATATCACGATTCCTTAATTTTTTGCAAATTTTTAAAGTTGACCCTCATGAATCGAAATTTTTGCAAGGGGTTAGCCTTGCCGTTTTTTTGGCGAAATTTTTTTTTTCCGATTTAACGAAATTTTAAGACCCTATCCGATGGGAAATTTTCCGCTGATTCCAAAAATGACCGGTATTTGCCCGAAAAATAAAAATTTCGAGGAGAAAAACGCGAAAAATGTTCTTCACTTTTGTCGAATTTTAACGCTTCACTAGAATCGATGTCATTTCGATTTGGATGGATGGAATCTAGATTTTCTTTTTCCACTCGAAAGATAACTCTTCAACGAAGAGAATAAGGCCTGGCAGAACGCGATATCACGATTCCTTAATTTTTTGCAAATTTTTAAAGTTGACCCTCATGAATCGAAATTTTTGCAAGGGGTTAGCCTTGCCGTTTTTTTGGCGAAAATTTTTTTTTTCGATTTAACGAAGTTTTAAAACCCTATCCGATGGAAAATTTTCCGCTGATTCCAAAAATGACCGGTATTTGCCCGAAAAATAAAAATTTCGAGGAGAAAAACGCGAAAAATGTTCTTCACTTTTGTCGAATTTTAACGCTTCACTAGAATCGATGTCATTTCGATTTGGATGGATGGAATCTAGATTTTCTTTTTCCACTCGAAAGATAACTCTTTAACGAAGAGAATAAGGCCTGGCAGAACGCGATATCACGATTCCTTAATTTTTTACAAATTTTTTAAGTTGACCCTCATGAATCGAAATTTTTGCAAGGGGTTAGCCTTGCCGTTTTTTTGGCGAAATTTTTTTTTTTTCGATTTAACGAAATTTTAAGACCCTATTCGATGGGAAATTTTCCGCTGATTCCAAATATGACCGGTATTTGCCCGAAAAATAAAAATTTCGAGGCGAAAAAGGCGAAAAATGTTCTTCACTTTTTTCGAATTTTAACGCTTCACCAGAATCGATGTAATTCTTATTTGGATGAATGGAATCTAGATTTTCTGAGGTTTAGTTGGCATCTAAAAGGTCGGCAACACAGGTTTCTCGTTACCGACCGAGCCAGCAACCCTGCTTAACTACGCGCAGTATAAAAGAGAGCTAAACAGTGGGTAGAATATCTCGGGTCGGTAACTCACACTCGGGGGCGTCGTGCTCGCCGCGAGCAGCAAACTGGTGGCGCTCCCGGCCGGCTTGTACTGGGGCGAATCCCTCAGGAGAGCAGGCGAACTGGCGGCCGAGCCACTGGTACCGCCGCTTCTGAAATAGAATCGACGTGAATTAATAATTCCGGTCTACAGAATGTTTTTTTTTTTTTTTTCGATTAAAATGAATACAGGATCGTCGGTTTGTCCGTCAGTCGCTGCAAAGGAAATACTCACAGAGGCGTCGTGGCCGGCACCGCAGCGGTGGGGGTAGGCGTCGTCGCTATCGAAGGGCTCTTGCCCGGCGGCGGATTGCTAACTGAATTTCCCGACGGCTTCTTCGACCTCGGCGTTTTGTCCTGTTGGTGCTGCTGCTGCTTCTGCTGCTGCCGGCACTTTGCTCTTCGATTTTTGAACCACACCTGCAATGAAACACACAAAAAGAGAATTTAGTAACGAACGAGAATGTCAAAAATGAGAACAAGAAAAAACAAAACGCACGATGCTCCGGTGAGCCGACTTAAAAAAAAAAAACCCCTCGACCGGGTATTTATTTTTTTATGGGAAGCAAAATATGTTCGGAGGATTACGCAAAAACAGCAGCGACAGAGTAAAAAAGAAAAAATATTTGTGGGCTGTGCACAGTTGAAAAAAATTGCGGCTGATGGAAAATGCGTAGAATTCGATGCAAAAGTCTGCGTTACGGTCGAATAACTCTGGTCACTCTGGTCCAGAGGATGGACCACTTTTTTCCGCAATTGTCTCGGCGATTTATTTACAAACCGACTGTGGAAGAAAAAGCGAAAATATTTGTGGGCTGTGCAGACGCACAGTTAAAAAAAATGGTGGGTCATGGAAAATTCGTAGAATTCGATGCAAAAGTCTGCGTTACAGTCGAATAACTCTGGTGACTCTGGTCCAGAGGATGGACCACTTTTTTCCGCAATTGTCTCGGCGATTTATTTACAAACCGAGCGTGGAAGAAAAGTTGAAGCGCGACGAGTTGAGAACACGCGTGGGAAGGAGAGCCGCTGAGAAGCCCCGCGCGATCAATGTTAGGCGAGTGGCAAGCTAGCTTGGGTTTCTCCGGATTTTCTGGGGAACGCGAGCTCTGCTGCCGCGCGCGCGCGCGCGCGCGCGACCCCGGTGAGTTCTTCTCGTCGCGACTGCCGTGCCCGGCTCTCTTTTTATGCGTCCGACCGGCGGCCACTTGCACCCTCTGTGCTCTCCGCGAATGCGCTCTAATTACCCTCGAGCCGACGGCAAAAATACCTCTAGTCGCCTTTTTTTCAATTCGTAAATTACACATTTTATTCTTAATACGTCTTTTAATGTCAAATCGGATACCAAACTGCCTAATCGGGATCACATTTTTATTTTCAAAATATCGACTTTCAACCTATACCATCGTTCTCAAGGCATATCCTATTTTTTTTTACTGTACTAAATCTTTTTCTGAGTGTGAAAGCAATGGCTCGAACCATTTTTTAGTTAAATAAAAAAAAAAAGATATTTGACGGAACTGTCAGTTACCAGAGAGACGAAATAAACCATTGAAGCTGTCCGCCGGTATTTTTCTTTTTCCCAATGTCGCAGCCGCGAAAAACATCAACGCGGAGACACGCGCGTGTCGAGCACTTTCGTTTCGCCTCGAGAACATCGTACGCTAGAAAAATGCGCGACGCTTTTTCGTCTCGAGAACGTGAGGCCGATGACTCGGTTTCCAGCAGAGTCATTCATTGATATTTCCTTCCTTCTGGTCCGCGCGCGATTCTCCCGATGAAACGGCGCTCACGGGACGCCAGGTGCGACGCCCGAGAAGGACGGTAATTGCGACGCGCCCTTTCTCGCCTCGCTGATGAGGGCGGAATATGCGAACGCACGCGCATCCGTTCGCCGGCGGCGTCGCAGCCCCGTCGCAGAGTCTGGGCTCGGTCCGTGACTGGAAACCGCCGTTCGAAAGCATCGAAAAGTCACCGGATCTCGTTCTCGTCGCCTCGCATCGCAACTGTCTTCTCCCTTCTGTCCTCGTCGCTCTCGGATCCTCGACTCGCGCAATTCTGAAGCAAATTTACGACACGCAAATATCCCGAAGGGTGCGAAGTTTTTTTTTTCGACAAGTCCCGCGCGACAAATCTTTTTAACACGGAGAGAAAAATATGGGAAAAATCACTATGCTTGTGTGGCAATTGAGAAACATTCTGGAATTTGTTGGCAATTTTTCCCATACTCGTGGACATATACAATACATTTTCTATCGCGTATTCCTACAAGTATGGGAAAAATCGGCAGAATTCCGGAATGTTTCGAAATTGCCAAATGTGTATAGAGATTATTCCCATATTTTTTTCTCCGTGTACGCTGAGAGAGGAAAAAAGCAAAACAAAGCTCGAGTGTAATTGAGGATAATTCAGCGTCAACCCGGGGACGCTCCCCGTTTCGTTCGCGCGAGCGTTTCCCTTCGCTCCGCGCGAGCGAGACAACCGCGAGAAACCATATCGCATTCGCCACGTTCTCGGTTCTCCGATTACCCACCCTGCGCGACGCGGGGCGACGCGGCCACGTGAAACGATAGCACGTAAGAGCGTAACTCGCGGTACGAACGCGACGGGAGTCGACTGCGAGCGAGAAAATCGAAAGCAATTACATCCATTTGTTTTCGTCGCTAAAGCCTCGGTGTTTACGGTTTCACGGTGCGGAGACTCAAAAATACATTTTTTCCCGACTAAGCTATAAAGACCATATTCCATGCCTGCAACTCGGGTAGAAGGTGATCGATTCTTGACCAGCCGGAAAAAAAAGTTGTGCAACGGGAAGAAAAGTTGCGCAGCGGGCAAAAAGTACTTTTTTAATTCCTCCCAAATTAAAATCACTCTGGGACCCTGTGAATAATTTCACTCTTCTCTACGAACGCTGTGACCGCACTGAAAGCAACAAAGACTGCGATGAGGGACGTTGTATATAAAAATAAAAAAATAAATACAGAAAATTAAAATGATCTCTTGCTTGAAATTATTGTAAAGTGAGCTTCCTCACCTGTACTCTCGATTCCGGCAGATTTATTTTAACGGCGACCTCCTCGCGCATGAAGATGTCCGGATACCTGGTCTTCGAGAAGAGCCCTTCCAGCACGTCCAACTGGGCCCTGGTGAAGGTCGTACGTTCTCGCCTCTGTTTCCTTGGATTACCTTTAACCCAAAGCGTAAATCGCACACATTGACAATGCTGTATATAAGTATCAGACACGAGTTTCAAAATACGTATATAGCTATATATACACAGTCCACACGTATATAGCTATATACAGTCCTCGCGTTGGTTCGCTACACAAGTCTTGCGTTATATTGCATCCATATAGATATATACACATACACACTTCTGTATATATATTTATATGTATTGTGCTGCTATACACGTGAGGTCGTAAACGTAATACCCGACTCCCAATCGTAAATCTTCTTAAATAAGTGCCTTGCACCTATACACACACATGCAGGCGTCTCGCGGTACAAAAGTATACCCTTCGGGTCTCCAGAATATCCCGAAGCTCGGGTTAAACGCGCTATTCGCTTTATACATATCGAGAGATAAATAAATCTGGGTTATAGGCATAAATATATATACAGGCTGTATAGTGCGAACTGTTCATAGTACACAGCTAAGTCTAAATCTGTATATGTCTCTGTTTCTGGGGGCAGGAACTGCTGACTTTTTTTTATATAAAAAAAAGTTGAACGAAAAGTTGAGCACGGTTTTGTTTCCGTAGGGCAGAGCCGTGGCTCGCCCGAGCAGAGCCATTTCACCCCCGCGCGCGTGTGCAACGTTCCTCCATCCCTTGTGTATGTGTGTGTGTGACGCCACGCGTCGTCGAAGGTTACACCGATCCTGAGAGGTTTCACCTGACCCTTGGCTAGAGCCGACTCGCGAGCGCCGTTATAACCAACGCGGAATTCCAAGAGACCAACTTGGGGGTGTACAGTTTCTGCGCTGCCCCCTCCTCACCCTCCTCACCCTCCTCACCCTCCTTCCCTCCAAATCCCAACCCTCAACCCTCAGTGTCGCACGCGTTGGTTCAACTTCCAATTTGACGAAAAGAGAAGAAAAAAAAGGTATTCCAACGTTGAAAAATAAAACGAAATAGGCAACGTGTCTATTAAGATGTAAGACAAAATGGTCCTCTTTTAGTGTTTTTTTTATTATTGGATATAAAATCAATGGATTTTAGAAATGTGGCAACGATAAAAATGTATATAAATGGTCCTCTTTTAGTATTTTTTATTATGGGATATAAAATCAATGGATTTGAGAAATGTGGCACCAATAAAAATGTATATAAAAAATGTTATTGTGTCGAAAAGTGTTTGATGCCTTATTGACTGTGGGTTAATCCGATAATCTCTTATCAGGGCTTGAAAAAAAAAAATTAATCTACAGCTACGAAGTGGTATATATTGAATAAAATTGGTTGTATCACTCACAGTAGTAGGACTCACCGGCGGGAGAGCAACCGGGATATCCGATGGTCGAGTGAAGCGCCTCGATGGGCGGCATGCTCAGGGCGCTGACGTAGGGGTTGGACTTGAGGGCGCCGTAGGGCCCGGCAGCCGAGGCCCCGAAGCCGGCTGGGCCGAAGAGCTCCGTCGCGGAGGTCGTCGAGGCCGCGAGGCCGCCGAGATCCGTCGCGCCGGCGCCTCCGCTGCATCCGGACGTTCCGCCGAGGCTGTTGGGCCACATCACCACGGACTCCACCACGGGACGACCTCGGCCTCGGCCTCCTCCCTGGACGAGAGTCGCCGACGTCGATCACGACGTCCCGAGCCTGAATCCTGCGACAAAAAAATAAAAAAAAATTATTACTGCTACATCGAAGTGAAACATCGAAGACGAGTTACATATTCGACTGCAACGTCGACTGCATTCGACTGCAACGGCCCAAAAGGCCGAAAAATAATATCGGTAGTTCTAATTCTAATATTCTAATATTATTAATTCTAATAATTTAATAATAAATATTAATTCTAATAATTCTAATAATTACGATAGTAGTCGATTCACGCTTATTTCGCATAAGTTTTCGAAAAATGAGAGGGAATTGCAAACACTTCTCATTAACATAAAAATCTGAGAAAAATCATGCATAGTAAAGGTCATGAAACCATTAATGTGGCATAATAATAATTCCAAAATGTTATAAAAAAATCGATGAAAAATAAAATAGTTTAATACATTTTTCGACATCATTTTTTTGCTTCGATAAAAATGATTCGTTCATTTTTCTAAATACGTACGAATTTTTTCAAATTTTTTTTCTTTGCTTCGAATTTTGTGGTTTTTCCCATGTAAAAAAAACTTATGCGAACCGAGCGTGAAGCGACAGAACTACCTTAAGACGACCAAAATAATCGATTCAAAATATTCAACAGTTATAAAATTGATATAAAAAAAATGGATGAGTCAGCTGGCAGCTAAAAATACAATTCTTCGCTCGCGAAACGATGTAAAAAATGCCCAGGCTTATAATTAAAAGGCGGAAACAACGCCGAAACCGAGAAGCCCAGAAGGGAAGTCAAGCTCGCGATTCTCGCGGCAACATCCAGAGACATCGGAGAATACGAGAGCATCGCAGCAGCGTCGGACAGCTGTGCCTCTCGAAGAGCGCTTAAACGACGGCGCGCGAGCGGATAATCCGTAGGTGCAACTCGACTCCTCGTCGCGGGCGTCCTGAATATAGTTCACGCGCAACACGTACACCAAAACGCATCCCCCACACACAGTGTGTGAATTATAATAAACGCACACGAACGCAGCTGGCGACTTCGAATCGGTCAAACCGAGCGTCTGTCTTTTTTGGACTCCGGCCGACTTTTTGGTTCCTCTGTCTCTTGTTTCTCGTCATCCCTTTGGCCGCGAGGTCCTAATTCCCCGAAAAAGGACGCAGAGGGGCCAAAGTGCAAGATGAGAAACCGCAGGAACAAAAAGACCCCTTTTTCGGTTTTTTTTCGCCCCCAAAAGGCCGAAAAAAACCCTATTCGAGGGAGAAAAACGAGTCAGCTCCAATGGCGACCGCTTCCCTTCTTCTCCTCTTCTTCGTCGCCTCCGAAACAGCCCTCTTTATCATATCTCCTTGTCTTCTGTCTTCTTTTTTTTCTTCCTCTTTGGTTAGTCTTCCTTTTTTTATAATATTATCTCCTATGCGTATGGTTACGAGCCTCAAAGTTCTCTCCTCTCGCCTTTGCCTCTGGAGAACGTTTCTCGCGTCTCGCCTCTTAAGCCGGGTGTATTATCCTCTCGGGTTACCGACGAAGACGACGACGATGACGACGACGACGACGACGACGTCGAGGAGCATCACCGCAGTTGGCCTTCCACCGCTCGATCCCCGCATAAATTATTTTTCTTCTCCTTCTTCATCCACGCGTATTCCGTCATTCCTCTTGTAAATTTATTCCGTGTCATTAATTTGTTATTTAGGCTCCTCGGCGACATCTGCGACGCCTTCGATACGCCGCTGGTTTCCTATCTACAAAACACCAACGGTTAGATATCGACGAGAGTCAGAGGAAGAGAATTAAAATAAAACAAGACTCACGGTCACTCCGTAGCCATTGTTCTACGGACTGGTCCCCACATGTTTCGGATTATCCCGAGTTGCTCTAATCGCTCGGCCGTTTAATTAGCATCTGCCGAACGTGGAGGACGATGCCATCAGGGCTGTTACGCATTCAGTTACTGTGTAGCAGTCCATCGGGTTGCAAAGTTTCCGAGAAATTTCCATAACGATTGGAGTGGTTAATGCCGAGTTCGCTCGGTGATTGTTTTGCTCGCATTCCACTGTCGTCTCGTGTCGTCGTTGGCTCACCGATTTTGTCCTACAAGATCCGTGATACAACTGCATCTGCAATCTCGTCCGATTGGGGATCGACACGTGGATCGTCCAGTTGAAAATCCTTTCCTACAAAGTTTCACAGAATAAATGTTCATTAATTTCATCAAACGCCACAGTTATTAAGTACCACACGTCAAGTAATTTTGATGATGTCCCTGGCAGGTGTTCCTTTTTTCCCTCCAACATCCCCAAACCCCAATGACGCAATAAAACAAAAATCCTTCCCCAACTCACCCACGACTCATTCGTCGCATAATTCAGCGACGTGGAAGCTGCGCGACAAGTGCACGATCCACATTGCACTTGTGTCGTCCACTTGAGAAGCGGTTAAAGAAGTGAAAGAGACAGAACAAGCGGATCAAGAGGGACTTTCTCGCGTTCGCTACTTCCACCTCCGCTATACTTGTATCCCAGCCTCTCAACAATTTCCGCATGAACTCGCTTTTTAATAAAGTATTGTTTCACCTCCCCCAACAAAAAATTCTCTCCCGCCGCCAAGATATTAAAAAACCGACTTCCATCACTCGTCCAACCCTTCAAGCCTCTCTCCATATGCGGCAGAAAAAAAAGGACACAAAGCCCGCTTGAAAATGGCAGTCCAGTTGAACCAACCAACCCAGTTGGCTCGACTCTCTCGTCAGCCAAGCGAAGCGAAGTCGACCAAAGTCTCCTCTCTCTCTATTTCCAAGAGAAACCTCGGCGGTCCCCTTGACCATTTTTTTCCGCCTTTATCTTTGTGCAACCGCAACACACGGAACCCTCCCCCACAATTCGCGCTCGTACAATGGAAGAACAAATTCTCTAGGAGCTTCGCTATTTGGGGAGTCGAGTGAAAAAGAGAGAGAAAGCACACACGCATATTTTTTTTGTATATGCATTCGGATATACACATATATATCCGGCGGAATCGGTGCGGTGAGCACTCGATTGGCCCTCGAGGGGGCCCTTCGACGAGTCTATGACCCTAGAGCGAGCAGCGGGATAGAAATCTCGTGGTCCACCCCCCCTCTGCGATTCTCTCTGCACCGGCAGCGCCCAATCGATTCCGTCGAAACGCCAAAACCTCTCCCCTTCGACCCCCCTCCACCCCCCTTGACGTCCCTATTGCCGCCCCCCGTCGTCTGCGTATATCTCGCGTCGAGAGAGGCAAACACGAGCGTCAAGACCACCGAGCGGGACGCCACTGCAAACACTTTGTGTTACCAATAGATGGATATACGCCACCATCCCTAATGACTGCTAAATCCCCATTATTACGTTCTGCTATATATGTGGGTGAATCTGTTTTGTGTGGGTGTGTGTGTGTTATATATATATATATATATATATATGCGGGGCAACTTCAGACTCGACCCCCGCGATGATGATATTCACGATTTAGATATCGAGCACCCCGAGAATCGCGTTCACCACGTGACAAGTGGGTTTTATGTGGGTAAGACAGAGACGGAGAGAGAAAGTGTCGCTCGAGCGAAGAATTCGATTTGGGGACTCTGTATCCATCGGGATACAGAGTCCCCAACTCTCTCTCTCTCTGTAGAGTCTCTGTATCTCTTTGCCTCGGGTTCCCCATACCTACACCCTACGCATGGCTATACACGAAAGATTAACCCTCCCCCCTCCGCGGGCTCGGCGAACCGATCACTAACGTGAAATTGAAAACACATTATCAATCTGTCATTCGTTTTGATTTATTCGTTGACTCGCGGCGCATTTTCCGCGAGGATTCGCCGCTGGGATTTTCGCGAATGACGAGAATCTGGAGCAACTCAAAATTTGTACTCTATTTCAAACTATCTGAATTGCTAAGAAATTAATGAAATTAATTTAAATAAAAATCAGGGACTGACAAGAAATTACCGGTTTTTGTTTTGGTGACGACAAACGACGAGGATTCGCGGCCGGGATTTTCGCGAATGACGCGAGTTACGAGAATCTGGACCAACGCAATATTTATACTCTATTTCGAACTATCTGAATAGCCAATAAATAAATCAAATTAATTTAAATAAAAATCAGGGTCTGATCAGAATTTTACCGGTTTTGATTTGCCGACGACAAACGACGACTATATCGCACCGACGACTTCGCGCGGATTCGGGATTCGCACAGAGCGCAATTCTACCTCCGGCGAAGTGGAAGCGAAGAGCTGCTTTTCCGGCGAGAGAAGCATCTGGTGCATCCGCAACTCTCCTCATCGCTTTCGTGTTGACGAAAACCGAATCGTGCTGCTCTCGGTTCTCCCTCGCTTGGATTTCTCTCTCGGTCGGAGACCGGCACGAGACCGAGAAGAGAGGAACCGAGAGAGAAAGAGAGAGACCGCGATAGCTGTCGTAGGAAGTTAAGTTCCACGACGAGCTCGTGGCCATTGTTTCCACGAGTGTTTGCACACAAGCGCATTGTTCGCGATAAGGGCTCTCCCGGTTGCTTCTGGTACTTGCGGGCCACCGCACAACCGAGCGAGTTCTCCGCACCGATTCGCATTTCTATTCCGCCGTTGCGCGCCCGAAAACCCATCCCTAAGGGTGGATGGTGCCCCTTTCCCCACACTGAGAAAAATTCAGGGGATAACAATGTCAAATAGTGTTCTACTATATAAATAGTGACAGGCACCATCATTTGGCAGCCGGTTTAATTATTTATAGTAGCGGGAACTATAAAAGCATTTTTGTCGTCTCAGGCAACTATACATTTTTCTGAGTGCACCCTTCATCCTCAGCCTAGACACGAACTGGAGTCTCTTCGTCGCGTTTCTGACTTATTTAGACGTAATTCTGCATATGTTCCCTCGGAAAAAATAAAAAGCCCCGAGAAGTGGCGTAATTGGATATTTGCGTTGGAATTCTTTGAGCATTTTGTAAAATTGCTGGATTTACGCGTGAGAAATATGATTGAAGCCAAAATAATAATAAAATTCGTTATTTTGATCCATAAATATGATTGGATCAAAATAACGAATGACCAAAAAGCGAATAGCCAAAATAACGAATTTAAAAATGATGGACGTCTGAATCTAAAATAACCATCATTACGAAATTTGCTGTTTTAGTCATTCGCTATCTTGATCATTCGCTCTTTTAACTGCAAAATGAGAGAACTGAAGCAACAATTTCTTCAAACTGTAAAATCACTTGACGCGAATTTAGTTGGGTCAACAAAATTGTTGACGATTAAAAAAAATGTCATTCGACCTCTCAACTTTTTCCCCGGCGAAATTTCCGTCGCAGTTCTCGAACGCTTCTCGAGTGAAAAAAAATATATCCCACGTCGAGGAAGCTTCATTCCCGCGACTTCGGGCAACGAATTGTTCGACGATTTTTCTGGCCGGTGAAAAGACGCGAAGAAGGCCTTCGGCCATCGAAGTTCCTCGGTTCCTCGGTTCCTCGTCGTCACTCTCCTCTCAGCGATATTCTACGAACGCCGCAGCTGAATCCCCGCGGGTCGCTCTAACCTGTGCCCCCGTTGCCCCCGATAATCATCCCCCTGCCGCTGCGGGCACCGTCGCTGTTTTGTCGACGGCACATTGAGCGTAAAACTTAATTCCCGTGGAAATGCCAACCGCGAGGCATCAGACAGTTCGTCTTCTATAGCAATGCACTATAGCAATGCTCTCTCATTCTCTTCTCATTCTCTTCTTCTCTTCTTCTCCTCTTCTCTCTTTCTCCTTCTTCAGCCCTAAAGAACATAAAGCAAAATCTATAGCTGCACAAGATACAAGATATATAAGAAATATGTAAGAGATATGTATACAAAATACATATGGTAAATTCACAGAGTAGAAAAATACGTGTATTATGTACCTTATATATATTTACTACCCACTCAGAGGGTAGTTATTAGTTGGTCGTCTCGTTTTCTTGTCTTCTATTTTCCTTCTCTTTTTTTTCCTTGTCCTTCTCCTTCTTCTTCGTCCGTCGCCGCCCGTTACCGACGCATCTACGATAACTTAACAATCACGATAACTTTTATTTTTTCCGTAAAACAACTGTCGAATCGACCACTGTACCAACTGTGGCCATTTTTATTATGTTATTCCTAAAAACAAAAAAAAATCTCATAATTCTATGTTGATTTTTTAATTAATTCATATAAATTCACTGAATGATCGGGAGGGGATCAAAATAACGAATGATCAAAAATCAAATGGCCAAAATAACAAATTAAAAACTAACGAACGTCTAAATCTAGAATGATCATCATTACGGAATTCGCTATTTTAGCCATTCGTTATTTTGATCATTCGGAATTTTGACCCCACATTTTATTAAAATTCAGGTAAAATAGCGAATGATCAAGATAGCGAATGACTAAAATAGCAAATTTCGGTACGATGGTTATTCTAGATTCAGACGTCTATCATTTTTAAATTCGTTATTTTGGCCATTCGCTTTTTGGACATTCACTATTTTGATCCCCACCCCCAAGAACGGTACGTCTACCCTATTCCTCCGTCTTATATCCCTTTCTTTCCGTCGTCCGCCAATCGTGAGGCACTCCTCCGCCGATCGTCGTCTCGCTTCCTCCTCGCGAGTCTCTTTGTCTCCGTCTCTCTTTCTCCTCTCTCTCTCTTTCATCCCAAAGGCAATTTCGATAGGTTTTCGGTCCGTCTGGGTGGCCGCGTCGCTCTGCACTTTTCTTCCCCGTCAATACCTTCGCTTACTCAACGATCTACAATAGGCCGCAGGTATACATATACATTTCTGTTTTTTTTTTTTTTTTGTGAGGTTATGTCGTACCTTAAAAGAGACTGACGATCGCCGCCGCCGGCGACACCGATGCCCGTTCGCGCGCGATAAAGATCGCTCGGTTGCCCGGACGAATCGTCGCTCGTCGCCGAGAATCTCGACGATCTCCACCCGAGGCGTCCATCTTGCCACCTTCGCCGTCGCTCGCTGTCTTTGTCCTCTCCTAACCTCCGCGCGGAAAAAAAACCAGGCGATGTCAACGTCGTCCGACGCTCCTCCACTATTTTTTTTCGGCTTTTCCTCCGATATTTTTTTGCGGCTCAAACCACCGGAATCGTTCGGTCGGATCACCGCTCTTCGATCGACCGAACCGCAAATTTTCACTCGCGCGGTCGACCGCAAAGTGCGACTATCGATACGCAGCGGTTGACAGTCGTAGGCCGCCGCTTTCGGTGAGGGTCAAACCGCACACGACCGGCGGGCAAATTTTCCCTCAACGACCGCCGATTTCCGATCAAACTCGGAATCTCTGTGATTGGATTCTGTGCGGCGACCGAAATCGTTGTTTACGCGTATTTTCCATCGCGCGACGAACGCACCAATAAAACAAGAGACAGAAACAGAGAACTTTTGAAAATAACGGAAAAAGCCCCAACTTCGAGATAATAAAAGTAGCGTTAGTGCCTCGTCTCACGCGTCACATTTTTTGTATACACTGCGAAAAAAAATTACTTGAAATTTAATTTACACGTACTGAAAGTTTTTATTCATGAACTGGTAAGGTAAAATTTACTATACAAGTGCGAGGTCAAATTAATTTTTGGTACAGTAATTTTAACAATTTGCTTTAATTTTACTGAAAAAGTACTTTCATTTTTTTAATTTATTCTTATTTCATTGCAAAGGTACCTTAATTTTGTATCACCATTGCACATCACATTCCAACGATGCAAACTTCAACGTCATATCAATAAAACAAAAGTCAGAAACAGAGAAACAGAGATATCGAATTTTTGTACTCACTCAGAAACGGTCGTGATGTCTCCGTCGGATTATCCGGCACGAAAAAAAGTACTTTGGGAAAATCGCAGGTAACCGAAACAAAATCACGAACGAAAAAAAAAAAAGAACTCTCACTGTTGTCTCAGAGTCCTCAGAGGTCACTTTCGCGTTTGTCGCTATTTCCTCAAAGTCTCTCACTTTGTTGTTACTGTCCTCAATGTCTTTCACTCAGTCGCCACCTTTTTCCCATCGACTCTTCAATCACGAATAAGGCGACGAAAAAATATCCGCACACACTTTTTTTTTTTATTATTGACGTTGTTTTACGCACGTTACTTGCCACTTCTCAGAGTGTCCAACGATAAGAACGTCGGAACGTGGCGGAAAAAAAATCCGTCAGCAGCAGCGCGAGCCCCGAGCCTCGGCACGGACAGCGATGAGGCAGCGGCGGGTAAACCTGCTGTCATTCGGTCGGGAATGAGCGCGCGCACTGACGAAGGGGGATGAGAGAGAGAAAGAGATAGAGAGAGCGAAAGAGAGAAAGGGCGAGCGACGGTGTCGCGCGCTCGTTTCGCTCGGCGCGTTCGGTGTATATCGGCGACGCGGGGCGGACAGAGCGACGGAGAGTCCGAGGGCCACCGGGAGAGCAGCCGCGAGAAGCCCCTGCGCGCGTTGCCGTGCGTTAAAACAGTGAGAGTCTCGGGGACACGCGACAATGTGTACTCAATGGTCGTGGCGAGCGAGAGAGAGAGCGAGAGAGAGAGAGAGAGGGAATGGATAGACAGAGACAGAAAGAGAGAACCGAGAATGCGAGCCGCGCGCAGAGCGGCGAAGACGACGACGACGACTGCGATGACTACGACGACGTCTCAAGGCGTCCGAGAGACTCGTGAGAGATGCGAGGAAGAGACTTGAAAATCGAGACTAGGATCACGGAGCGCGCTATTATTTTATATCAAGTGCCGTATTAATCGTACACATCCATACGAACCCGATTCCATATATTTATACAAGTTTGTACATAGATATATATATATACGCGCAGCGCGGCGGAGACGACGCCGACGACTGCGACGACGTCTCAAGGCGTCCGAGAGACTCGTGAGAGACGCGAGGAACAGACTTGAAAATCGAGACTAGGATCACGGAGCGCGCTATTATTTTATATCAAGTGCCGTATTAATCGTACACATCCATACGAACCCGATTCAATATATCTATACAAGTTTGTACATAGATATATATATATACGCGCAGCGCGGCGGAGACGACGCCGACGACTGCGACGACGTCTCAAGGCGTCCGAGAGACTCGCGAAAGATGCGAGGAACAGTCTTGAAAACCGAGAGGAGGACCACGAAGCGCGCTACTATTTTATATCACGGACCGTATTAACCATACACATCCATACGAACCCGATACAATATATCTATACATGTCTGCGCAGTATTTATCGCGCTTATCGAGGCAAACACCGAGGGCAACCGGTGTAAGTGAGCTGCTGCTCGCGGTTTACGATGAGTGTAACCAGCGAAGAGAAGGCGAACGCGAACGCGAACGTGGAGGACGAGACGCGCGCGCGGGTCTCGAGCCGTCTCAACTTTTCACCGGGAAACTTCAGTTGTTACGCGCCGCGTCCTCTGTATGCGTTTTTGTACGATATATCTACGTCTTTATATGTATATATTACGTGTGTGTATATTTCACGTGTATATTTCTGTTTCAGTGACTGCGTCGCCTCTCTCCATCCGCGACTCTATCGCTCTATCTGTCCCAGTCGGTTCGGGGGATGCGCGTCGGTCTCCGCCGACGCCGCCGCCGTCGCCGCAGCCCCCTCTTTCGGCGTCGCCGCGCGGCGCGCGCCACCTCCGAATGGGGCTTCGGCGCATATTCGCTGCGTTGCCGCCGCCGCTGCTGCGATGTATATAGGCTGCGCGCCGGAGAACAAAATAGCAGCGAAGGGAGTCGCAGCGCTCGAGCATCGCCGACTGCGACGCGAAACGCGCGCTGTGCACATTGTAACGGCGCAGCTAGGCGTTACACATCGCTCTCCGTCTCTCTCTCTCTCTCTTTCGCTTATGGGAGAGAGGTGGGCGTGGCCAGCGCCGGGAAGGGGAGTGGCCTAAGCGGAGAAGGGTGGGGAGCCAATCACGAACGAGTGCGAGCGGCCTGCGCAAGCGTTTTATATCATAGGTTGGTACAATGTGTGTATGTGTGTTGGTTGGGACGAGTGATGTATGTATGAAATTTGAAGGTATACACATATAAGTGTGTGTTGGTTGGGACGAGTGATGTATGTATGAAATTTGAAGGTATATACAGGCATATATATATGTGTGTGCGCTGGGGGAGGTATTCATCATCTGGCTGCTCTCGAAACGCGCGCGTGACGAGAGACCGACGCTGATTTCATACCCTGGTCAACGCCGGTTACCCTCCCTCCCTCCCCCCCCCCCCCTCCCCGCGGCGGAAGGGAGGCTGAGATGCGGGGAAACGGCGAAAATTAAACCACGACGACGACGACGACGTCGACGGAGCCACTCTGGCTATATCGGTTATCAGGGACTTTCTCATTGAGCGGAATTTTACGGTCTTACCGCTCTCTTTGCTTTCTTCCTCCGCCGGGGATTTTTTTTTCTACTTGGGTTAAGGGGGGATGAAGGACAATTTCCCGTGGACATATTTAACCTTTTTGTGAAATTGTTAAAAATTCAGATATTTGTATGATGAAGGACAATTTCCCGTGGACATTTTTTACCTTCTTGTGATGAATTGTTAAACGTTCAGATATTTGTAGCATTTTCTGTATTAAAATCGAAAAAATTGAATTTATTTCCAGTGAATTAAATCCTGATGAGTGGAATATGGATTGGATGAAAATGAGGATTCTGAGGGAAAGAATACGATGACCAACGACGAAATTTCTTTGGACCGTTGTTCGAGACAAGCGAAGGCCGAAGCTGCTGCTGCAACGGAGAGAGAGAGAGACCGGAGTTACGCCGTCGTTGACGTCGACGCGTTCAGCTGACGCGATCGATGCTGCCTGCGGCCGTTCGAAAGAGGGGTATACACGTCGCGAGAGGGAAATGGAGGTTTCGCAGAAAGCGCCGAGGTAGGGAGGAACGGACGGACGGACGGACGGATGGATGCGATGCCGGTGTACTACACAGAGGCTGCGGGGCTTCCACGTTGAGAACCCTTTCTGAGTACATGCAGAGCCGTCAGATATATATAATATATACATAACATGTATATATTATGTATAAATACCTATCTAAATAGCCTCCGCTCGCCTCTCGTATTATAAACTCATCTAATTACGTTCAACCGATTTTTTGTTGCAAAAAAATGTAAATCAGTGAACACAAAAATACTAAAAAAACATTAATTTTCACTTATCCAAAATATGAATAATTACAGTATTAAAAATGTTTGTGAATATACATTACTTGAAATTTAATTCATCATCTGATATATTAAATTTCACGTGTGTAATAAAATTCTCGATTTTTATACCATATTTCTTAACTTTGATATTCAATTTCCTAATTTTTGTAGGATTCAGTAGAAACTGCTGTAATTTTACATTTGTATGTTAAATTTAATACACCGGTTTAGGCTTCATTTACTCGTAATGAAAGTTCGTGCAAAATATTTTTAGCTCTTAAAAATTCAAGATCCAGTTGCAATTAATTAATAGTGTATGTTTTCATTATTTTCAGGCGTCAACCCGAACTGGAATGACAAACAATTTGCACGGATGCGTCAATCGGATCTTCGGTGCTCGACACCGAAGTCGGTAATTGCATTACATACGCCGGGGGACTCGTATATATAGTGTGTGTGTTGCCCCAGCGGGGGCAGCCAAAGGCGAAAGGGTGTGTAGTGCATATTCGAAAGTTTATCTTTTAAACTGGAGCTTCGGGCTCCGATGCGTCGTGCACATTGTGCGACACACACAAAAACACACACACAACGTCAGCCAGGTGATAGCTGTACACACAAAACGGGCGTCAGTGGATTCCCGCCCAACGCCTATACCCACCACCGAAGCACCAGCAGCAGCAGCAGCAGCAGCAGCAGCAGCAGCAGCAGCAGCCACAACACAGCAATTTAACTTGCTCACGTGCGAGAGCGGTTAATGCTCTTACGGGATTTCGAAAAGATCAGCCCGCATTACTATACTATTAGAGTAGCTAAAACCGGCTTGCTTCCATTAACCTATAGCTATACTGCTATACTATCGCAACGCCATACACAGAGAACGCCACAAGAGGTGTATATACGGCGAACGCGTGCGTCCCGCGAACCAACACTGCCAATAACCACTTTAGTGGCCGTGATGCGCGACAGCATTAACGCCTTTCATTCATACGTTTTTACGGTCAATTTTTGTTGTCCCCTCCGACATCTCCTCCCATCGCTTATCGTCGAGACAGCGAGGAAAATCGCCACTCGACGCGGGTCGCTTGACGGATAGATGAAGAGTAATTAGGGGGGATCGAGTGGTTAATTAAATAGGATGTAGGGGGAGAGGAATTAAATTAGGTGGGTCAATCGACTGTTTGACTTGTTCGAGTGCAGCGATTGATTTGTTTAGCTGATTTAGTTTGGTTACTTGGAGCGGGTTAATTATTTTCATTGGTGGGAAAAGTGCAGAACTTGTGTAAATAATTTTTTTTTGCGGCTGGGACGCTTATTTTTTGGGACTCGTGTGGGAAAGTGGACTGAGAGCGTTGAGAGGTCCCTCGAAGGCAAATTTGACAATTTAGAGAGCTCCCTGGAAGCAAAACAGAATAATCGGAAAACCGCACGAAAAAAAAAAAAAAAAGCAAGTCACGATGAATCGTTGGCCTTGTCAAGTGAGACGGACAGATGAAGAGTAATTAGGGGAAGATCGAGTGGCGTGGTTAATTAAATAGGATGCAGGGGGAGAGGAATTAAATTAGGTGGGTCAATCGACTGTTTGACTTGTTCGGGTGCAGCGATTGATTTGTTTAGCTGATTTAGTTTGGTTGTTTGGAGCGGGTTAATTATTTTCATTGGTGGGAAAAGTGTAGAACTTGTGTAAATAATTTTTTTTTGCGGCTGGGACGCTTATTTTTTTTTACGTGCGTGGGAAAATGGACTGAGAGCGTCGAGAGGTCCCTCGAGGGCAAATTTGACAATTTATTTTTTCTTCGCTACTGGAACATCAATTTTCACTTCACTCGCGTGTGTGAAGAAAGTCTCGAGACTCGAGAGAGGCTCCCTGGAGGCAAAGAATAATCGGAAAACCGCATAAAAAAATCTTAAGTCACGATGAGTCGTTGGCCTTCTGAAGTGAGTGCGAAAATGAGGTTCGAATGAGGTGCGCAGCCGATCGTCATTGTCGCCGAGGGCGGACAGCCGATCGACTGCGCGTCAAAGGGCTCAGTAATTCTCGGGTGACACCCCCCTTCGATTCCCGGTGCTTATATACATGATCGATAATCGCTCGACGTCGATCCCAGTACCCCGGAAAACGCGTGTAATGGAGATCTCGTGTTCTCGGTATTTGAGGGGACAGAGGAAAAAAAAATGGGTACGATCTCGAATCTCTATTATGTGTATTATGTATAAATTTGCCGGTCACGTTGCGCTCTCCAGGCGCAGAGCGACAGCAACGCCAGTATACAATATGTACAATAAAACCCATGGTTCGTGCCCTTTGGGGACCAACGAGCGTCGTTCAGGATAGTCAAAACATTTGCTCTACAGGTGCAGGCCAAGCGGTGTGTGTAATGTATATCTGTTTGGAAGGACCACGACTACTACGAGCGACTGCGAAGAGGTCTCTATGGTTTCTCAGCATCAGCATCAGGAGCATCAGAACGCAGAAGGACTTCGAGGCCTTGAGAGTCAAAGATCTTTGTGCGCTGTAGACATATAGATATACATTACGGTGTGTCAAATAATAATAATAATATTTTTTATTTTCTTTTTTACGGCAAAAGTATGTATTCTGACCTTAATACACACCTCCCATGCAGAAAACACGCCTAAATATATACATATTTTTTTAATTCGAAATTTCATGTAATCAAAATACCTCGTTTGAGGCACCTTTGAACATCATTTGTCAGCGAACTCCTTTGGCACAGTTAATTGTTGGGTCAACCTCTTGAGTTTAAGCCATGAAGACCAATGAAAAGTGCGATAAGTAGTAGTAAAAATCAGAAAAACAAAAAAATTGTATTTCTCGGGTTATCGAGGAAAAGTAAATAAATCCGTAGATTATCGCACTTTTCTTTGGGCTTCATGGCTTAAACTCAACGGGTTGACCTAACAATTGACTGTGCCAAAGGAATTCGCTGGCAAATAATGTTTAGAGGTGCCTCAATCGAGGTCTTCTATCATGTTCTAACATGTCTAGCTATCTATCTATATATATGTATATGCATGTATATATGACCAGAGTCTCCTCGCAGTCTAGCGTCACTCTCGCGACGCGTACATAATTTGATTTGTCCCGGACAATGCTCGGGTCTCGCGCTTCTCTCTCTCTCTCTCTGTCTATCACTCTCTCTTCGGTGCTACTCCTGAGCGGTGCGCACGGTTGGCCGAACGCGCTCGCCAGGGTGCCCAACCCAACAGCAGCAGCAGCATCGGCGGCAGCACTGCGGCCGAGCGCTCCATTCACGCGTTTCTGCAGCGTAATACTCGCGGGACACCGAACACCGTAGCGCGCGTATATATCTCGACGGTTGCCATCGGTCCACGAAATTGATTGTAACTCTCGCTCTCTTGCGCGTCATTCCGCTACCACGAATCCCGGCGTTATCGATCATTCTCGATCGGCGATCGCGCGACGATTGCGCGAGGAATTCTGATTTTTTTTTTTTTGGCTGTTGAGGAACGTGGAAGTCGACCGTTGGGAGGGTAAAGAGGTTCGGAGGAAGAGGAAATGTTGAGGGATTTATTTGAGGAAAAAAATCAATTTTTTGCGTTTTTCTCATCGAATTTTGGAGTTTTCGGGCAAATGACAGTGATTTTTGGAATCAGCGGAAAATTTGCCGTAGGATAGGGTTTTTAAACTTGGCGAAATCGAAAATTTTTTTTTTCGCCAAAAATGCAAGGGGTACCCCTTCTAAAAATTTGCAATTTTTGAGGGTCAACTTTAAAAATCTGCAAAAAATCGAAAAATCAAGATATCGCGTTCCGCCTAGCGGCATTGTCTTCCTTGAAGAGTCTTCTTTCGAATGCAAAAAGAAAATCTAGATTCCATGCATCCAAAAAGAAATGACATCGATTTTCGTGAAGGGTTGAAATTCGAAAAAAGCGAAAAATCATTTTTCGCATTTTTCTTCTCGAAATTTTTATTTTTCGGGCATATAACCGTGATTTTTGGAATCAGCGGAAAATTTCCCATCGGATAGGGTTTTTAAACTTCGTTAAATCGAAAAATTTTTTTTTCGCCAAAAAAACGGCAAGGGGTACCCCTTCTAAAAATTTACGATTTTCGAGGGTCAACTTAAAAAATCTGCAAAAAATCGAAAAATCGAGATATCGCGTTCCGCCTTGCGGCATTCTCTTCCTTAAAGAGTCTTCTTTCGAATGCAAAAAGAAAATCCGATTTACATCGATCCAAAGAAAAATGACACCGATTTTAGTAAAGTGCAAAAATTGGGAAAAAATGAAAAATCGTTTTTCGCATTTTTCTCCTAAAGTTTTCAATTTTTCGGACAAAAACCGGTCATATTTGGAATCAGCGAAAAATTTCCCATCGGATAGGGTCTTCAAACTTCGTTAAATCCAAAAAAAAAAATTTCGCCAAAAAACGCCAAGAGAAAGAAATTAATTTTCGCGTTCTTCTCATAGAAAAAAATTAAAAATTGCTTTCCCGAGTCGCCGCCACCGCTGCTTCCGGAAATCCGGAAAATAGTGCTGAAAAAAAATTGATTTTCGCGTTCTTCTCATAGAAAAAAATTAAAAATTCCTTTCCCCAGTCGCCGCCACCGCCGCTTTCGGAAATCCGGAAAACTGTGCTGCCGTGCGTCGGGGCATCCGGAGTGTCATCCGTGTTCCCACATTTATTACCCAATACGCGACGGTCAGTGTGCGGCCAGTGCGGCGGTCGTCCCGTCGGCCTTAACGAGTTTTTCATCGTCCGTGTCGTCATCGAGGTTGCGCTGCCGCCGACCCCTGAACCTTCCGGTCGCACGACTCCGGACCATTCTAGTCGCGCGCTTTGCACAATAATGGCACCTATAGGTACCCCACATTTCGTGCGGCCGGTGCGCATCGGAAAATCGGTCGTCTCCTCCTACTACCTGCCGCTATTCCCCTGCATCTCGACTTTTCCTCGTCCCCCGATTCCGACTCCGTGCGGTTAGCCATTGTCCATCCATAGCAAGAAAATCAGAACGTTCCGTCGGACGTGAGACATTTCCGTTTTCGCTCGTAACATTTTTCCTCCCCCTCTTTACGCACGTTACTCGGTCAAAAAGCGTCAAAAAGCGCGACTTCGAGATTTCCCCCCTCCCCCCTTTCCCGTCGCCCCAGTGAAACGTCTATTCTGACTCCCCTTCACAAAAAAATATATAAATATCTATTTCCGCCAGCGTCGCCCACTACTTTCGTCTGTGGCTTACAAATCTCCTCTCTGCACCCCTCAAACACTTCAGGTGTCTCATTCTTCGCTCTCAATGCCACCGAAAAAGAGTGCGCAAGAGGAAACG
The DNA here is from genome assembly GCA_964034905.1 of Itoplectis maculator. NCBI lineage: Eukaryota > Metazoa > Arthropoda > Insecta > Hymenoptera > Ichneumonidae > Itoplectis > Itoplectis maculator. Next base: position 712,721 of record OZ035853.1, on the reverse strand, counting down.
GATGTGAATAGTTTGTAAGTTGCGTCAATTCGCAGCGTCAGGTGAACGACGTTCGAAGCCACATTAGCTTCGCGGCTGTTTGAGGTTATGAAAAGTCCGAAGTTCCGGGATCCCACGAAGCTTTGCGTCTTCTCTGCTTTCCTCGACGCGTGTGCGACCGTCTGATGTAACGTAACCTCGGAATACGGTCTTATGCGACGCGCGAGAGTCGAATTATCGGCCGGACGTATCGTTTGTTTTCACAGGTCCGATTCTTAGCTCGAACGAGCAAATAGGGTAGACGTACCGTTTTTGGCCATCTTAGGGCCAATTGTGGCCATCTCATTCACAGGAATAAATCAAAGCATTTAATCCAATAAAAAAAAACGTGTAGGTCATACAGTGAATAAAAATGAATTTGTTGAAAAAATCAACGTGTAATTGTGGGAAAAAAAAATTTGAAGAATAAAATAATAAAAATGGCCACAATAGGTACAGTGGCCACTGACGGTACATTTACCCTAAATTCGCCTGGTTACGAACTTGCTCACTCAACGTCGCGAGTCAACTCGACCTAACCTAAAAATCACACGAATTCGCGCGATCGCGAATAAAATAATCGTTTCTTCGAGTCTCGAATGACCCATCGAGCCGCGTCTACACAAAATTCCATCTGCGAGGCGAAAATCGAGAAAAAAACCGTCATGCGCAGCCTGACGCAAGCGAAACAACGATACAGAGAGAGAGAGATAACGAAAAATCGTTTCACCGCTACGCTCTTGCCGCGTTTGCCGCGCGCTGAGCGTACAGCCCGAGATTTCCCAAGGGCTTTGGTCGATGAGGTCGCTTCTGTCGAGAACGGCGGCGAAGGGGGGGAGGGGAGAGCCACGAGTCCCGCGAGCGTTGCCGCTGCGGCTATTAGCGATCACAAATAGGCTATTACGTGCCCATTAATACCAGCGTCTCGTCTCGTTGCTCCCGAGGAGAGCCCCGAGACCCGCTCGGATAGCTGCGGGGGCACACTTTTCGCGCATAGGGGAAGCAAAAGAGAGAGAGAGGGGTGAACATATAGGCCGATGGGCCACCCGTCAAATCGAAACACGATTCCCGTACAACACCAGCGACAAGAGACCATCAACTGAGAGTTCTGCGGCAGTGCATTTCGTTTGTTCGGACTACGGAGCCGCAGATACGTCCTATACACGATATATACGTATCTATACGTGTATATACAGAGTCTGCATGCGGCGGCGGCAGCGCGCGCGGTGTAAGGTTTCCGTTGCGTTAGCGGCGCTCCCGAGAGACCGAGAGAGACGCGCTCCTCGCGGTAATCCGAGATTCACTTTGTAGCCCCGTCCGACGCTCGCTTCTCTTATTCTCGCTGCATACCGAGCGCACTATTCGTTCTCTCTCTCGCTCTACGTCTGCGTCCCTCGCTCATTGCGCACCAGTTGCGGACCCTCGTGCCAGAGGGGGGGGGGGGGGGGGGTTCGGCACGCGGGATCCGTGCGCACGTCAGAAATGCGACAAGAGGGGCGGGGGGGGGGGGGGGGGGAGGAAAGGGACACCGCATTTACGCGGTCGCGTGCCAAGAACCAAAATTTAAGAGATCGTCACAGTGTGAAATAAAAAAAAATCGATTTTTTTTTTTTTTTCATTATCGGATAGTATACACGGTTATAAACATTCTGTTAATTTTTTTTTTATCGAAATTCGAATTATTTCGGTCGCTACAGCCTTTCTTAGAGAAAGGGATTCCCCTGCTTTGGTGGGCCATTTTACCCTACTCTGCTTGGGTCGGCCATTTTACCCCACCCTGCTTGGTAAAGTAAAGTAAAGTAAAGTAAAGTAAAGCAAAGTAAAGCAAAGTAAAGCAAAGGTAAAGCAAAGTAAAGTAAAGTAAAGCAAAGTAAAGCAAAGTAAAGCAAAGTAAAGCAAAGTAAAGCAAAGTAAAGCAAAGTAAAGCAAAGTAAAGCAAAGTAAAGCAAAGTAAAGCAAAGTAAAGCAAAGTAAAGCAAAGTAAAGTAAAGTAAAGTAAAGTAAAGTAAAGCAGGGTAAAAGTAGGGTAAAACTCGATTATCCTACACGGCGGCGGCGGCGGCGAAATCTTTTTATAATATAGAGAGATTATACATTAAAGAAATGCACATAAAAAAAAATCATTTTGTATTCTTCAAGAATATACTTATTTATTTTAAAAAAAAAACCAGACCAATTAGTTCATTACAACTTACCAAAAAAAAATTCGCGAAAATCATTGATTTTTCGGAGGGTCACACTGTGACGATCCCTTAACGCAGCGCGACTTCCCCGATGCCTAATTACGCGTAAAATCTGCGACGCGTAGTACATTCAATATTATTGTATACGTAAAAAAATTGTCGCGCGTCATTGACGAGACTTTTCGTCGGAATTTCCGCGATACTGGGTTGCCCCGAGTCGCGTCCGACACGGAGTGCATCGTACATGTATACATAGCGCTTGAGAGAAGGGAATAAAGAAGCTGGAATACAGGGAAAAAGGCGACTCTCCTCGGATCGACGTTGGTCGCTGTGTCGTCGGGTCGCGCGTCGCTATATCGCGGGCAGGCGGAGGGGGGGAGGGGGAGGGGGGGGCGTGCTCCATACGCGAAGGGGGCGACGTATATATTCCGCTCGCGCGCGCTCTCTGCGGATCTCGGTCTCGGGCAGAGAGAGCTGCGGAGCAGCAGAGGGAGCCGCTGGAGAGAAAAAGCCGGTGAGTGCGCGGCTACAGAGCGAGAGAGAGAAGAGCGCAGGGTCCTATAAATAATTAGCGAGGAGTCGCTCTCCGGTCGGCGGGCGTAAGCGGCTTACGACCTCCCCCCCCTCCCCCCTCCCTCTCTCGCCTGCCGCCCTCGCGCTCGCTCCCCTTCCCCGCTGATGCTCTCTCTTGCCCCCCCCCCCCCCTCCACCGCGCACTTCCCCTCCCCCGCACTCGGCGCCCTCGTCGGTTCCCCGATGGCCCTCGCTTTCGCCACCGACGCTACTCGGCGACCCCGTCGTCGTGACCTCACCCCGATCTCTCGCGCTCCTTCTCTTTCTCTCTTCATTCTCTCTCTCTGTCGCGATTCGCTGCGATTCTGTCTTTTTCTCTCTCTTTCCCTCTCGCGATTCGCTGCCTTTTCTCTCTTTCTCTTTCCCTCGCGATTCTCTCTCTTCCTTTTTCCTCTCGCGATTCGCTGCGATTCTCTCTCTCTTTCTCTTTCCCTCTCGCAATTCGCTGCGATTCTCTCTCTCTTTCTCTTTCCCTCTCGCGATTCGCTGCGATTCTGTCTCTTTCTCTTTCCCTCTCGCGATTCGCTGCGATTCTCTCTCTCTTTCTCTTTCCCTCTCGCGATTCGCTGCCTTTTCTCTCTCCCTCTCGCGATTCGCTGCCTCTTCTCTCTCCCTCGCTCTCGCGATTCGCTGTTGTTTCTCGCTCTCTCCGTCGTCTATCTCACTTTCGCTCTACCCGAGGCGCCCTCTCCCTCCTCTTCTCTACGCCACCTCTTCTCTCGTTCCTCAAGCTCCGCGCGTTCGGTTACGGAAAACGAAAGAACGATGGAGAGCGAGAACGTTTCTGCTGCGCCACCGAGCGAGCGCGCTCTCTGTCTCGTACCGGGAGAGGGCCCCTCCCCCCCTACCCCCACCCCCCGGGAGCACAGTGGCAGTGGCATCAGCAGAAGCAACAGAAGCGGAACGCGTCGCGACGACTACGACGACGACGCGGAAAGCGCACGATCGGCGTCGCAGTCGTCGTGGGTTGTAGTCGTCGTCGTGTACGCGTCGCGAACGGCTTCGCAGTTACGCGCGAGCAGAGAGAGAGTGAGAGAGAGAGGAGGAGAAGAGAGGCGGGAGAGATATATGACGGCAGCGAAAGAGGCGGATGGAACGAACGGCTTGAAATGAATAGAGAATGAGAGCTGCGAGAGAGCTCTTCGTTCTTCTCGTGCGCCGCACGTTATATGCGCGTAGGTGTACGACGAGCACGGTTAGGTGCATTTGTAGGTTATGTGTGTGTCGTAGGTCTCTGTGTGAGCCGCGCAGAGGGCGGAACGGTGAAGTGAGGTATATAGGCGCTGAGGCTCTGCTCTCAGCTACCGTCGAAGTAGCGAGAGACGAGAGACAAAAGAAGCGGAACACACGGGTCGAAGAATTACGACATCCGTCGTGATGCGACGATGCAGGTTGCTGCGCCATATTTATGGTTTTTTTTTTTTTTTTTTTTTTTTGAGGGGATTATTGAAACATCGTTGCACGTAATTATTCGCAGCGATATTCGCGTTTTATATTTTACAAGGGTGGGGATCAAAATAACGAATGACCAAAAAGCGAATAGCCAAAATAGCGAATTTAACTAACGAACGTATAAATCTAGAATGATCATCGTTACGGAATTCGCTGTTTTAGCCGTTCGTTATTTTGATCATTCGGTATTTTGACCCCACATTTTATTAAAATGCAGTTCAAATAGCGAATGACTAAAATAGCAAATTTCGTAATGATGGTTATTCTAGATCACAAGTCCATCATTTTGAAATTCGTTATTTTGACCATTCGGTATTTTGACCCCACATTTTATTAAAATGCAGTTCAAATAGCGAATGACTAAAATAGCAAATTTCGTAATGATGGATATTCTAGATTCAGAAGTCCATCATTTTGAAATTCGTTATTTTGACCATTCGCTTTTTGGTCATTCGTTATTTTCATCCCCATCCCTTTTACACTATTTTATTTCCCTGTCTCATTTCTTTTTTTTTTTCAGGTCGAACGAATCAGGGAGGTCGATTTTTCTCAACAAGAGCCAAGTGAAAAAAATTTCGAGCGCGCAGAGGTAAATAAATACGAGATAAAAAATCGGCGAGTCACCGCGCGAGGTCAATTGGGTCGAACACGACTGTCTCTCATTCACGGTCGATCCATCATTTTGTTACAGGCATAATCCAATTGCATCGCCGGGGACATCGTCTAAATACGACGAAGGCGCGTATCGCGGTCGAAAAATCTCGAGACGACGACGAACGAGCGTTGAGTGGGTGGACCGATGCGTTTTTTTCGTGCGCGCCCAACGCGCCCTCGAAATCCGCGCCGGATCGGAGAGGTGACCGCGAGAGGGGAGAGGGGGGAGAGAGAGCGGAAACCGACGGTCCATTTTTTAGGATTACGCGTTGGCTTCTAGCTGCCGAGCTATATATTCGTGCGCCACGGGAAATGCTACTGCGCTGCTCTCTCCTCTGTAGTACCCCTCCGGCCTGTCCTATCCGCTTCCAACCATCAGGGGAAAAAAAAACGCCCGTGGCGAGCCTCGACTCGATGGACTGACAATGCGCTGCTCGCGCCCCTTGACTTCCTGCTACCGAATGCACAGTCGGCCCTTCTGATCGTCCGACGAGCGACGACGTGTTTAAGACAAATTTTCTATCGGCTATTTTATGCTTCCGGGGATCGAATCTGAAGCATTTTTTATTTATTCTCGGCTAGCTTCACAATTTTATTTTTTATGCCGGGTTGATAGATGTTTAATTGTGGGAAAAAGCTTAAGACAAATTTTCTATCGGTTATTTTATGCTTCCGGGGATCGAATCTGAAGCATTTTTATTTATTTATTCTCGGCTGGCTTCACAATTTTATTTTTTATGCCGGGTTGATGGATGTTTAATTGTGGGAAAAAGCTGTTTTGGAATCTCAAGTTTCTGATCGTCCGACGAGCGACGACGTGTTTAAGACAAATTTTTCTATCGGCTATTTTATGCTTCCGGGGATCGAATCTGAAGTATTTTTTATTTATTCTCGGCTGGCTTCACAATTTTATTTTTTATGCCGGGTTGATAGATGTTTAATTGTGGGAAAAAGCTTAAGACAAATTTTCTACCGGCTATTTTATGCTTTCGGGGATCGAATCTGAAGCATTTTTTATTTATTCTCGGCTGGTTTCACAATTTTATTTTTTGATGCCGGGTTGATAGATGTTTAATTGTGGGAAAAAGCTGTCTTGGATTTAGGGAATCTCAACTTTCTTGGGAATACCGACGATCGGGTCAACGATTTGTCGAAAACGCCAAAGTATCGCAGCCTCATCGCTGTGCAGTCGACTTTCGACCTTTTGCACCGTTACAATATTTTTCCAACGTTCGCAAAGCTTTTTCCGTGGAACAAAAAAAAAACGGCGCTCGCCTCTGTTGGCTTTCACGGGGCTCAAGCTCTCCGAGCGATGGAAAGAATTAAACGAGTGCTTCCGCGAACTTCAACTTTGCCAGAGTGACATTCATTGTAAAAAAAAAATAAATGCGAGATTAAAAATAAGAAAAATGCGCGATTCGACGAAACTCTCAAAGTAATTTTTTCCTAAAGCAAAAAAAAAAGACTCAGAGTCTTCGGGAAAAAAATGCATTGGGCGCAATCGATCGTCCGGAATCGTTCGATCGACCGTCGATCTCTTCCCTCCCATTGATCGATCCTCAAAGCCATTTAACGAAGCGTTTTCGAGGGTGCAAAGCTCGATCGAATTCTCGAGAGGATGTTGGCCAGTTTTTTTTCTCCTCATTTTTTTCACCGCCCCGGAGCTCTTAACTTCCTGACGACCGTAGCTCACCTTTGTGCCCTTTGTACCTGCGTCTCATATACATTTTTTTCTGTTGCAGTGTATTCAGCGCCGGAAATGCGTATCATCGAGGAATTAGATCGGCAATGTGTGCAAAGCGTTTAATGCATTTAATACAGATAGACGAGGGGAATCGCAGCGAGGAAGATGAGCAGCAGATACAGATGCGACGGATTCGGAGTCGGTGTTAGAGATCAAAGGAAAATGCACGAAGCAGCGTTTGACGTGGTCCAGTGGCACAAGCAAAAGCAGAAGCAGAAGCAGAAGCAGCATCCATGAATCCTCTGACTGCGCAGATTTTTCAATTGAATTTTCGTCGTCGTCTCTGTGAATCTCGCGAATTCACTGATTCGATTTTCCACATATAACCGCGCCTTATAATCGGCCCTCTTACATACGTATTACAATGTCCCCCCTCCCCCCCCCCCCCCCTCCACTACCCTCCCCTCGTCCCTCCCCCCCCAGAATTTCCAGGCATTTAGAGCAATCGTAAAATTTGAGAGAAATCTGGTTACCGCGTTTTTCGCGTTGACTCCCACGACTCGCGGCTCTTTGATCCTTCGCCTGGATCCCCGGGACCCCTTTACCCCCTCCCCCCCTCCACGCGGGCGGTCCTACTCGACGCTCGTTAGCTATTCCGGGGCGGCTCGATATTGCCAATCGCTGTAAAAAATCTCGTCTAATGTCGGGAAGACCACTTTCTCAAAGTCGCCCAGACGTAATATGACGGATACGCTATATTTGAAAGATTATTCGATCAGCGACCTCGCATGATAACGGAAAATAAAATAAAATCCATAATCATGGATTTTATTCTAGATATCCAATTTTACAATCATATGGATTCGACTTTCGTTTGAAATATTTGAAGTTATTAAAAATTAATTTTTCACAAATACCCACATCAATAATTAATAATTATTGATGTGGGTATTTGTGGGTATTTGTGGGTATTTGTGGGTATTTTGTATTATTATTAATATAATTATTAATTATATTAATAATAATAAGAACAATAATAATGATGAATTTTGAAGTAAACGCAAAGAAATGTTTCTCGAAAGCTCGAAGCTCACTTCGAAATAAAATAAAATTCGATATCTACAATAAAATCCATAATCATGTATTCAATTCTCGATATCCAATTTTACAATCATCCTAATTCGAATTTCGTTTGAAAAATGTCAAATAATTAAAAACTAATCTTTTTAATTATTTGACATTTTTTTAAACAATACCCACAACAATAATTATATTACTTAAAATAACAACAATAATAATGATGAATTTTGAAGTGAACGCAATGTTTCTCGAAGGCTCAAAGATCACTTTGAGCAAAAGCAGCAAAAATTGATGAACTTGTGTCGATAGTCGATGCTTAGTCGGGCAAGATTGTAGCTAAGGGTGGCTGCATAACACACAGATCAGGAGGAGGAGGGGGAGGAGGAGGAGGTGAAAGGAGCAGAGGCAGAGAGGTCGCGAAGAAGCGTGCAAGGATAGGTCTAGGTAAGTCCGGGCTTAGCCCGCTGACACAGTGAGCGTTAGGTCGTTCGTTCGCTCGCTCGCGCCGAGAGCCTCGGAGAGAGAGCCGCGCGAGCTTACGGCGGCTCCCGAGTTGTTATAATGGGATCCGGCTAAACGCAAGCCGATTTTAACTCTTCGCCGCTATGCCGCCGCCGCCGCTTCTGCCGGATCCGCCGCTCTCCGGCGCACGGCCAAGTTCAAGGCCATTGTCAACCGCGTGCCAATGCCCGGGCCGTACACGCGGAATGTACACACAAGCCGGAGGCTTCGCCGCGCGAATTCCTCGAGTACTCCGCAACAAAGACGTCTTCCTGTGTGACGGAGACGTCTTCCTGGAAGACTGACAAAATCTGTGATAGCCCTATAGCAATCACGACGACTTTCAGTGACTATAAAAATAACGCTCAACAGAAGTTGTTTTTTGCACAGAAGTAACTTTCAGAAATTGTAAAAATGACCTTCGAAAGTGACGAAACGAAAAGAATGTGATAGTTACATTTTCGTTGGTAGAGCAATCACGACGACTTTCAAAGGGACTATAAAAATAACGCTCAACAGAAGTTGTTTTTTGCACAGAAGTAACTTTCGGAAATTGTAAAAATGACCTTCGAAATTGACGAAACAAAAAAAATGTGACAGTTACATTTTCGTTGCTAGAACCAATATCTTACCGTCGAAACAACCGTTGCCGTTAAAAGGGTCATCGTGACGGTAAGTTATTGGTTTTGCTGACGAAAAAGCAACTGTAAGATTTTTGGGTTTGGTTATTTCGACGGTCATTTTGATCATTTCGAAAGTTTCTTCTGTGCAGAAAACAACTTCTATTGAGCGTTATTTTTATGGTCACTTTGACCGTTTTTTTAGGTAAAAATGAAAGTTATCGTGATTGCTAGGGAGGGTAGATGTACTATTAGTGGCCGATGTACCAATTGTGGCCATTTTTATTATGTTATTCCTCAAAAAAAAAAAAAAATTCCCATAATTGTGTCTTGATTTTTTTTATTAATTCATATAAATTCACTGAATGATCTACTCGATCTTTTTTTTAAGAGATTGAATATTTTCTTTTGTTCCTCTGAATGTGATGAAAATGGTACGAATAAATAAAGATAATTTTCAAAGAAGAAGAAGAAGGCTTGCTGCGATTGGTCGCATCACCATAACGAACACACCTATATAATTATTCTTCAATTTTTTAATAAACATGTTTCTCACTTCAGCTCCGAACAATTCAACAGTAAAAAAAAAAAAAAAAAAAAAAAAAAATCCAAAGCACCTAATTAATTAGTCCTCAACGAACTCGCCTCAACTCCCGCATCGATATCTCCAAAGATTCCGATCTCCGCTTTTCCTTCACCAACAAATATATATAAATAGACCCCAACCGATCTATCTAAACGCCAAGGGCCGAGAGCTGCGCGCCAAAATACCAGCCCTCGTTATTTCGATGGGCATCGTGCGGACGCCGGCAGAGTTCTGACTGACGCAGGGGCAGAGAGGGGAGTGGGAAGGGGAAACGCAGGGCGAGAGGGTGGATTACGCTGTCAAAAAGTGCGCCGCGCAAACGGGCGATCCGTCCAATTAGCGTGGCGCACACAGCACAGCAGCCTCTCTGTATCTCGGCGCACGCTCGGTTCCATCGTCTCTGGTTCGCTCCAACGTTACGCGCCGTATAGTAGCAGCGCACAGGCGGAGAGCCAGACGGGTTGGCTCTTGCCGCTCACTGCTGCTGCCGCGGCCACTCCTGTCTCTCTCGCCTTTGTTACACCGATGTTTAGGCCGCTTAGAAGCTAACGCTCCGCGGTATAGTTCACGATACGCAGAATGTTCGCACACACATGTACATGTACATAGATGTACATAGATCACGTACATCAATGTGAGCGCGCCGTGCGAGGTTGCGGAAGAGAAGCGAGCCCGGTGCTTACGCGCCCTCTGTGATGATTGGCAATCCTCGAAAGCCAAGTCTCTGCCCTCTGTGGCGGATGCGCGTAAGCTCGCAGGTATCGCCCACGTGCTTTACGCCCTGTGTAACGCACGTATGGATATACAGGGCGATCCAGAATCTCGGACCAAACGAGTGGCGGAAGTTCGAAATGGTTCCAGGAATGCAAAATGTGTACAAAATTTGAGATTTTTATTCCCTGTAGTTTTTGAATGAGAGCCAATTTAGCTGTCATAAATCCACTCTCGTTAAAAAACTGACAGGAATAAAAATATCAAACTTTGCACACGCATTTCTGCGACCATTTCGGACTTCCGGGACGTATGTATAAGTTTGGTGTATGTATTCTGGATCACCCTGTATACATAAGACTCGCATTGTGTACGCGCCCGGTCATCATCAGTATCGCCCCGGGCACCGCGAGAAGGACGCCTCGACGTTTCGCCCCCTGTGTGGCGATATACACCTGTCCGGGTTTAATGGGCCGTCCGGGACTTTGCAGATAAACTTATCCCGGCACCGGCTCGGCCCCCGATGTGCGCTCTGAGATGAAAGCGAGATTCTGCCGGGGCTCTCCTGGGGCGCTCCGGACGCTGCTGAGCGGCTACGGCCTCGTTTGCCTGGTGCACCTATTAGCAGAGGCGCGCAGCCACTCGAATTAGCGCGTCGTCAATGCCCCTGCCGCGTCTTTGGTCGTCGTTCGAGAGGGGTCAAAAGGATCTCCGCGGATATTACGCGGTGGATGAAAAGGGCTGTGACGCGGGCTGTGATATCGTTGGGATCTATTGTGCGTTTAATTAGAGACAAAAGCGTCGCTTTCTCGCGTTTTGCGAGGAATTTATAGGTTATGTCGATATCCGCGTTTGTATCTTTGCTCTTGTGCGACGAATGAAGTGAGTCAATTAGAGACAAAAGCGTCGCTTTCTCGCGTTTTCCGCGGAATTTGTTGGTTATGTCGCAATAAATAATAAACCTGCTAAATAATAAATAATATATCTGCGTTTGTATCTTTGCTCTTGTGCGACGAATAAAGTGAGTCAATTGAGACAAAAGCGTCGCTTTCTCGCGTTTTCCGTGGAATTTGTAGGTTATGTCGCAATAAATAATAAAACTGCTAAAAAATAATATATCTGCGTTTGTATCTTTGCTCTTGTGCGACGAATAAAGTGAGTCAATTGGACACAAAAGCGTCGCTTTCTCTCGTTTTCCGCGGAATTTGTAGGTTATGTCGCAATAAATAATAAAACTGCTAAATAATAAATAATATATCTGCATTTGTATCTTTGCTCTTGTGCGACGAATAAAGTGAGTCAATTAGAGACAAAAGCGTCGCTTTCTCGCGTTTTCCGCGGAATTTGTAGGTTATGTCGCAATAAATAATAAAACTTGCTAAATAATAAATAATATATCCGCGTTTGTATCTTTGCTCTTGTGCGGCGAATAAAGTGAGTCAATTGGAGACAAAAGCGTCGCTTTCTCTCGTTTTCCGCGGAATTTGTAGGTTATGTCGCTATAAATAATAAACCTGCTAAATAATAAATAATATATCTGCGTTTGTATCTTTGCTCTTGTGCGACGAATGAAGTGAGTCAATTAGAGACAAAAGCGTCACTTTCTCGCGTTTTCCGCGGAATTTGTAGGTTATGTCGCAATAAATAATAAAACTGCTAAATAAGAAATAATATATCTGCGTTTGTATCTTTGCTCTTGTGCGGCGAATAAATCGAGTCAATTAGAGACAAAAGCGTCGCTTTCTCGCGTTTTCCGCGGAATTTGTAGGTTATGTCGACATCCGCGTTTGTATCTTTGCTCTTGTGCGACGAATAAAGTGAGTCACTTGCGTGCAATTAATTACGACGCGAATGATAAAATGAAAAATTGATCTTTATGTGTACTACGAATATGTTGCTATGGGTGTGGGTCGTGTGTGTTTTGCTTGGGAATTGCGCGATGTGTGCGCAGCGAAACACTCGACGATCGTCGGTTAATTGATGAAACGAACGGTAGCCGCGGGATAGTCCGGCTGCGCTAAAACACGAGACCAACGATGTATATCCGCGCGTTCAGTGCGTCTGTACGTTCAGGGCGGCTACATTAACGGAATTGACGCCCTGAGCGATGTGAGCCGCCGCCATCAGTTTAATTAACGGCGGGGATGAACCGACTGCGACCTCTGCCGGTGTGTTTTGTGCCGCTCGATGTGTGTCTGCGCGTCTCTCACAAATTTCTCGATGCTCGGCGATGGTGTAAAACGTTTTGCGAAATATCGTTGTTTGCGTCGCACGCGGCGATGATTCCCCGTTTGGCCTCCATTAGACTCGGCGCCGTCGAGAATTCGTTGTAATGGGCGACGAGAGTAAAATATGGGCTATTTATGATAATTAATGGTGGCGTTCGATTCTTTATTTATTTATTTTTCGTTGATGGAAGTTAAATAATAAATCAGCGAGACGATCTTTCGCCCACGATGGACATAACCTACAAATCGCCAGGGTAGCCAACTGTCGAGGCTCTTTTGGGATTCCCGCCGGGACTTATTCCCAAGATTGCCTTAGCGAACCCGAGTGACTGTCATTTTGTAGTTTGCTGACGTGTTTTTTTTATTTACAGGTCACTGTCATTCTGAGGTCCCTTTTTGGTTACTTTTTGATTGCTTTATCGTAAAAGAATCATAAGGAAACAGCGAAATGTCCACTCAGCGACCGTCGCCATGGAACAAAACATAACCCGGCGGCAACTGCAAAGCGACTGATGTTTGCAACCAAAAGCAAATCCTAAAAGTAACGCAAAAGCAATTGAAAGTTCGTTAAAAGTCGTTTTTCGGTTATTTAAAGGCCACCCTGGATTAAACTGGGGTCACTTTGTTGTCAATGAGTTGCTTCTGTGTTTTTTTTTGTTCCATAGTGACTGGTCACTTTTCGGTTATTTATCGGTTCTTACGATTCACTATAGAGACTCTGGGTACGAGATGCGAATAGCCACTGCATATCCGTATGTTCACGTGACGCAGTCTGCTACTTTTCTACTTACGCATGAGAGAGAAGATGGGGGAAGAGTGCGATAGGCAGCAGAAGTTGGTACGCGACCGCACCTGCTCCGCGCGGCAGTGTGTAATTACAGATGAGCGGCTGTAACCGAATCGTCTGCTCGACCTTAGCCGTAAAATCGTTACCTCACCAGTCGGTTGATACATAGAATCGCGAGAGAGGGTTTTCGTGTCGGCGTCTCGGACGGGAGAAAAATATACGACGTGCTAGCGAAAATCGCGACAGTCAACTAACCGAGTGGCAAAGCTCCAAATTTATTGCAAGTCCGCGAAATTGTTTTTGTCAACTATTTCTTTTAGCAGTAAAAAAGTGCTTCAATTTCCCGAGTCAATTTTTTATTGCTATTTTATATTGATTCAATTATTCACTATTGGGCTGAAGGACCACGGTCGATGGCCTATTGGCAATAGTAATAATAAAAAAAATAATAATAATAATAAAAAAAAAATTATATGTGAGATTTATATGTAAACCTGCAACACGTTTGTATTGTCAATAAACACTATTACTACTACTACTTTATTCACTATAATTGAGGGTAAAGGGATTGAAAGCAGAACCACAGTACACTATAGTTTTAATAATATGCGACGTTTTATTTTTGCGACGTAGGAATATTTTCTTCTTTTTTCTTTTCTCTTCGTTCTCTCACAGCGACGAAAGCAACAAACGAAAAAAAAAAAACGAAAAAAAATCCAAGGTTTCGTCACATTCACGCTCATTCCGTTGTTTTGTTAACTTACACACGTAACATTACTTGCTGTTGTTTTGTTTTTTTGTCATTATGTACATTGGCGTCGAATCGTTATAATATTACAAAGTAGCCTTACCGATCTAATACACGACGACGAGGTGTGGGTTTGGGGGGGTTGATGTGCACGACATATTCACATATTCCTCCTCATATATATATATTTTTTTTCGTATAGCTGTGTCGATATCGTTATATTCATATAATATTTATATATTTATAATTAAGCGTACACATTCGTTTTTTTAATTTTCTCGAATATGTGTGCGTGTGTCGAATTTGTGTCCTGCTTCTGTTTTTTTTTTTTGCCCTTCTCTCAGCACAATCGTAAACGACATACATTGGGAATTGTATACACGAGATATACACTTAATATGTATACAAACGTAAATATACGATTATGCTCGAATCTTCGGCGCGCGTTTTGCGCAGCCTCGAAAAACATTACAGGATAGTCTCTACATATATTCATATATAATCGTCACACACGTTGGTCTCTCTTCGCGCAACACACACACAAAATCGGAGTAGTTTTTTTTTTTCTTCTCATTCGCAAACGCGACTCGATCGGATTGATTCGAGTCCTCGAGGCTCGTTGGAGGTCGAGACTCTCGTGGCAACGAAAAGTCTTCGTCGAACCGTCGAATGAACCTCGAAGACTCAACTCGCCGAGTGACGTTTGGAATTTTTTTTTTTTATAATCATTCATTCCATTAAGGATGTCCAGTCGTATAGTATTCATTTTGCATAAATTCGAGAAAAATGAGAAAGAATTACGAATACTTCTTGATGATATAAAAATCTGAAAAAATGCATGCACATCAAAGGTACTGAAAAGATTAATTTTGCATAATAATAATTGCAAAATGTTATTAACAAATTGATGAAAAAAAATTGTTGCACAAATTTCTCGGAAACCCAAATTTTTTTATCAATGAAAATGCTTTATTTATTTTTCTGAACACGTATGAATTTTTTCAGATTTTTAGTTCACTTTGAATTTTGTATGAAAAAAACGCAAATATCAAACTGAACTTAAAAATCTGAAAAAATTCATACGTACTCTGAAACATAATAGAAGCATTTTCATTAAAAAAAAAATTCGGGTTTCCGAGAAATTTGTTGAACAATTTTTTCATCAATTTGTTAATAACATTTTGCAATTATTATTATGCAAAATTAATCTTTTCAGTACCTTTAATGTGCATGAATTTTTTTAGATTTTTATACTATCAAGAAGTGGTTGCAATTATTACTCGTTTTTCTCGAATTTATGCGAAATGGACTCTATATGACTGGACCTCCTAAGAGCCATCGAGTCGTCGATGAGAATCTTTCAATCGTTATTTTTAGGTCGTTACTATTTTTTTCCCCTATATTTCGAAAAGCTCGGGCCTCGGGCCTCAAATGTCACCAACAGTCATTCACACTCACACACAAAGCCCCCCTTCCCTATGCCAGACCCCTCTAAACATGCGTCGTCGTCGTTTTCGCGTCTACTCCGAATATATTCCGTGTCTTCCTGTGTGTTGTTTTTTTTCTTTTCATTTTTCGTACGTACATATATACTATTAACCATTAAATGTATATTTACAGTTTATTTATCGCTTTATCTATCCGGCTAAGCGCGGTCGTTTTTTGATATGGATGATTATCAATGTAATATCGATGACGGTAATCATAATAATAATGATAAGAATAATGATAATAATATTAATTAATAATATAATAATAGTTGATACGATATCGATGACTAACAGTATTCTTTTTTTTTACTTAGTTTGCTTCAATAAAATTGACATCGTCTGTCAAGAGTCGATAAAAGTCGAGACAAATTCGTGGATAAATGCGGAAACGGGGGCGGAAAAAATAAGTTTAAATGTATATATTGTATATTAATGTAAAAAGGCGACGAAACGAGATCTGCTTCCGCGATTGCCACGATATTGATAATAATAAATATACACACGTATACACGAGAGAGATAGAGAAGAATTGATGATTATCTACATTTACACCGATTGGGACTGATCGGTTCTTCTGTTTTTTTTGTGTTTTTTTCTACGTTTTTTCTTTATCCTCGTATTTCGTTAATTACCTCAGTATCAATTTCTCGCGCGTCACAAATATTGATTATTTCGTTTCTGTTTTTTTTTATCTCTCTGATTTGCGGTGGAGGCGCTCTCGACTGCGCCCACCAAACGATTCTGGTATATTTCGGCGCTCCGAAAATGTGCCTCTTGATTTAAATATTGGTATCGTCGCAACGGCGACGATAGGCCCGATGAATGTTCGATGATATCGATCGATTGTCACTTTTTGTCTACAACAACGACGGCTCGTTGAGGAAATTTTTTAAATTCGAGGATCACTCGCGACGCTTGAGAACTTACAATTTTTTTCTATTTCTATTTTTGTTATTTTTTTTTTAAGCCAACATTTTTACGTCCACGTTCGCTGCCCGATTTGTGCGCAACGTTAACTTGGGAGGATTTTGGCGACACGCGTGGTTCACGTTTGCGGACAGCGAATGGAAAAAAAGGAAAAACCGACGCTCGCGGTGGGAGGATTTTTCGTTGTGCTCCGAATGTGGGGAAAAAATATATATATTGAGTCACGAAATATCGGAGATGGTAGATTCGCCACTTTTGCTACATAGACGAGATCGCTACATAGACGTGAGCAGCTCGCTCTCTTTCTCTCTCTATATATACAAATATATATATACAACACATATACACAAACACGTATATACGTAATCGCAGTGGACACGGGAATGAAAAAGCGCAAGGGAATCCCCGTGGCGACTGTGCGGAAAGGGCGAGCGAATCGTGAACCGTCCCTTTGCCTTTTTTCCCGAAGAGCATCGGCGGCGAAGGGAGCTTTTTTTCCCCCGGTTTTCCGGGCTTGCGAAAATTCCCGCGAGTGGCCGTTTTTCCACGTGAACCCAAAACGAAAAAAAAGTAAAATAACAAAAATAGAAATAAATAAAACGAAAATTCCCGAGAATCGCGGTGATCCTCGAAGCCGACGAAAAAAAAAGCTCGAAAAATTCCTCGCTTCGTTCTGGCGCGTGAACCTAGCGTCGAAATTGCTCCGAGCGGAGCCGCGAGACGCGTGCGGCGAGCCGAACTCTGCTGTAAAACCCAACGACCACGAAAAAAAAATAAAGCGCCTAGTCCGAGTTTTTCCGGTGGCCGGCGATGCACGAATGATCTGTAGACTGTCGACGGGACAAAAAACGTCGCACTCTCCAGTACGCATTTTTTTTTCTATGTCTCTCATCGCCTCGCGCCAACATTTACACACATTGTGATCGCGTCCGGCCAGCCCGGAAAATATTTCCTCGGAACCTAGCGTCTCGTCTATCACTGAACAAAAATTAATAGGTATGATTACCAATCCTGATCAGAGCTACCAATATTTTAGTAACTGCAACTAATAATTTGGTAGATCGCACCAATGATTGGTAATCGTAACTACAGTGAAAAAAAAAAATTGCTAAATCCAACAAAGCTGTTACAGGCGGCGAAATAAATATTTTGCAGACTGGACAAAATATTCGGCAATGCGAGATTTTTTCGATTTTTTCGATTCGAAATTTTTTTTTTATTATATCACCAGTTGCTTCGATCAATGAAATATTTTGCAGATTGGACAAAATATTCGGCAATGCGAGATTTTTTCGATTTTTTCGATTCGAAATTTTTTTTTTTATTATATCACCAGTTGCTTCGATCAATTAAATATTTCATCTACTTTGCAAAATATTTATTTCGCCGCCCGTATTTTGTTGGATTGAGCCATTTTTTTTCTGTGTACTAATTTTTGTCAGTGTAGAGCTTCGCGGCTTTCTCAATTCTCGTCGTCGTCGTCGTGCTCGTCCAGCTCGGCTGCCATTGGTGACCCAAAGGTCCAGTCTCGCCGATTCGATGCCGCAGCTCCTTCTGTTCCTCGTCTCGCACAATTATACAATTCTCCCTCGTTCACGTCCCTCTGATCGCCGACGCCATGACTATCCCCGTGACCTTCGTCCCTGTAACTGACGTCCCTTCGACCATCGTCTCCCTGATCTCCGACGCGCTAAACCATCGCCTGGTACTTCTGATCAGGCAAAATATACGCGTCCGACGAATCGCCAGGCGACGATGCGACCATCTCGTTTGCCGACGACGGATTCAGATGATGATGACCGAGATGCGACATCGACGACGTGAGCGTCATGTTGTGATGATACTGCGGATGATGATGGTGATAGTTGCTCTGCGGGCTGTGATGCATGTGGCTTATCTGCGTCTGGTAATAGTCGCCGGACGCGTACGGATTCTGATAAGCGTTGTAGGCCGTCTGACCGGCGTAACATTGGCTCGCGGCGGCGTTCACTGTACTCGGCGACGCCGACGTCCACGGGAAACCGTAGTCGCCGTGATGGATCTGATTCATGGGAGGCGGATACGCCGAGGACGGCGGCAACTGCGACGAACCTGGCGTCGCCGGCGGCGATGGCGTCGTCAAAGCGCTGCTCGCACCGCTGCCGCCGGTCGGAGTCGCACCGAGTCGCGGGTACGACGTGTTCGCCGCGATTAGTGGCGAATTCGGACCTGGAGCTTCCTTTCCGCGCGGCGGCGACGCTGGAGACGCTCGTCGCGTCGTCGACTGCGCGGATTGAAGCTTCGCTGCGTTGGTGTTGCTTTGCGCTTGACTCGCGCGCGGCGAACCCTTCGGCGTTGACGTCTGTTGCTGTTGCTGTTGTTGCTGCTGTTGCTGCTGTTGTTGTTGGAGCTGCTGTCTGCACTTCGCTCGGCGATTCTTGAACCAGACCTGAGGACAGAAAGATGATTTTTTTTTTAGTGTTGATTAAGGACTTATGGAAATTGGTAATTTTTTTTTGGGGTTTTTGTGGTGGGGATTTTTGTTGGAGGAGAAATGTAAAATAATATTGTTAGTGTTTCTTGTGGAATTATGTAAAATCGGCAATTTTTTTTTGGGAGATTTTGCGGTGGGAACTGATTTTTTAATTGGAGTAAAAATATAAAATAATATTATTAGTGTTCTTTTTGGAATTATGTAAAATTGGCAATTTTTTTTCAGGCGATTTTGTGGTAGGATCTGATTTTTTAATTGGAGTAAAAATATAAAATAAAATTATAGGTTCAAAAATTCTGAACTCAGAGTGAACCATGTTATATTTTTTTCATTGACTCAATGACCCGCCCAAGAAAATTCTCATTGGCCGCAAAAATCCCCAAACTCCGGTCGACCGACTCCTGCTCCGAATTTCCGGTTCAAGGGTCACGCGGAACCCTTCGAGGAATCCCGAAGACCGAAAACCGCAGCGAGTATAAAGAGACGAGGGAGAAAAAAAATCGTCCTCCGTTGCAGCGACGATCGGGTAATATTTTCCCCTTCTCGGCCGCGCCGAAGGAAAAGAGCTAAACAGATGAAAGACTCGCGACGCGCGGAAGGGCTCAACGACAGTAGGGGGGCCTGGGGGAGTTAATCGGCGCAATGGGAAAGTAATCGCGGGCGGATGGGCGTAACGTTTCATTGAATGTCGCGACAATAACGACCGGGGGATGATTCCCAGGGCGACTCTCGAGCCCTTTCCACGGCTCGTCGCACACACCTTACGCTCCGTGCAAACGCAACACTGGCAACATTCGCTGTGTACAGCTACAGCGACGCCCTCTATGTACCACAGATTTTGCTCCACACAAATTTATATATATGTGCATACACATAAAAAATATATATACAGCTGTATATAAATATACAAAAAAAAGCAACGCCCTCTATGTACCACACATTTTACCCTACACAGCTGTATATAAAAATATATACAGATACAAAATAATATATATAGTAATTATATATATATATATATATATAGGTATACAGAGCGCAGAGCTTTTCGTCTGTTCGCTCGACTGCGCTCGGGAATCTTCGTCGCCGTTGTAAAAAACAAAAAAAAAAAAAAAACCGTCTCGAAAGTCTCGTATTATATTTCAGACGGAGACGAACCCGACAAGGACGAAAGTGACGGGAGAGGCTCGTATATAAATATATACGTAAGTACATTGAAAAAAGCGTATATATAAAAATATAGAGATACAAGTCGAAAGCACGAGCCACGATTCGATGCTCGAAGGGGTCGTTGGAGCGAAGGAGACAGATTCAGATTTCAGATTCAGAGGGAGAGGGATGAAAAGTAAGAAGGGTCGTGGTCACCAATACCCACGCGATTGGCGTCACTGTAACAACAAACATCCGCCTATACCGGTACGTACATTATGTATATATGGCTATATGTACGCGGTGTGTGTATATAGGGTATAGAAAAAGCAAAATTGTCCCCTTGCCCCCGATGCACACGGCGAATCGGAGAATTCGTATTCGTACTCTGTGGATGCCGCAACCCCTCCCCCCTCCCCCTCCCCCCGGTAATCCCGGAACAATGTGGCGAGGGGTGCGATCCTATGAATCTATGCCCGGCCTTTAAAAGCGTGCCCCCTCCCCTCCCCCCTCCGATTCTTCGTTATTATCATCATTATCGCTGTTATTGTTATTATCGGTCGTGTTGTTATAATTATCGACTGTGTTGCTGCTGCAGTTTGTCGTTGTAATGCAAGACAAGATAAAATAAAAATAAAAACAGGCAGAGTGAATGTTTTTTATTTTTATTTTTATTTTATTTTTTTATTATATATTTTTATTTTTATTTTATATATTTTTATTTTTATTTCCCTGGTAGGAAATCTGTAGCGTTACACTCGACGCTAGTCAGACCCTGCTCAGGGCCGTGGGATGCCCGCCCGGGCCTGAACAGTGCCTGGTTTGAGTCGAATGTGACCCCTCAGATTTTTCCAAATAATTTCGCCATAGTGAAATTAAAAATAGAGAAATGAAAAAATTTGTAAAATTTATTTAAAAATTTCTTTTTCTTAATTTTCTGAAATTTTTTAGATGGACAAATTTTGCCACAACTTTGGTAAGAAAAAGTTTTTTCGCGGGAATTTCTTTTTTTTCTCTATCTCTTTTTCTTGATTCGCGGGGTGAGAAACAAGCGAGCGAAATGAAGGAGAAAAAAAATCGGTGAGTGTCGAGGAGGAGCTTCAAGTTCGCGAGACGAGACGAGATGAGACGCGGGTTTCTCGGTTGTGCTCATATAACGTAACAACCGCAAGAGAAATGATCCCGGAGGGATGAAAGCGAAGGGGAGGCGCGCGCGACCTTCTCTCTCTCTCTCTCTGCTTTCAGAGGGAGAGACGGGCCATTACCACCCCATGTTTACACAGGCGACACCCTTCGCTATAGTCTCGAGCTGCTCTCGTCGCCCGCGCGCCAAACTCTGAGAGAGAGAGAGAGAGAGAGCTGCACATCCCTCAGTATTGGGAGCAACGAGGAAGAGGGGAGGGAGGGGGATGATCGAGACGACGAGCGACAACCCCAAAAACTAACCCAACCGCCCGCGGCCTCCTATATATAGTCGATGCTCGACGCAGGAAAGAGCAGCGACCGCTTCGACCCCTCTTGTCAACTTTGCTCCCTCCCCCCCTCCACCCCTCCCCCCTCAACCCTCGCGATCGAGTCGATGCCGGAGGTGCAAATTGCACCACCATCTGGTTTACATCGACGACGACGTCGCCGTGCGGCGACGGATCCGCGGCAGCTGCGTTGACACTATTATGACAAATATATTCGTCCATTATGCGTCGTCGATGTCGCGCACCGCGGGAGATATATATTTTCGTAAATACAAATCTCTCGGGAAATTTTGTGGATGTGGTGACGGCGATGACGCGCGAATTGATCGGCGCGAATTGATCCACGAAGAGGAGGTGAATCGTTTGGAATTGAGACTGCATTTTTTTTTTGTCTCGATTTAATTTTTCTGCTTTAATTTATCAGCGAAACTTTGTTTTCGTCCAAAAAATAATTTGATGAATCAATTTTTTTCTTCGACTTCCGTCTCAAAAATAAAAATTCTCATTTATCGTCCGAACAGAATAGTCGGACGAAAAATGAGAATTTTTAGAAGTAGTAAAAGATTTTCATTGACAATACGTTTACAGATTTTTTTTACTTGAACATTTTTTTTTTAAATAATATATCCATGGTTTTTAATCGTACGCACATTGCCAATAGGACATCGACCGGAGTCCTTCAGCCAAAGAATTTTTATTTTGGCCAAAATAAATAAAAGAGACTCAAAATCGTAAAATAAAAATTGTCCCCTATCAAGATTTTGATCCTAGTTTTTTTTTTTTTTTTTTTTTTTTTTTTTTTTTTTTTGGATGTGGGACAATCCGACCGATCTTCGGGACGCGATCGCAGTCGCGTCTGCACGCAGCTGCGCAGACGGCGCATAGAACTAGCGTGGATGTAACGAGCGTGGAATAACGCGCGAAACGCGCGGCCGGCAAAGCGCGCGGGGGGCTATAATCCACGAACAAATCAACTGGGTTGCGCTCCGCCGTGTCGCTCGCTTCCCGCTGTATCTATACGGTGCTGAGTGAAAATTTCGGCCTCCCCCTTCGTTCACCACCCTCCCCCCCACACTCGATATTATATTCGTGCGTACCGAGCAACCGAGAAATATAATCGCACGCGTTCCCAACGACCATATATATATATACGTTCTGCTATACATTCATGTGTACAGGGTGATTTTTTATTTTTTAAAATTGTTAGCAAGCCCCAATGGAAATTTATATTTGGCGTTTTGGATCATTGTAAATATACTGACATGAAAATCTTGAAGAAAAAGAAAAATTTATTAAAAAAAGCTTCAGCTATGAAGAAAAAAATATATTTTTATCAAAATTGAAGAATAGTTCTCAATCGCAGAAAAATATATCCGTGTATAGCTTTTTTAAAATATGTACATAGAGTGAATGTATATACTATTTCACCTCATATACATGTACATCTGTACATATATACGAATATACAGATGTATATTCGTATATAAAGAATGAATATAGGTACGTGTATGTATACATAGGGCCATGTAGCGAGTTGTACCCTCTGCCCTCGCAAACCCTGCGAGTAGGTACATAGAATATACCGTGTGCAATGGTGTACGCGCGGCTTTCAATACGCCGTTTGTATACCTATATTCACCCTTTCTAGTTGCCCACCATTCACAGGGGCTTAACTCCAGCCTGGAAAACGCTTCCTCTCTCGCTCTATCGCGACCCGGCTGAATATCAGCCGCTTTTGTCCTATCACCGCGTTCGTCTCCCTCTCTCCTTTTCTCTCTCTCTCTTTCTCATTCGGCTCTTCCCCAGGTTTGTTCTTCACGACTCTGCGTCCTCGAATGCCATCTTCTCGGAAATTTTCGAGCTGCGCAATAAAAATGAGAAACAGCTGGATCGTTCGGTGGTCGGACTAAATCGAATCCAACAATAAAACCAGAGAAAAATAAATAAATGATTGCCACAAAAAACATTTATATCCCAACTATTTCTTTTACCTCTAAAAAATAAATGGAAAAATAATAATAATTTTTTTCAAATTCATCAGGTAAGAAAATTAATTCCCAAAAAAAATACGCCCCATATCCGCATTTTTCCTCCTCTCCTACTGCTTCAGTCATTTATATCCCAACTATTTCTTTTATCTCCAAAAAATAAATGAAAGAATAATAATAATTTTTCAAAAAATTTTCAGGTAACAAAATTACTCCCAAAAAAAAAAAACTCGAGATACACTTTGCCCCGTTCTCTCCTCCAATTTCCACCGTTTTTCGCTTCTCACCTAAAAAAAAAAATACGTTGCATATCCGCATTTTTCCTCGTCTCCTGCAGCTTCAGTCGAAGTCAGCCCAATGACCTCGAGGGAGAGGGGACTCGCTATATGCGATGTAATAAAAATGTCAGCGAGTCATCGGTCGCTGCGACGCATCTATCAAAGCCGAGAAAAGCCTCGAGAAATACGTGTGGACGAATCCATGCGCGCGAGGGACGAATTCAGGGGAATCCCCGCAGCCGCCGCCGCTGTGTGTCAGCGGTGACGGCGTAACACGCGGGCTGCGGTGGCGGTAGCCGCGGCGACTCTGGTGCGGTGCGCTTCTCGCCCATCCGCAGAGTTGTGTAAATACCTTAAATCTCGGTGGCGTTTGCGGAAGCACGAAGTTCCTCGGGGGACTCGTTATACACGGTTGCGGGGCGAGAAAGCGAACGGGACACGAAAAGGGACAGAGCAGTCTCGATTGCATAGAGAGTCACGCGCAGTGTCAGCGGAGTCAACGCGGGTTTTGTGCACCCCGATCGACAGGGACGCGTCGTATCTATTAACGACGAGTGTACACGATACAGGGAAAGAATGATAGGGTGGAGGGGATTTATCTGGCCCGATATGGGAGCGTACTACTTTATTAGCGAGAATTAAGTCGAGTGGAGCAACGTGCTCAGAGTGATAATTGAGGGGCAGCGACGAAACATTTGCGGCGAGTCGAAGGTCAGTCTGACCACGACGAGGCTGTTACTACTTAAGAGTCTACTCGTTTGGGAGCTGGAAATAGGAACGAGTGCAACGCGAGAGTCGCGGTACGATTTTTGACGAGCCAATTTTTTTATTCAATTTTTAGAGGAGTTCTCTTTAATCAGATGCAGTAAAAAAAATTATTTATGTATTTATGAACGAGTGCAATGCGAGAGTCGCTGGAGGATTTTTGACGAGCCAATTTTTTTATTCATTTTTTAGGAGCGTTCGTGTTAATCAGATGAAGTAAAAAAAAATTGTTTGAGGGATGCAGTAAAAAAAATTATTTATGTTTGCGGGAAATGTATGATATTGATCTCCTCTGGTTTCGCTTACCTGCACACGTGACTCCGGCAGGCTTATTTTCATGGCGACTTCCTCGCGCATGAAGATGTCCGGGTACCTCGTCTTCGAGAACAATCCCTCGAGCACGTCCAATTGCGCTCGCGTGAATGTCGTGCGTTCTCGGCGCTGCTTGCGCTGGTTCATTCCTGAAGAAAACAGAGCGAAAAAAAAAGGTCCATCAGTACCAATAAAAATGATCAGCATTATTTCGCTTGTAACCTTAAAAAATAATAATAACCCTTAAATAAAATAGCAATATTCGCTTCAAATAATAATATTTGCTTGTAACCTTAAATAATAATAATAACGCTTAAATAAAATAATATTCGCTTGTAACCTTCATAATAAATCTTAAAAAAATAAGAATATTCCCTTAAAATAATAATATTCGCTTGTAACCTTAAATAATAATAATAACCAGTCCCAATTTTACCCATAAAAAAATCCACATTTTTTCCAAATATCGTCGTGTTCGTCCCACGGAAAATAGCAGAGATCCGACGGCGTACACGCCGCAAACCAGACGCAACGGTGGTCGCTCTCTGCTCTTCGCGCGCGGGCAGAGAGAAATTTCCGCGCAGGGGAGAGTCGACCGAGGAGAGAGACGAGAGAGAGGAGCATTGTGAGGCCGCGATAGCGTTATTTTCGAGTAGCGCAGCGTCGAACACAGAGAGCGAGCGGCAGAGTTAGGCACATAGCCGCGCCCTTTCCCTCCTCGCAGAGCAGAACGATGAGCTGCTGCCGCTGCCGTTGCCGTTGCCGTTGCCGCCGCTGCGAGAACGCTTCGTCCCGTGCCATCAGAGTCGCGACAAGCCCTCGGCTCGGCGCTCGCTCTCCGCTCGTTTCGGGACCCACGTAATCCGCTTACGCGCCGGGGTGATCGAGGGGGGTGTTCGGGAGGGGACAGGAGGGGGGCGGAAGGGGAGGGGGGGGATGTCGACGAGAGGGGGAGGGACACGGGGGGAGAGGGTCAACGCGCGAAGCGCATATCCAGCGGCTGGCTGACGGAGCGAGAGGAAACCGCGCGCGCGATTCTCGTATCTCGTTCCATCTCCGTCTCTCTCTTCTCTCTCTGACTATCCTCGTCTCTCTCTTTCGATCGAGCTCTTCCCGCAGCTGCACCCGTCGCGATCGTGTGTACGTTCGGTCGCGTTTCGTTATTCTATGAGGCTAACTGCGCGTCGGCCGACGGACACACTGCTCAGGCGGATAAAGAGTTTGCTTCGCGCAGTGTGTGGGTTAGGTTAGGTTACTGCGATTCGTGTGATTATTTTTGTTTTGGAACGAGAATTGAGGCGAAGTGTGTTGAGGAAATATTTAGGAAGACTTTGAGAAAATTGAAAATTAAAAAAAAAATTTCAATTTTGTGTCAATTTTTTCAATTTCAATGTGTGGGTTAGGTTAGGTTAGGTTAGGTCGATCTACCAAAATATTGGTTGCCGTTACTAAAATATAGGTAACTCTGACCAACGATTGGTTATCACAACTATTCATTTTTTTCAGTGTGCGATTTCTTTTGTTTTGGAACGAGAATTAAGTCGAAGTGTGTTGAGGAAATATTTAGGAAGACGTTTAAGAAAATTGAAAATTTTAAAGAAATATTTTACACGAAGATTGAGGTGTTTGAATCGCGGTTTTATCTTTTCTGAAGCGGAGGAGATGCACCGAAGGCGAAACCCGGAGACGCGAATACAGCCCTCTTTTTATTTTCCCTTTGCTTCTTTTTGTCTCTGCTGTTGCACTTTTTTTCTTTTAGTTTCTTTCTCGTGTCGCCAAACAGGAACGCGGGGAGCAAGAGTGAGACAGAGAGGCGGAGAATAGAAGTCAAGCCGTGAACGCCCGGGGAACAATATGGCCGCCCGCGGGCGCGAGAAACCGTAGAGCATCGAACGCCTTGTAAACACCGCTGTCGCGCCCCCTTCTCTCTCTCTCTCTCTTTTTGCCGACGTTCGCAAGGACGCGTCGTGTTTTTGTTTTGTCGTTCCTCCACTTCGGTCGCCGAGCGTTACCGTCGTCGGCGTCGCCGCGTCGTCAGTCGGACGCGGATTTCTCTCCTCGCGGTCGCATTTTTGTAACTCAATCTAAAATATTTCGTCTTTCGTCTAACGCGCCGTGTGTCAACGCTAATCAAGGCAGATGTAAGTATTCACAGATGTAACAATACGTCGACTGCCGAAGCGCGGCGGCCATAACGAACGGACACGCGCTGAACCTCTGCGTTACCGATAGAACCGTACGACTCTTCGCTCTGTTGTTACGCAGGCGACGGTAGCTGCTTCGGGGACGTAATACGCCCGGAGATTCAGCCGAGAACGGGAGCGTCGAGGATCACTCGCTAACGAACTGGTCGAGTGGGCTCTAAGGGGATATAGCCGGCAGCAGCAGCAGCAGAAGCAGCAGCATCAGAAGCAGCAGCAGAAGCAGCAGTAGCCACCAATGTGTAAGTACAACGGCGCAGAAGCCGCAGCGGAATCATCGTCAAGCTCTCTGCGGTGTCCCGCGAGTCACGCGGCAATCCGAGTGTAGATCTCGTTCGAGATATCGCACACTGGGACCGCCCTCGAGGGTCGAAGGTAGAGAGACAGAGACAGAGACAGAGACAGAGATAGATAGATAGCTTTATTGCACTAGAGAGAGAGACAGAGAGACAGAGACAGAGAGAGACGAGCAGTGAGTAGCAAACATATTCTTGCCACATGCGGAGAGATGGAGACGGACGATGGGCGCGACCACCGCAGCAACGGTAACAACCACAGCTATAGCATCTTTGTCCCTAGTAGGATCTATGATCCGTATCTGCTACCGATTGTCACGGATATGTTTTTTTTTCTTTTGCCTTAGGTCTCTGATTGTCAAGTGGGCGTTTCGAGGCGCAAGATGCACTGGTTGAGGGCGTAGCGACGATGCGGACCGAGTCATCGACACTCGCGCGAGGAGGCTGAGAAGCAGAGAGCTAAGGATACGGAAGACAATGGCGTCCGGTGGGAATGGTCGTTTTACGGTTCCGCCACACACGAGGATTTTTTTTCCTGCGAGTGACGGTATTTTTTTATCTTGACTAGGAGCAATGATGCGCTCAAACTAAAATCTCCCTCAAAAATCGAAAATTATTTCAGTTTTTTTTTCCTCGAGAAAAAAAAATTGATTCAGTAAAGTTTGAAAATCGTATCCGATGGCTAATTAAAATTTCCGTAGCAAAATATTAAAAATCCAAAATGCTCTTCTTCCGTAGATGCACTGTTTCGTTGACCAAAAATGAAGCTCAGTTACATTTGTCGCTAGTTAACAAATCTTATTTACTTCAACTAAGAGTTCCTAATAATAATAACTAAATGGCTTTATTCGCCATATTTAACACTGCATTTTTTAACTGTTAACGAACCCTTTTCTCAGTGTGGTACCGGAATTCGTAGCACGTCGCCACCGCCCCTCGACTGTTGGGACGTCCCCCGCGTGCCGAAGTGCTCGTCGCTAACGGCTTTTACCGAGGCGTGATAAATCGCGGAAATAATTGAGGGGGAGAACCAGAGGACTCGAAGGAATTCGGTAGCGCCCCCAAACGACTGTTGACTGTTGCGGGAGCGGAGGCAGAATGTTGGCCCGGTGTCGTCGTCGTCGTGTGTACGCCGCGAGGAGGGAACCGGGAAGCGATCGGACTCGCACGCGTGTAACCCTAATGCCTGGGCAAACACCCGCTGGGTACCGGGAGTATGATTCGATTTATTATCGTCGAGGGCCGCACGCTCTGTGCCAACCGAGAGAGAAAGAGAGAAAGATAAAGCGAAAGTGAAAAAGAGACGAAGACCAGAGAGAATGGCACCGACGAGATCGGGGAGGAGGGGTCTATGGGGATGATCGTATAACATAGTTGGGAGTCGCTCGCGTCGCGCAGCTGAAAACTTCTCGTCTGGCTCATTGGCCCGCGACGAGATCAGACACGACCCTCCCCCCTTGCGCTCTAATAGCAAATTCGTTTTTCTGTTTATTGGATTCTTTTTATCCGTCCGGGGGTGAGCGTTATCCGAGAGTATTGGGACACTGAGAGTTTCCTGCCCCGCAGCGTCGGTGCCACATCGTCGGTATAGCCGAACGAGCGATTACGCTGCCGAGATCCGTGAAAGTCAATGGACTGCTAATTGTAAGTAGATTTCACGGCTGTTTCTCCGGCGGCGTGCGCGGATTTGAAGCGAGCCGCCGGAGGAACGTTTATTATATCAACGGGTGGATCTGGACACGCGATACGAGTAACGGTGGTGCACTCAGAAAAATGTATGGTAATCAGTGCCATACGACATAGTTGCCTGAGAGGACAACGATGCTTTTCTGGTTTTGTCATCCATAATTAATGCAATGTATCCATAATTAATGTCGATGGCACTAAATCGACATAGTTGCCTGAGTGGACAACAATGCTTTTCTGGTTTTGTCATCCATAATTAATGCAACCGGCACTAAATTATGGTATCTGTGACCATTAATCATAGTAGAATTCACTATATTCCGCATTGTTATCTCACGAATTTTTCTCAGTGTGGATTCTTGATCAATCGGATGGGATTTTTTGCGGGTGACTGTCCGAAACGAAACAAACATTTGGCGAACGAGAGAAGAATCGACATTTTATTGAAAGTGGGCTCAATCGAAAGAGAAAAAAATATATATATTGGACCTGATACATTTGGCGGCTGAGACTGCCGAGAAATTCGAGTTACAATTCCGTAGCAGACGAAAAATCACCAAAGTCGGATAAATAAAAGTAGCCTTTTTTATATTTGTCATTTTTTTATTGTAAATTTTTGTAGCGGGTTTGTCTTGCGTTTATTTGTTGTGACCTTAGCAACTAGCGCAGAAGTCTCGATAGTCACTTCAATTTTCCCCGGGCAGACGGTTTAGCATGCCGAGAGCCCATTTAGCTCGTAACATCCATAAATAAGCGTCTCATGTGCCTGATTCTCTTTCGCAGAGCCGCACTTCGAGGAGGGATTTCGCAAAAGTCGACTGCCGCGGCGCCGCCGTCGCTCGGAAAGGAAGAAGAGCGAACGAGCGAGACGAGGACGTCGAATTCGAGACATAAAGCATCAGGAGGGGCGGCATCGTCGTCTCGTCTGCTTAAATATTCATAGAATACGAGATGCGCGAGTGGCGCATTGGGTCGCGGGGAACAAGAGACGTGCGACGCCGGAAGTTGGTCTGGTCGACGACGACGACGACCCCATCGTCGTCGCAATGGTGGCAGAAGAAGAGAGGAAGGAGAAGGAGAAGCTCGTAGCGCGCTTTCGAGAAAATCGAAAATTAATTAAAAGCTGAAACGAGGACGACGCGGGACTGCTCTTCTCGTCTTTCTCCGCATCGCTCTTTCGAGCCGACTGCGCGCCGCTACCGTTGGATTACTCGAGGGGCCGTGGGATGAAGGCACGTGCGACGACGACGACGACGACGACGACGACAGCTAACCCAAGTGAAACGAGGGGGTTTCGCACAGCTCACGAGCCGCGAGAACGCAAGCGACGAGAGCCGAAGAGACGCGGGAAGCACTGCCCGTGGACTCTGGTCGACGCTTACGTCGCTCGCCAATTCGCTCTTTCCACCTTCGTCGCCCCCCCTAAAAGGCCATCAGCTACGAAAACATTTCGCGTCCGCGACTTTGCGTTTACGGAGGAGAGATATAAGACAGGGTGAACATGCACTGGGACATTGGGGCTATGGATGGGGAATGTGTTCAAAGCCGGAGACAAATTTGAAGACCTCGTTAGACACCAATAAAAATGAGGGAAAAAATTGTATCAATGACAAATTGAATTATTGATCTACGAAGTTTCTGTCTGAAGAGTGTCAGAAAAAACGAAATGAAAAATATTTAAAATATCTCACCCACGAGACTTCTATTTGTCGGCAGTAAAATATTATTATTCAGCCCGCATTGTATCAAATTCTAAACGGCCGACCGAAAGAAAAGGATACATCGAAAGCCTAATAAATTCCCAGAGGAAATAAGCCCCGGATTTTTTTTTCCTTCGTGGCATTGAATCGTCGGTCGGAGCCGCACGCGTCGCCTCGTGCGCGACCGCATCGAGCGGGAGAAAATTAATCGGACGAGAGAGGCGCAACGCATAGAAGTGAATATATAAATTGTGAACGCGGGTGGCATTGGGTACTTGGGTAAAACGCGCGAGAACCTTTGCGCTTCTTTATCGTCGAGCTCTCCTCTCTCTCTCTCTAACCTTCCCTCTCGGTTCTTATAATATTCTTGCGCTTCTGACGCCGGAGTAACCGAATACCAACACACATCCGGGAACTCGAAGTAGAGACGAAGTTGGATACTCGGATACGTATAGATATATATTTTCTCGTGTACATATAGATACATAAAGTAGATATATTGCTATGTATACTGCACTAAACTGTAGTCCGTGCTACATGTATACAGTAAAGTATGTATAATCGGATGAGTTTCGTGTTACGAGGCTAACCGACGCCTCGCTTGCTGCTTCTACAACGACGGACCCGACGCCTGCTGATGCTTGCTTTGCCTTGTTAACTCTCGCGGCTCGCTTATTATATTCCACGGGAATACTGCGCGCGAGGTATATTAGGCGTATTAGGCATTTTGCCGCACGGAGCTCGCGGTGTTCAAGACGCCCATTGAGTCCGGATGCGTTTGAACGTTGGGCAGGGCAGATGAGAATATTTTTATTTTGCTTCCCTCAAATTTAGTGACTGCTTTACAAGATCAGAAAATTATCAATTATCATTATTATCATTATTATTATTATTATTTTAGAATTTAATTGCCACATAATATTTCTCTGGCAAACGCAAGTCCGATGAAGTGAACAACGTCATCCCGACGTCAGAAATATATTTCAGGCTTGATAAAAAAATAAAAAATGTTCTCATTCGACCAGCCGAAGACCAAAAATTGCAACGAGTGAGAGCAATTTTTGTTTTCGGTAATTTTTGTATTTTGCTTCCCTCATGTCAAATTTAGTGACTGCTTTACAAGATCAGAAAATTATCAATTAATCATTATTATTATTATTATTTGAAATTTAATTGCTACAAAATATTTCTCTGGTAAACGCAAATGCGATGAAGTGAAAAAAAATGTCATCCCGACGTCAGAAAAATATTTCAAGCTTAATAAAAAAAATAAAAAATTCTCTCATTCGACCAGCCGAAGACAAAAATTGCTTCCCTCATGTCAAATTTAATGACTGCTTTACAAGATCCAAAAATGATCAATTAATCATTATTATTATTATTATTATTATTTGAAATTAAATTGCCACAAAATATTTCTCTGGCAAACGCAAATGCGATGAAATGAACAACGTCATCCCGGACGTCAGAAAAATATTTCAGGCTTCATAAAAATAAAATAAAAAATTCTCTCATTCGACCAGCCAAAGACAAAAATTGCTCTCACTCGTTGCGGTAATTGCAACGATAAAAAATCCTCTCATTCGACTAGCCGAAGACCAAAAATTGCTCGTTGCAATTACCGCAACGAGGGTCTTGCGACTCCCGCGCAAAGTGTAACAAGTCGAATAAACAAACGGAAGGACGTCGAGTGTGAGCTCGCGAGGTGTGCAAAGTGTACCGCGAACAAACACACAACCGGTGCTCGAAGCTATCGGCACCCTCTCGAGCGAAATAGATACAACGCGCGGGCGAAAAACGTGCCCGGCAGCGATGTGGCTGTCGATGTAGACGCAGCCCCCGAGGCTCCTTTGCGCTACGTGACATTTCACTCGGGTTTGAGTGTTTACCCTGCAATTAGGCCTAGATTTGTATTTGGTTACCGTCCCTTCTCCTTCGCCGCCTCCTGTGTATTTATTTCTGTCTCTG
Organism: Itoplectis maculator; assembly: GCA_964034905.1. Classification (NCBI taxonomy): domain Eukaryota; kingdom Metazoa; phylum Arthropoda; class Insecta; order Hymenoptera; family Ichneumonidae; genus Itoplectis; species Itoplectis maculator. The sequence continues at coordinate 680,194 of OZ035853.1, read as the reverse complement.
TCGCTCTGAGCGGAATCGGCGACCGACCACCGACAAAATCCACCCACACTCGATACACGCGACTGCGACACGCGTCGGGTCTTCCGTGGCCCTTCGGCCATTTCCGTCTCGCTCGGCTCGTGCACTCTGCGCATTCCGCGTGCGGTCATTCGACGCTCGACTCGCTCACAGAGCGAGTCGAGCGTCGAATGTGAATGATGCCTCTCTTTCTCTCTCACTTCTGTCTCTGTTGCGGCACGTGCAGCGCCACGCGTCTCACCCTCGCCAACCTCTCGACACGGTAATTGAGTGATTGGAGCTCTCTCGCTCCGACAGGTTTATTATGGCACTCGACCGACCGAGAAAACGATAAATAATGGACGAGCGCGCTTCCTGCGATGTTCTTTGCGCGGACGCTTCACAGCAGTTGGATTCGGAGCTTTTGGAGAAGGACATTCGGAAGGGATTTTTAGTGAAGCTTCGTCGCGCATTGGAAGCGAAACGGAGTCCGTCGCTTCGGGTAAAGAAACCAGTAAACAAAGGACTCGGCGCTGAGAAAAAAATTAGTAAATCCAACAAAACGATTGCGGGCGGCGAAATAAATATTTTGTAGATTGGGCAGAATATTCGGCAATGCTAATCGAGATTTTTTGAAGTGCTATCATCAGTTGCTTCGATCAATTAGATATTTTGTCTAATTCGCACGTTTTGTTGGATTAAGCAATTTTTTTTTCTCAGTGGGAGAATAATCGCCGAAACGGCGATACTTTTTTTTTGTGGTTATAAAATTGATATGAGTGTTCGAAAAACCAAATTTTACTTTTTTTTTTAAGAAAAATTGATTTTAGGAAAATTCAATGTTAATTCTGTAAAATAACGCAATCATTTTTGAATGAAATAAAATTTGAAAAAAAATACTGTGGACCTGTGATCTTGAAATTGCACTTTTTTTTAGAAAAATTGATTTCACAAAAATTCAATGTTAATTCTGTAAAATAACGCAATCATTTCTTTTTTTATTTCTTACGAAATAAAAAAAAATACAGTCGACCTGTGACCTTGACCAACGTTTATCACCGCCGAATGACCTTACGAAACTTCGTGATCGCCTTTAATCTTCGGAGCTTACAAAACGCGACACTTTCCCGCTGAGTTCCGGGAACTCGGCGCGTGTATCGCCTATTGGCCGTCGCGTAGCTGGAAATCTATAAGTAGAGCCGACTCGCCGGGTGTGAAATCGATGGCGGCAACCTACGATGTCAAAGATAACAGATACGTAGCAAGAGCCGATTCGATGTGCGTGGAGAAGCAATCCCAGCAAGTGGAAATTTTCCCACGCAGTGGGCCACTAGAATATTTCGCTTCGTGGTCCCCTTCGCGCGACGTCGACTCTTCGGAAAATCGGGGGCAGCACGTCCCGTGCGACACTTCGAAAACCCCTTTGCCAAAAATCACCCCAGGCTCCCTCTCGTCCAATGTATCAACCGCGGTGCGTGTCGACTCCTGACTAAAATAAACAACACTTGTGCCGCGTGCATTCCAAATGCAAAGTCCACGCAGCGCCCCAACAGTGAAGAACCATTCGAAGGACGACACGAAAAGTGTCGTCCCAGCGCACGTGACGTTTTGTCGTTGCTCTCCATACTGAGAAAAATTCAGGGGACAACAATGTCAAATATAGTGTGTTCTACTGTATAAATAGTCACAGGCACCATTATTTGGCAGCCGGTTTAATTATTTATAGTTTCGGGAACCATAAAAGCATTGTTGTCGTCTCAGGCAATCATAACTTGTTTTCTGTGCATTCTCCTCCCGCACTATTATACATCCAGTATCATTGAAATTTGTCCAAGAAAATAAAAAAGTAAAATTCTGCAAATTGCTTCCTCATTATTTTCCCCCTTTTACAAAGTTACATCGATGAGGACAATTTTTTTAAAATCGAAATGTTCGATTCCTTACAGACGAAGCAAAATATTCCAGAAATACTGAAAAATATCAGTGGTTGCTATTACCAATCATTGGTTAGATGAACCAAAATATTGGTTGCAGTTACTAAAATCTCGAACGCGAATCTCGAACGATTCTCTATTCACTTCATCCAACAAAATACCCCTCAAAAATCTCCCTTGCACCATTCCCATCGCTCTGGCGAACCCTCCTCGCGATAGTGTCGCTCCCGCTGATGAGCCACGGTATTTTTCTATTATCGCTGACAGCGTCGAGAGAGACGCTCCAAGTAAAAAGGCGGCGTGTCCTTGCGTTTTCAATGACGTCGGGAGGACAGGAACCCAGTGGTACCGCATTTACCAACGGAAGAGGTAAACACACACATTCAAACATCCAAACACCCAATCACCTCCCTCCCCCCTCTACATATATATAAATACACACACACGTTTCCAGCTATAGTAGCAGCGAGAACGTAATACGAGTACGTATGGCGAGCCTGAGCGACTCGGAACGACAGAGAGAGAGATGGAAGGAAGGAACGAACGGGGATCCCATGTTTCCATGGAAACTCTCGCTCGGCGATCCAGCGTTGGTTGGTCCTGCCGCACGCGGGGCCTGCTGCCACCCTGATAAGCGGCTTACTATCGCGGCACTCTCCTCTTCACTTCTCTCAACATTCCTCCCCTCCTCTTCCCCCCCCTCCCCCTTCCCTCGCTGTGCTGTCTCTGTCTCTTCTCTCTCTTCTTCCTTCACATTGAAGCATCCAACGTGGCTGCGATATTCACTCCCTCGCTTCTCTCTCTCTCTCTCCCCTCTCCCTCTCGCAGCTATAGCGACCCTCTTGCCTCTCTCTCTGTCTCTTTCTCACTTTGTCTCTCTCTCTCTCTCCGCCCTCTCCCTCTCACAGCTATAGCGACCCTCTTGCCTCTCCCTCTCTGTCTCTTTCTCACTTTCTGTCTCTCTCCCTCTCTCCCCCCTCTCTCTCTCGCAGCTATAGCGACCCTCTTGCCTCTCCCTCTCTGTCTCTTTCTCTCTCCCTCTCTGTCTCTTTCTCTCTCTCTCTCTGTCTCTCTCATTCATCGCCCTCGCAACGCAACCGACCCTCTTCTTGCCTCACGTCTCCCTCGGTTTTCCCTCCGCCCTTTGGAAGCAGCCCTCCCTTCCCCCTCCCTCCCCCTTTTCCTACAGCTCCAGCGTCCCTTCCACCGAGTCAAAGAGGGGTGAGGAGGCTGGAGGAGGGGTATAAGGGAGGGGGGTGTCTTCTATTCCTATAGCCCACCTATTTCTCGGTAGAGTGCTGAGGCTATATATATATATAATATATAAGGGTATATATAGATATAAGGCGTAGGTGGAGGGCGCAATGGAGGAGCCACCACCCACTTTCTGCCTCCCCCGTGACGCAAGATGCGAAAGGAGAGAAATACAACAAAAAAAAAAAAAAATTGAGAGGGGGTCGAAGGGAAAGAATGAGAAAACAGGGGAATGCGAGCGGAAAAACCTCGACGAACAAAGTATTATAACAACGAAGGGATTCTCGGCGCGCGATTTTTCTTTTTTTTTTTTTGGGAAATGTCGAGCGGGAAGAGAGAGTCGCGGTCGATTAGCGGAGAGCGAGGTGAATTTTCACTCCGACGGGTTTTGGGTGGAGAGACGAAGTGAGGTCAGAGGTGAAGGGAGAATCGAGAGGGTGTTTTTTGTACTGTTTTATTTTTTATTTTTTTCGTGAGCATTAATAAGCGACGCAACGAATGGTATTTTTTTCATTGAGAATTGTTGGAAATAGAGAGAAGAGTTAGCGGAGAGGGAATTTTCACTTTGTGGAGATTGAGAATTTTCAGCGAAATATTTTAGCGATATTTTTCATTTACTTTTTTAATTTTTTTTCGTCATGGAAGAAATGGAACATTCTATTTTTTTTTTTTTTCGTGATTGCGGACCCTTTTCGAAGTGGACATGTCTCGCGCTATGCAACGAAATGCTGCGATAGCGTGCAGACTGAGAGACGAGAAGAAGCCCCGTGCGTACTTGGCACGCGTACGGCTTCGATCGATGCATCGATTTGCATGAGGATCGATGGTGGCCCGAAAGTCGGCCAACGCCGCCGACTGCATCAGCCAACCAATCAGCGCTTTTCGTATCTTGGCTGATGCGAAATAAAACAATACGAAATAATTATCGTAAAATAATGTCCCCCATTTAAAACGTTTTTCTCAGCAGCAGTTTGATGTTTAATATCGTGAAATTTGGCAGTTTGTCAGAAAAAAAAAATCGTCTTTTGCGTTTTTCTCCTCGAATTTTCGATATTTCGGGCAAATACCTCACGTTTTTGGAATCAGCGGAAAATTTCCCATCGGATAGGGTTTTTAAAGTTGGCGATATCGAAAATTTTTTTTTTCGCAAAAAACGCAAGGGGTACCCCTTCTAAAAATTTGTGATTTTTGAGAGTCAACTTAAAAAATCTACAAAAAATCGAAAAATCGAGATATCACGTTCCGTCTGGCGGCATTCTCTTCGTTGAAGAGTCTTCTTTCGAATGCAAAAAGAAAATCCCGATTACATCGATCCAAAGAAAAATTACACCGATTTTAGTAAAGTGCAAAAATTGGGAAAAAGTGAACAATCGTTTTTCGGATTTTTCTCCTCAAATTTTTTATTTTTCGGACAAAAACCGATCATATTTGGAATCAGCGGCAAATTTTCCATCGGATAGGGTTTTAAAACTTCGTTAAATCGAAAAATTTTTTTTCGCCCAAAAAACCGGCGAGGGTTACCCCTTGCAAAAATATCGATTCATGAGGGTCAACTTTAAAAATTTGCAAAAAATTGAGGAATCGAGATATCGCGTTCCGCCAGGCGTCATTCTCTTCCTTAAAGAGTTATCTTTCGAATGGAAAAAGAAAATCTAGATTCCATCCATCCAAATCAAAATTACATCGATTCTAGTGAAGCGTTAAAATTGGACGAAAAGTGAAGAACATTTTTCGCATTTTTCTCCTCGAAATTTTTATTTTTCGGGCAAATACCGGTCATATTTGGAATCAGCGGGAAATTTCCCATCGGATAGGGTTTTAAAACTTCGTTAAATCGAAAAAAAAAAATTTCGCCCAAAAAACGTCAGATTCTTCCCTACGCTGGCCAACCATCTAAAAGATAGGTGACATTAGCTCAGTGGAAAGCGCTCTGACTGAGGAATGAAAAAAAAAAAGATAAAAAAAAAAGATATCACCATATCTTTTCTGTCTTCGAAACTTCGGTACTACCATCCTGCAGACATCCCCGAATTCTCGGCCTACCCATTACATTACAAAAAAAAATCAACGGCATACAATAAAAAACAACTGGAAACACTGACCTTGCGGAAAGGCGGCGAGTCCATGATCCAGGGGATGCGGATGTGGATGACCGTGAGTGGCGAGAGCGAAGGGCGACGGTAGACCGGGATGATGACCGCCCGGATGTGGATGCGAGTGCGGATGTGGATGCGCACCGACGCCCATGGCTGGATGACCATGGGAGTGGTACTGGGGACCTCCGGTCGGGGCGCACGTGGCGCCCGCCGCCTTCAGATACCCCGCCATGAGGCAAACCAGCTCACCCGCCACCGCTGCACCCTTATCTCTCTCACTCTCGTTGACACCACCGTAACCACCGCCTTCGTACCACCACTGTTGTTGTTGCTGCTGCTGCTGCTGCTGCTGTTGATGTTGTTGCTGTTGCTGATGTTGGTGTTGCTGCTGCTGCTGGAGCTGACGCTGATGCTCCTGAAGCAGCTGCTGTTCTCGTATTCCAACTATCGCGTTGCTGCTGCTGCTGCTGCTGTTGTTGTTGGTGGCGCCACTGTTGTTGTTGTTGTTGCTCAGGCCGCTTATCAGACCCGACCGCGCGATCGATAACGACGCCGGCGTCGACGTAGTTGCTGCCAACGATGACAACGGCGACGGCGACTCCTTCAGCCTGAACGTCCTCGTGCCGACGTAGTAATCCTCGTATTCCTCCACCTGCAACAGGAAATGAATTTTTCGATTGGTCATTCGGTTTGAATTTTTATTTTGGTATATGTGAATCGCAGATTTTTTTTTTTGCTTGTAAAATAAATTTGTGGTATTTTAGTTTTTAGTAATAGTCATTCATTGAAACCAACTGATTTTAGGAAAGTATTTTTGGTCCCTGATCGTCGATGCAAGAATATGTGAATCGCAGAGATTTTTTTTTACTTGTAAAACAAATTTGTGGTATTTTAGTTTTTAGTAATAATCATTGATTTTAAAGCAGGTTGACATTTTTTTCCCGTCTTAGTTGGTATATAAAAAATTCGGGGGATCTTGAAACCTGATTTTAGGAAAGTATTTTCGGTCCCTGATCGTCGATGCAAGAATTGATGTCTAGGAGTCAGGATAATCGAGTTTTGATAGCGAAATGGACACAGAGCGCCGGACGTGTCATTTGGCCGGACAAAAATTCGTCGCTCGCGCGGACCGACGGACCAGATAAAAGGCCGCCTCGTGTTCGGTTCGGGGCGCGAGCGGCGCAGTCAGGGGCCAAAGGGGGTCGGAGGAGCATTATGCTGCTGCTGCTGCTCTCTCCGGGCGCTCGTCGTGCGACGGAGCGACGGAGAAATACGTGAGCCGTCTGTAGTTACGCTCGTCCCGTCGGACGTGCCCGTGACAATGACGAAATTAGCATTCTCTTTCTGTGCCAACAGAGCCTCCCTCCCCCCGCCCCCACCTAGACGAAAAACAGTCCAGGGGGGGGGGGGGGGGGTTGGCGGTCACAGCGAACCGGAAGTGGCTGCGTTTCGCCGTTGCACCGAAGGCCAAACAAAATCGAACACTGAGAAAAATTCGTAGCTGTGATTACCAATCATTGGTCCGACCTACCAAAATATTGGTAGCAGCTAAAAATATATTATATATAATAAATATTGGTAGCAGCAAAAAATATATATAATAAATATTGGTAGCAGCAAAAGTATTGGTAGCTCTGATCAACGATTGGTAATCACAACTATTATTATTTTTTTTTTTTCAGTGAAAGAACCTAAAAAAATTGACCCTTGGAAAAAAGGGAATTTTTCGCTGTCACATCGAAAAGACACTTCTGTAAGGGATGTTCCCTTGACTCACCGATTTAATCGAGAAATTCTCGCGATATCCAGGATACGTCATGCACTGTTTTTTTTATCGCGAGAAACACGCGGTACAAATGTAGTCACAATAAATAAATAAATAAATAAATAATGCACTGATTAATACAGACACGTCAACACTGAGGATTCGTGAGAAGTGATTGCACCGCTGAATATTAACAATAATTAACGAGATTTTAACACTGGTTGTCCGACACTTTGAGTAAGATCGAACCGACACTCAGATTTTTTTTCCATCGGGAAGAGCGCCAAATTGGCGAAATTATGAAGCGCAGGTCACCGATATTTTCCCGGTTCGCGTGGTTCACGATTATTTGTTCCCGGACTGCTGCCGATCGTCGCGCGCAGCGCTTGAGAAGAGGATGCGACGAGCCGACGCACACTGAGCGCTCCTGCGGCTCTCTCGACGGACTCGGTCAAACCTGTGACCCGTGCCCCACCACTACTGCTGCTGCTACTTTGGGGATACACAGCAGAAATATAGTTTTCCGGGGACCCTTCGAGTCAGGCCCCCTTCGGCGACTCGCAGCAGTCGGCCCCGAAAACGAACGGGGGTGGGGATTTCTCGTGGGCCGTCGGAGCGATGGAGGGGGAGAGCGAGACCCGAGGCCTCAAGGCTGTCGTACGAATGGCCGGGACCTCGGCGAACCAACGAGGGACTCTCTCAAAAAAAAAAATTGAAAAATACTGTTCCTAGTATAGGGTAGAACCTTGCGATTTTTGGCGAAAAAAAAAATTTTCGATTTAACGAAGTTTAAAAACCCTATCCGATGGAAAATTTCCCGCTGATTACAAATATGACCGGTTTTTGCCCGAAAAATAAAAAATTCGATGAGAAAAATCCGAAAAACGATTTTTCAATTTTTCCCAATTTTAGCACTTTACTAAAATCGGTGTAATTTTTCTTTGGATCAATATAATCGAGATTTTCTTTTTGCATTCGAAAGAAGACTGTTTAACGAAGAGAATGCAGCAAGGCGGAACGCGATATCTCGATTTTTCGATTTTTTGCAGATTTTTTAAGTTGACCCTCAAAAATCGCAAATTTTTAGAAGGGGTACCTTGCCGTTTTTTTGGCGAAAAAAAAAATTTTCGATTTCACGAAGTTTTAAAACCCTATCCGTTGGGAAATTTTCCGCTGATTCCAAAAATCACGGTTACATGCCCGAAAAATCGAAAATTGGAGGAGAAAATCGCGAAAAATGATTTTTCACTTTTTGCGAATTTTAACCCTTCACGAAAATCGATGTCATTTTTTTTTTGATGAATGGAATCTGGATTTTCTTTTTGCATTCGAAAGATAACACTTCAAGGAAGACAATGCCGCCAGACGGAACGCGATATCTCGATTTTTCGATTTTTTGCAGATTTTTCAAGTTGACCCTCAAAAATCGCAAATTTTTAGAAGGGGTACCCCTTCAAAAATTTGCGTTTTTTGCGAAAAAAAAAAATTTTCGATTTCGCCAAGTTTAAAAACCCTATCCGATGGCAAATTTCCCGCTGATTCCAAAAACGACAGGTGTTTGCCCGAAAAATCGAAAATTTTAGGAGAAAAACGCGAAAAACGATTTTTTTTTCTGACAAACTGCCAAATTTCGCGATATTAACGGTTGTTAATGATATTTTCGTCCATATTCGTGCTGAAAAATTTTTCATTCGGTGGATACGCATTAGACTTCGCTGTTCGAACTCGTATCGGTCGCTCTGACGAAAGAGCGATCCACAATTCTCAACCTCACGAGTCCAAAGGTCGAAACGTCGACCACAACGAAGAAGACGGATAAGACAGACGCGTGCTAAACCGGAAGTCCGGGAGCGTGCTAAAAAGCCCCGGCTTATCCCGGCTGCCGTCAGGATCGGAAAACTTCCGCTTCCTTTCCTCAGACTAAACGCTCGACTAAATAAACTTAACTTATTAACACCTCTCGCGCGTTTTGTGTGTGCCAAGGGCATTTTGTCCGGCCAGGAGTTGATATTCGGCGGAGTCCGAAGACCGAAAGGGACTCGGGCGAGAAAAGGGCTCAGGGAGGACGAGAAAAAAGCGAAGGGTGCGAGAGATCGTTAGCGAGAAGTCGTTGAGGATCACGAGTCGCGCGAGGTAAATATATAGACGCGAGGCGAGACGAGTCGAGCGAGGAGCTGGTAGGTGTGTTTACACGGGGGCATTATGGCGGATAATGTTTGTTATAGGCTTCCGCGGGGTCTACGAGAGAAAGAGAGGGAGAGAAGGAGAGAGAGAGAGAACGACTATCCCGCCGACATTAAAAGGCCAGCAGTGGTCGATCCGCTTACGGCGGATGAGGCTCAAATTGAGTAGCGAGAGATAGCAACGGACGCGGCTCGTGCGCCGCGCGCGCAGCGGCGATGCAACGAAAATAGGTGGGAGTCAAAATAGTGAATGGCCAAAATGGCTAAAATATCGAATTAAAAAAAAATGAACGTCTGAATCCAGAATAGCCGTCATTGTGAAATTTGTTATTTTAACCATTCGGTATTGTAACTGCATTCTAATGAAATAGGGGGAGTCAAAATAGTGAATGGCCGAAATCGCGAATGGCTAAAATAGCGAATTTAAAAATAATGAACGTCTGAATCCAGAATAGTCATCATTATGAAATTTGTTATTTTAACCATTCGGTATTGTAACTGCATTCTAATGAAAGAGGGGGTCAAAATAGTGAATGGCCAAAATCGAGAATGGCTAAAATATCGAATTTAAAAGTAATGAACGTCTGAATCCAGAATAGCCATCATTGTGAAATTTTTTATTTTAACGATTCAATATTTTGATCATTCGCTATTATAACTGCATTCTAATAAAATAGGGGGTCAAAATAGCGAATGACCAAAATCACGAATGGCTCAAATATATTTAAGCAGTCCCACAAACTCAACGTCATCGACAACGCGGGCCAAGTCTTGACAACAACAAAAAACGGCAACGACGAAAAATAAAAGGGCAACGCGAAAAATCCGCGAATGCGACGGATGACGCGTCGGTAAACACGCGAATAGAATAATTCAACAGGTCCGTTACGCTTCGGGCCCGCTGCAACAACAACACACCGAGTGTCCCCCGATAATCCACGCGCGCGCGCGCAGTTTCATCCGCGGGGGACGACGGCGATAAACGAAACGGTCTCGCGATCGCGGAGTCGCGATAATCCGCGCTACCGTGTTATCTACTTAAACCAATAATGTCTATACTACAACCCCGAGTACATATACCACGGTATAATTCGACCCCCCCCCTCCCCACTCCGCCAATACCACTCGTCCCGCTAGTCACGTTTATATATATCCACACACACACGGACACTTCGCCTATATCCGGATGATCGGTAAAAGTCGCCATATACCAGAGTCTTACGATAGCAAATGCGTTGCCGATTTCGAACAAATTAATCGTAAGATCGATCCTTTCGAAAATTGATCCCATAGGATCAATTTTAAAAAGTATGTTTTTAGAAGTAACGAACAGCTGACATCTGTGGCTAGGTACGCGAATAAACGATATCCCGGCTTTCGCCGGAATTGTTGCAATTAATGACGGCAACGACCTCATTACTTTTCCGTAGACGAAACGCGTGACTAAATTCTTTTGAAAAGAATAAAAAATCAATTTGCGTTGGCGCGAAATACATGTCGGTAAGTTCGCTCGCATCAGCCACGCTTCTTTTTTTTTGTGTGTGCCGTGAATGTTGTCACTATTGGAGCCGCGCAATGCATTCTGGGTATCCTGGACTGGCTGTCTATACCTCCCTAAATAATACCTTACTGCGGACCTGCGACACGATCGGTGATTACTCGGTGGCGACGAGCGCGAGACAATTAGCGACTCGTTAATCCCGACAACTTCGGGCGCCGAGTAATGAATTGCGATTTCCCGTAATTCAATCGAAAATCGGTGAAAGCAACAAGGCGACACTCCTGGTGGAAGGGGGAAAGAGAGAAAGAGAGAGAGAGAGAGAGAGAGAGAGAGAGAGGGAGAAAGAGTTACGCGGTATTTACGATGGATTACGCAACTTGAAAGCGGAAAGCGAGAGAGCTTAGGCGATAATTAACGTGCTCGGCGTCGCTTCCGATGTGCGATGGGTTAATCTCTCTCTCTCTCTTTGCGTGCCCGGAAAATCAGGTCACGAGCGCATATCGCACCGACGGTCGTCGCGCCCCTCCCCCCCCCCCCCTCCCCCCTTCGGGACTCCACGATTTCGGTGAAATCTACGGTGTAATCGCGGCGACGGATTTTAATCGCTGTCTGGACGAAACTATCGGTGCCTAATGCATTTTGCAGGCAATATGAGCTGCTCGGTAATTCTTATTATTGTCAATGTGTATGTGGTACATTTTTTTTTCAATGTGCTTTACTTGTGAGAGAATTTAATTAATAAAGGATTTTTCGACACGGGATGTTTATTTATTTTTACGATTTTTTTTTACTTTTTTACTTTTTTTAATTTTATGCTTGACCTTCTCAATGCTGCTTTGCCGTCTCTTTGCTACCGGACGAGCGCCGGAAGGCGACGTTACAGGCGCGCGACAATAGTGCCATTCACTTGCGGTTTGTACACGCCATTATTACACTATGAACCACTCAATGGGCGCATCTCGTCGGAGACCTTCCGTGGGCAGAGCGAGAATTCGTCTCGCTCGTTACCGACGATAATCGACGTGGCCCACCTCCTCAGACCTGCCCCCGTCGAGAGGGAGAGATCCTAAATTACGTCCTGCAGCGCGTGCAGCAGCAGCAGCAGCAGCAGCACTTTGCGCTTTCGGGGCGCGAGGCAATAAAATCTTTTGACGAGCCTTCGACGCGCAAGGTGCGCCGGTTTGGCGCGAAACTTTCCTTCTTACCGGTAAACCACATTTCCTACAATTATTTTCTATCATTAGTTTCATCAACGAAAGAAAAAAAAAATCGAATTTTTGTTTCTTCGGATATTAATAACGCGATTAAATATGGAAAATATTTTTCTGAGATTCTAATGAATTTTCCTTCTTACCGATAAACCACATTTCCTACAATTATTTTCTATCATTAGTTTTATCAACGAAAAAAAAAACAAAAATCGAATTTTCTCTTCGGATACTAATAACGCGATTAAATATGGAAAATATTTTTCCGAGATTCTAATGAGATTTTTTTTCTTTCTCTCGTCTCTCGGTGCAAAGTATCAGCCCAGGTATACAAACGAGAGGCTCAAGCTCCGCGTTTTCCGCTATTGTCGAGGCTCTTAGGATCCGAGGCTTGGTCTTTGAGTCTCCTTCAGTAGGAAGAGCATTGACACAGGCTCAATGTGTAACGGTGTAGTCGTCGGTGGGTGATCGCTTCGCGGGGGGCTAACCGGGAGCAAAAGCCCCCGAAAAATCCTCGGACGACGAAAAATCCTCGCGACGAGAGCCACCGACTGCTGCTGCTTCTGCTTCTGCTTCTGCCCGCAAACCGAAACAGAGCCGAAACAGAGGATTGGGAAATCCCTGATCTCTGTCTCGTTCTGTCTATCCCAATTCTGTCTGTCTCCGTCTCCGAGGTTACTCGGCCTATTGTCCCTCGACGCCCTTCCGAGTATTAACTAACCCGTCGGGTAAACATTATTATGAGGGTGTCGCGCGCCGCCGGAAAACCGGTCGCAAACCGCGTCGACGTTCGCATCGACGACCCCGACGACGACGTCCGCCAGCAAAATTCGCTCGTGTTCCTCCTCTTTGGCGTCTCGAACCTGTCCCGACGTGTCGGAGATTTCGTCGGCTCTGCAAATAGGTCGAGAATTAACAGCTCATCTCTGTATTCGTGTCCCAGAGGATTTCGAAGTTTTTCCCCCGAGGCGCAAATTAAGTGTATCCTTTTCAGTATCAATACAAAATAATTTGCCAATGAATAGGTGTTTTAATTTTTATTTTTAATTTATTCGTTCAGTGAGAAAAATTTGTAGTTGTGGAAGAGACGTGAGAAGACTAAGCAATCTTATATATATTGCCGCCCCCCCCCCCCCCGGCAATGTAGGTAGGAGAATATTTTGCGTTCGACGGAGTCAGGCAATAAGGGCGGAATCATAACTCAGCGAAGAGTCGACAGAACACAGTCGTTGTATATATATCTGTATATATATATATATAGCGCGTAAACGATTTTAGAGTTTGCGCGCAGCGAAAGTTCGTCCTCCCTGGCTTCGCGTGGCTCCGCCCTTCGTCTGTTTTCTCCTCTTCCGTTTCGCAGCATCCCTACTGGTCCTCATCCTCCCCCCTCCCCCTCTGCCCTTCACCCGTTTCGCCCCTCGGCGTCGCTTTCGCCGGAACCCCGTAACCGATACTCTGAAGCCACTGCCTCGATTTTTATGTGTCGCACCTTTCCACTATCCGACGATCCGAGGTTGTTCGGGAAGGGGAAGGGGGGGTCCTTCCCCTTCCCGATCAACCTCCGCAAGGGCCTCGAATTTTCCAGCATTACTTGCGCTGATCACAGCCCGGAAAAAAACACTGCTTCCCTAGCAATCACGATAACTTTCATTTTACCTAAAAAAAACTGTCAAAGTGACCATAAAAATAACGCTCAATAGAAGTTATTTTTTGCACAGAAGAAACTTTTGAAATTATCAAAATGACCGTCGAAATAACCAAACCCAAACATCGTACAGTTGCTTTTTCGTCAGCAGAACCAATAACTTACCGTCACGATGACCCTTTTGACGGCAACGTTGTTTTGACGGTAAGATATTGGTTCTAGCAACGAAAATGTAACTATCACATTTTTTTGTTTCGTCATTTCGAAGGTCATTTTTACAATTTCCGAAAGTTACTTCTGTGCAAAGAACAACTTCTGTTGAGCGTTATTTTTATAGTCACTTTGAAAGTCGTCGTGATTGCTAGGGTGATCACGCACCGGAAAAAAACATTGCTTATCGCTTCTAAGTTACGAGCATTACGAGACTACAAAAACGAAAGTTGTCAAAGTTCACATAAACACCCGCGTCGAATTTTTATATTCCCACAATGCAACGGCGACAGCAACGGCGACAGCGGAGGTCGCGGCGAACGAGTTTATGTGTTTACATCGTGTTTAACCGACCGATTCGCTCGCGTTCCGCAACACAGTGCAACATGTACACTTTTTTTTTTTTTTAATTTTCTTGTCAACTCATAAAACTGTTGTCCATACTTATTATAAATTTCTCCTCACGATTGAACAGTGTTTTCTCAGAATGCGCGAGCGACCCGCGCAAAACGCAGTTTTAACGACGGAAAAGAAAACGCGACAGCCCAGCGGAATTCCCGGCAATCAACGGCCGCCATCTTGCTCCCTTTCCACTGCGCTTACGGTTCTTTATTAGAACGCGACGCGGCGCTAGCGACGTCGCTGTTCGAGCGGCGGCAGCGGCGCCAGGCTGATTATCAGCTGGGTAAAAGGGATTAAAGATACGCGTCTCGTCGTTCGCATCGTCTACGATGATAACCTATGCGCTTCGTCGACGTCGTCGTCGTCGTAGCGATCTTAACGAGTCCGCGAGCGAAAGGAGAGAAGAAGCGGAAAATACGTGGACACTGACTCGAAGCTGATATTCGAAGCGCCGAAGGTATTATTTAGGGAGGTATGGACAGCCGGTCCATGATACCCAGAATGCATTGCGCGGCTCCAATAGCGACAACATTCACGGCGCACAAAAAAAAAGAAGCGTGCTGATTGCGAGCGAACTTACCGACATATAATTCGCGCCAACGCAAATTGATTTAAGAATAATAATACATTTAATAATAATCAAATTATAGGATCAATTTTAAAAAGTATGTTTTTCGAAGTAACGAACAGCTGACATCTGTGGCTAGGTACGCGAATAAACGATATCCCGGCTTTCGCCGGAATTATTGCAATTAATGACGGCAACGACCTCATTACTTTTCCGTAGACGAAACGCGTGACTAAATTCTTTTTAAAAGAATAAAAAATCAATTTGCGTTGGCGCGAAATACATGTCGGTAAGTTCGCTCGAATCGGCCACGCTTCTTTTTTTTGTGTGCTGTGAATGTTGTCACTATTGGAGCCGCGCAATGCATTCTGGGTATCCTGGACCGGCTGTCCATACCTCCCTAAATAATACCTTACCGATCTCGCGCGCGCGACTGGAATAGGCAGACGAACATAACCTCTCTTGTCTGTGGCCGATTATACACGAGAGAAAATATACAGGAGCGCCGAACGCGCAAAAGTGGCGAGAATTAATAATAGCTCTCGGCTTATCCCCGCGTCGGGGGTACAACATAATCGGCTAATTGGCGACGCGCGGAACTCGAGGAGCCGTGTCTCGCGTGTGCGATCTGCTCCTCGATATTAGCCAATTTGTTCGACGAGTCGCTGAGGCCCCTTCCCCCCCTTTCCACAGACTTCTGTATAAAAGGGGAGGAAATATATCGGCAGTGAGAAGAACGCGACGCGCGCATCGCGGTTACGGAAAAAGTGAGAGCGAGACGGCGACGAGAAATCTCAGAACCCAACCAAAGCGATGCAAACGGCGGCTGAGATCAATTTTTATTTTTCGCACCATTCCCCTTTTTCCCCCCTTTTGTCGCTTTTTTTCATTTTATTTTTTCTCCTTTTCACTCCCTTGTTTTCGAGGAGACCGAGAGTCGTATCCTCCGTCTCTCTCTCTCTCTCTCTCTCTCTCGCTTTTTCAGCAGTGCAACAGCAATGGGAACCTTTCGAGCCACGAAACTCGCCGCTCGTTATAAATGATACGAATTCATATACATAAATATCAAATACAGTTGTATATTTACGAGTCGGGGATACCGACCGCAGAAACGAGAGAGAAAGAGAGAGTGAGAGAGAGAGGGACGCGCTCGACGAGTCGCGCGAAGCCGCCGCCGCCGCGATGCGCGCGCAAGGTCGACTTCGTCGTCGTCGAGGCTCCCGAAAGAGGAGAGAAAAGAGGCGAGGGAGAGGAAAAAACACGCGGCGGTGAGAAAGAGAAAAAAAACGGGTGCTGCTGCTGCGCGGAACGAGAGGCGCAGGAGGCCAGAGCAGAAGCACCAAAGCGCAGATGAATTTATAGAGGAGAAATTAGGAGCTTTATGGAAGGTGTGCGCGGTAGCCGAACCGTAGATCATCATTAGAGACCCAACTGGGCTGGGGGCTTCTCTCTCTCTCCTCTCTCTCTCTCTTTCTCTTTCTTTTCTCCATCTCCGTCCTCTCCTTTTCTCTCTTCTTCTCTCTCTCTCTCCTTCGCTCTCTATGTATACTCGGAGCCCAGCGTCGCCGCCTCGCGTTCACGCTTCTGCCTCTCCTCGCTCTCCGTCTCTCTCACTCTCTCTCTTTCTCAGCTCACACGAGTCTGGCGCACGCAAACAAACGGCCCTCGGGGCGCGAGTCCTTCGCGCACACGAATAAGCGTCGGTCGTAGCGGCTACGCGCGGAGCATAAGCGTCGGAACCCTGGAACGGCCGAGCGGCTACTGAACGTCGACTCGCCCGCAATCACCGACGATTCTGCATCGTTCGCTCAAACGTCGCTGCATAATATGTGTGTTTGTGTGTGTGTGTGTATATACAGGGTGATTCAGAATGTTTTTTCCACCCATGGGTATTTGGTAGATAATCGTCTCCTGAGCAAAGTTACTTAGGCGTTTTTCGAAATTCGCAATATTTATTTATAAACAAGCATTAACGAGTTTGAATAACTGGACCAATCGAAGCAGTCGAATTTGGCGCGCTCGAGTCTTTGGTATCAATTGATATCGTTTTACGGAGATTTGGCAACTTCAGTCGATATCGAACATTCGTGCGCGCCAAATTCTGCTGCTCCGATTGGTTCAGTTATTTAAACTCGTTAATGCTTGTTTATAAATAAATATTGCGAATTTCGAAAAACGCTATCTACCAAATACCCATGGGTGGAAAAAACATTCTGAATCACCCTGTATATATATATATGTATAGCGCCAGTTTAGCGTAGCACATTCGACGCGAATCCGGCTCCGCCGACACACCAATTCGCTAGGAGCATATTTTACGTCCGAGCCTATATGGGTAGGCCGTGAGAGTCGCGCGGCGAAATGTGCGGGAGGGGGAGGGACATAACCCCGCGCGACGCGGACATATTTATGCCGCTTTGGAGGGCAAGAGAAAGGGGAGGGGGCGTCGTGATGGCTTTGGGCGTCGTGAAATATGTCTCGAGGTTCGTTTCTGAATTTTCGGGTTTTTGGAAATTGGAGTAGCGTTACTAAAAAATCGATTTCGCGAAGTTTAACGAATTTAAGTTTCGTTCATTTTGAGAAAAATTAAATAAACGTTTTGTTTGTCAAAAATCAGCGAAATTTAATTTTATCTGAAATATGTCTCGAGGTTCGTTTCTGAATTTTCGAGTTTTTGGAAATTGGATCAGCATTACTAAAAAATCGATTTCGCAAAGTTAAAAAAATGTAAGTTTCGTTAATTTTGAGAAAAATAAAATGAATGTCTGTCAAAAATCCCATACTTCCCAAATCGAGGTGACGAAATTTATTTTTATTTTTTGACGTCGATAAGCGTGTTAAAAAATTGAATTAAAAATGAATATCCGCTCTGTGACAAGCGCCAGACAATTTCTAGTTGAATCGGTGTCGGCTTCAAGAATGAAAAATGTCGACGCGCTCGGGGCGAGAAGAAACGAAGAATAGCAAACGACAACGAAAGAAAAAAAAAGCTTCTGCGGTGGAGCGAGGACAAGCAACGCCCATCATTACTTCACAGGAAAGAATACTGCGGCTTCCGCTTGGCATGAATGAGGTGGCATTGTGCGCCCAAATTACTGGGACGTTCCGGGTCAAAGGTAAAGAGAGAGACAGAGAGGAGCGGCACGCGGTGCGTTCAGCAAAGTCGCAAGGGTGGTCGCCCCAAAGCGTCGGTAATACTGATACCCCACGCCCATAAACCGCCCTTTCTCATTTTTCCGTTTCACTTGCTGAGCTACTTTCCAAGTGACAACCCCAAGAATTCGATTGATCCACAGAAATCACGAATCCCGACCGAAGTCCGACTCGAGTCAACACTGAATTACCATAAATTCACAGAGAGAAATAAGATATACTGGTAACTATTAATTTATGGTTAAATACAACCTTAGCTATTACAGAAAAGTTATCTGTACTAATTATTTATAATCAATGCAATTATAAGCATAGTATTCTTTGAGAAATGATTTAACAATTTTGAAATGGTCATTGAAATTACAATAATAAAGTTGCACCAACTATAAAAAAATGGCTAAGGTTGTATTTCATTATATGTTTACTGTTAAAGTAACTATGATATTATATTAAAAAAACTATAGAATTAGTTACAGTAACTACAAAGCAGTTAATTTAATCAATAAATCAGTTAAAATAACTATTCAAATTGTTGGATGGACTCAAAATCTACAGTTATCGCTTAATAGTTGCCTAAACTATCTCGATTTCTCTCAGTGTTCTCTATACGCTATTTTTAAGCTTTTCTTTATTTCTACAGCCGACGATAACACAAACGTCTGGCCGATCCGGTTCCAAAGGCGAACAATATATCAACGCTACTGGAAACTGACCAATAAATGAACGAACCTCGAATCCATTAATTAAGCTTAAGCTCGTCGTATATTATTTTCGCGGCTCGCATTATCAGTTAAATCTTCCAAATGCTTCTGCAAAGTTTGCGATTAAATAAATTCATTAAAAAAAATAACGAAAATTATCCCTTCAGGATTTTGCGACATTACTTAAAATCGCATTCCCTCGGGATTACGTTCCGGGGTTTTCCCCTTCTGAGGGTGTTCATAATTCCATTTCTGTTAATTCCAAGATGTCGACTATCGGCGCCTCGAGTGTATCGGTCCCCCGGCGCCAGTGATAAATTTCTCACTCGTCACTCGTGTCTCGTCACGTTTCCTGCGGATTTTCTCGCAATCGGTAGCGACGTACAATTTTACGGACCTGTGGTTCAGGCGCCTGAAACGAAACACGTGCGACGATTGAACAGCAGCCGCGCAGGTAGCAGCCGAAAGTGCGCAGAGCGTTTCGAGAATGGCTGACGCTGAGGGTTCATTATACTAAGGTATTATTTAGGGAGGTATGGACAGCCGGTCCATGATACCCAGAATGCATTGCGCGGCTCCAATAGCGACAACATTCACGGCGCACAAAAAAAACGAAGCGTGCTGATGCGAGCGAACTTACCGACATATAATTCGCGCCAACGCAAATTGATTTAAGAATAATTATACATTTAATAATAAGCAAATTATAGGATCAATTTTAAAAAGTACGTTTTTCGAAGTAACGAACAGCTGACATCTGTGGCTAGGTACGTGAATAAACGATATCCCGGCTTTCGCCGGAATTATTGCAATTAATGACGGCAACGAGCTCATTACTTTTCCGTAGACGAAACGCGTGACTAAATTCTTTTTAAAAGAATAAAAAATCAATTTGCATTGGCGCGAAATACATGTCGGTAAGTTCGCTCGCATCAACACGCTTCTTTTTTTTGTGCGCCGTGAATGTTGTGACTATTGGAACCGCGCAATGCATTCTGGGTATCATGGACCGGCTGTCCATACCTCCCTAAATAATACCTTACTGCTGCGGTCTGTCCGAGCGCCCCGCCCGGGCGTCATGGGGAAACAGTTAAATCTCCACCGGTTCGACGGTCGCGTTATCATACACCAGCGGCCACTTTCGAGTGTCCCGTTTATTTGTGCCAGCGGTGAGAGCGCGGGGGGGGGGGGGGGGGGAAGCCCAGCAAATTGCAAGAAACAGAAATCTCACGGTTGGTAGCAAACACCATCAGCCTCAGCATCGTCGCAGTTCACGGCGACTGACGGCAGTGGCAGAGTGCAGAGAGCGACGAGAGGCTATAGCCGCAAATCCGGGTGGCTTAACCTCAACCGTCGAATGGCTTACGAGCGGGGGAGAATCGGTTAAACCTCCCTCTCCGTGTTAAACGGTAAAATCTGCGAAAATCGTGCGCAGCCGAAAAACGGCGAGACGGACACCTACAGAGAGAGAGAGAGAGAGAAAACGAGAAACGCGAGGCTTTACGCTCAGTGTCGATAGTTAATGCAGCGCTCAAATACGCGAGTCAACGGACAATCGCTGAGTAGAGGGCTGCTCGTCGCCCATTGGCTGCTTCTTCTCGTCCTTTTCCGCTTCTGCACTGCGTCTTTCTCCGTCTCTCTCAATACTTGCGATATTTCTTTCTCTCTCTGACTCGCTTAGACATAATTGGCAAAGCCAAGGAGTTTGGTTCGCGAGGATTCCGGGATTATCGCGTTGTAGCCGCAAACTTCGGAACAACGAGCCGAGCTAACCTCAACCAAGGCTCTCGATTCTTGACCACCTGGAGAAGACATCGAACACCGGGAGATAAATATTTCACCGACTCCGACGAATGGCGACGAAGTTCTGAGTATTTTAAAAAATTTTGTTATCGAAATAAAAATTGAAATGAACGAAAGCAAAAAGGGTAGATGTGCCATTAGTGGCCACTGTACCTATTGCAAATAGGGTAGATGCAAATGCTCAACTCAATGCAAATAGGGTAGATGTACCATTAGTAGCCACTGTACCTATTTTGGCCATTTTTATTATTTTCTGTAAATTATTTTTTCCCCAAAATAGCACATTGATTTTTTTTAACAAATGCATTTCATTTCACTGAATGACCTACCCGACGATTTTTTATTCGACTAAATTTTTTGCTTTATTCCTTTGAATGTGATGGCCACAATTGGCCCTAAGATCAAAAAGGCAGTTCAAAAAGTCAACTTTCGGACACCTGATATTTTATATTTATCATTCGGGCGGACATTAGTAACCCATTTCGATAACTTTTTCGTTCCAGATGTCTTTTTGTTACTTGGGTCGCGCGCGTGTCGAGATTTCGAGGTTATGAGACACCTGGAATTCTGATACACCAAACACGGCAACAATTCGCGAGTTGCATTCGTCGCTTCAACGCTGGGAACGTGCCTCCTGTGTGTACACAACCAGGAAGCAGAATAAAAAAAACGAGGGAAAAAAAGCAGTCGGAGAAAGAGCCACACGATCGAGGGGCGGGAGAGGTGACGACGGCGGCACTGTGAAAAAAAAAGGCACTTGGTGGGTCCCCCGAACGGTGCCTTCCGACGAGGACAATGCGCGTGGGGCGGTTATAGCAGTTTTTCCGCCCTAAACAAACGACGCATGTTACTCGTCCATCACCAGCGCCGCTCTGTGTGCAGCCTGGGTAAACAGTTGAGCAGCAGTGCTGCTGCTCGTGCAACACCGGCCGCGCGTTTTGTTGCCGACCCTTCCTTCTGTGTTAGTCACTGTCGTCGTTTGCTATACACACGTTGAGCAAACCTTCTCGTGCCACGGCAAATTGTAGCAAACCCGATGTATAACTAAATTACACGCCCGAAGATCACCGACTGTCAGTCGGCTACATCCGTTCCGTAGATCTACGGGATTCTACCGTCGGGGAAAAAAAAAAAGTGTGTTACCGAGTCGCGCGCCGGGATCGCTGTATAAACACGTCAGCGCGCCATTGTTAGCCGGCGCGCATGCGCAGTGCGACTGCGCATTGTCCGACGGGAAAACTGACGCGCGATGTGTGTTGCGCTGCATTTCTCTTCTCCATTCTTCGTCTCACATCTCAGGCGGAGATTGTGTTGCGTTTCCGGGACGAGAGAGGCGATGAGTGTAACTTGTGCGGCGGATAATAAGCGCGATGTGACGAACGATTTGTCGGCCAATCGTACACTGAGAGAAATCGAGATAGTTTAGGCAACTATTAAGCCATAACTGTAGATTTTTTAGTCCATCCAACAATTTGGATAGTTATTTTAACTGATTTATTGGTTAAATTAACTGCTTTGCAGTTACTGTAACTAATTCTATTTTTTTTCACCATCTCCAGATTTTTTTTTTTTTTTTTCTCGTAACGCGTCGAGCATATATCGAACACACGCTGCGATGATCTCACTAAATCTGGATCGACTGGTGGAGAAAAAAAAGGAGGCTCGGAAGGCGGCTTTAATCGTCAGCGAATTTTCATTGTTGACCTCTAATCCGTACGAAGGGGAACAGTTGACTAGTTTTTATCGTGACAGCGATCTCGCCAATATATCTGTCGACAAATCGAGGGATCTGTTCATTCGTTACCTTTTTTCTGGTGATTAATGGGGGAGGGGGGGGGGGAAGGGAAGGGAGAAAATAAATGCTGACCAATCGTTTCCTGTCAAACTGCGATATGACTTATTTTTCTAAGCTGCTGTTTTGTTGTTCTCGAATAATAATAACAATACTAATAATAAAAATAAAAATAAAAAAAATAATAATAATAGTAATAATAACGATTATTTATTATTTTTCTCCGTTAAAATTGTCGTAAAATTTCGCAATAAACATAAGTGTATTATTTCTCAAAGCCTTCGAAGTTACAGCGGAAATATACTTCTTTAAAAAAAAAAAATGGTGTTTATATAGATCGCAATATTTTTTTGAGGCCGCAGGAACGGAAGGAGGATATCGACTCGTCTCACCGGATCGTCTCGCGGAGGCCTCCTCGAGATTTTCCTCTCCGGTCGCAATGATCAAACGCTTATGTACACATAAACGCGGAGAGCGCGGCGGCCGCGGCCTTCTCTTCCCCCCCTCGACTATATAGATTTTATATATGAATGCGGAATACTCGGTTCGGAATAGGACGAGAAGGATAATCCGTTCCCGGGCAAGAGCTCCCGGGACAGCTCATTAGAGCGTCAAGGACCTGCGCGAATTCGCAACGACCAACGTTTTCATCCCCCCCTCTTCGTCCGCCCTCCCCTCTCCCTCTCCCTCTCCACCTCCCTCGCCCGGTTCGCCTCAAAGATTTCTATGGATCTGTCGGCACTGCCTCGAGAGATGACCGGGGCCAATTGACACGAGGTCACTCGTCATACTGATAAATATTTCATTTAATAAAAAAAATTTCATGAAAAAATGTTACGAAAATATTGACAAATAACAATTCAAAAAAATAATATTTTCAGAAGCTGGACAACTGTATTCGTATTTGAACTGGTATCAAATGACCAATGTCGAATCTGATGGAAATAACAAATTAATCTCAGAGTCCAAAATCTCAGAGCTCAGGTAAAAAAAAAATTACTGAAAAACATTTTACGAAAATATTACTGAAAAAAATATTACGAAAATATTGACAAATAATAACAAAAAAAAAAATCTTTTTCAGAAGCTGGACAACTTAATTCGTATTTGAACTGGTATCAAATGACCAATGTCGAATCTGATGGAAATAACAAATTAATCTCCGAGTCCAAATTCTCCGAGCTCAGTTCAGGTGTATATCTATATACATATCTCGAGTGAAAATTCACCTTGCACGATAATTCTCGCAGCGTGAGATCCCCCCAAAGGAGCCCCAAAGGCGAAATAACAATAATGAGTATTTGCGGACAGCTTATTACAAGTATAACCGGCCGAAGCGGATCAGGACTGCAGAGTCGAGTGAGTCCCTCGCTCGTTGAGAATTTCGAAACAGGTGAAGGAAAGCAGATCGTGGAGAGTGTCCGACGCTCGGTGACAGCGGCGGTGACAGCGAGAGTGACGCTCGGATTGACGCGTCCAGAAATATTTCGGGGACGGCTAAATACGGCGAGGAGAGAGGACGAAAGGGGGGAAGGAGGGGAAATGGAGGGGAGGGCGGGGAGACAATTGTTCCCCGAGACATATCCACCTGTCAGGTGCGACTGCAACAGGTACACCGTCGGAGACCCCTCAGCTATACACTTCTCTTATGCAGCGACCAATAACACAATTTCGTTCCTCTCTCCACACTATTTCGTTTTGGGAATATGGGACACGACTTCAGAAGTCGTTCCATATTCGAAACGTTGCAGCGCAGACTCTTTTCTGTATTGCCTTTTTTCTCTTTTTTTTTTAGGTGGAACCTCGAGGGGAGAAAAAGGAGAAGCGAGAAGACGACGACGACGATGAAGAAGAGGAGGGCGAAGGCAATAGAAGAGGAGTCGCAGGATCGAAGACTCAACGGAAGTCGGTGCTCGCGGAGCTGTCACGTTTCTTGAGACCGAAGCAGAAGGAGAGAGAGAGAGGAGAGAAGAAGGAGAGGGGAAGGTGGGCGACTTGTGCTGATGCTTTGAGGAGGTATCTAGCTAGCCCCCTTTTACCATTTGACACCGGTGCATCGGAGACGGCCACCCTGTGTTGGCTGTTGGCTGCTGCTCGACTCGCACACCGAGATTTCATCTCGAGGCGAGAGACGACTTTTCGAGAGATACTTTTGACTCAGATATGGAAGAGGCGAGAGAGCGAGAGGGAATATAAAAAGGGGACATAGGGAGAGCTGTCTCCGAGTCTCTTGCTCCTATCTAAAAATAAAAAAAATAAAAAAAAAAAAAAAAAAAAAAATCGTGGATAGACTAGTTTCTGAGGAGAGGAGACATATTTTCTGATTCATCGCCGGGGAAGTTTCGTCTCCGAGACGACAAAACTCCTTCAGACTCCTTTCACGCAATCTCGCAGCAAGTGTCACGAGAGAGATTCTCGAGTGATCGGATCCTGTAATCTGCTGATGTTTCGGAGATTCGGGAACGAGGGGACATTTTTTTTTTGTGTATTTTGAGAGGCCTTTGACGATCGATGGTTCGATAATTCCGGGCATTAGTTGCATAAGTCGATCACGTGAAACACTGACAAAAATTCAGGGGACAACAATGTTGAATATAGTGTGTTCTATTATATAAATAGTCGCTCTGCAATACTATTGGGGTTAAATTCTATTTCTCTCGGTCGTTCGCGTAACGCAAACGCCGTTTGCTGCCTCGTGACGTTGCTCGTTCGGGCGTGAAATGCGCAGAGTCACGCCGATGTCTCTCCCCCCAGGATTCGCGTTATCGTCGTCGCGCGTTTATTGGGGGGTCTTTTTGCGGGCAAGAGGCGATACAAGCGAAGGCGCGCGGCGTGTGCAGGAGCGAAGATTAGCTCGCATCCCTTGGCATAGCATGGAATTAAGCTTGGCCCTTTTCACCCCCCCCCCCCCCCCCCACCCTCCCTTCTTCTTCGACTCCCCACAACCCGAACCACCCTTGACGCGCGCGTGTCCCTCATCCGCCACTCTCCGCCGACTATATATCATCCTATATAAAGGCATATCATAACACGAGCTTATAAAATAAATGCCGGTGACAGATTTATCTGAGATTCTATTAATGCTCATAATCGGACCTCATTCATCGTGTGAGAAAAAAAAAATAGATATCATTCATCCAAACACATTTTACTAAAATTTGATCCATTTTTTTATTTGTAGTTGATAGAAAATTAAAAAATGGACGCCAGAAACTGACCTGAAAAATCAGCTTCCGCACTAAAAAAAAAATTAATAATTGTGATTACCAATCGTTGGTCAGAACTACCAATATTTTAGCAACTGCAACCAATTTTTTTTGCGAACCAATGATTCATAATAGCAACTACAGATTTTTCTCAGTGCGAGCAAATTAATTTTCATTAATCTAGTTTTCATTAATCTGCCGTAAGGAAAACGAAAATCTAATAAAAAATTCAAAGCTTCCCAACCCCCGAATTAAATTCTGAACAGCCTGCGAAAAATCGCTATAACAACAATAATGTAGCCAGTGAGGCATCGCGGCGATGGGGTTTCGCTAGGAACGTCGGACGTACCCTCGAGGGACTAGTCTCCCGTCCCGGCTCCTCGCACCCCACACATCTCCGGTTAATCACTGGCAAACGACTCGTTTATTGCGCGCCTATACCACCGAAGATATACACCTAATTCCCAAAAGCTCTTCTGCGGTGGCGAGGCATCTCCGGGGTGCCCCCCCCCCAACCCACCCTCCGATCCCGTCGGGGCTTCTCCGCTAATAGAATCGACAGATTTCTATCTCTCCATCCTCGCCCTACGTTCTCTGTTGTCCCGCAACGCAAGAACGACCGACAAATTGCAACTGCACTGTCGACTATTCGCAACCGGATTACTCAATTTTTCCCAGCCTTTTCTTTCTTTTTTTTTTTTTTGTCCGTCCTCAACAAACCATCGGACTCGGCACTTTACTAAAATCGGTGTAATTTTTCTTTGGATCAATATAATCCGGATTTTCTTTTTGCATTCGAAAGAAGACTCTTCAACGAAGAGGATGCCGCCAGGCGGAACGCTATATCTCGATTTTTCGATTTTTTGCAGATTTTTTAAGTTGACCCTCAATAATCGCAAATTTTTAAAAGGGGTACCCCTTGCCGTTTTTTTTGGCGAAAATTTTTTTTTTCAATTTAACAAAGTTTTAAAACCCTATCCGATGGGAAATTTCGCGCTGATTCCGAAAATCACGGTTATATGCCCGAGAAATTGAAAATTCGAGGAGAAAATCGCGAAAAATGATTTTTCACTTTTTGCGAATTTTAACCCTTCACTAAAATCGATGTCATTTTTTTTTGGATGCATGGAATCTGGATTTTCTTTTTGCATTCGGAAGATAACCCCTTAAGGAAGACAATGCCGCCAGGCGGAACGCGATATCTCGATTTTTTTTATTTTTTGCAGATTTTTAAAGTTGACCCTCAAAAATCGCAAATTTTTAGAAGGAGTACCCCTAAAGAGGGTACCCCTTGCCGTCTTCTCGAAAAAAAATTTTCCCGGTCTTTTTTTTTTTTTTTTTTTTTTTTTTTCCGTCCCCAACAAACCATCGGACTCGTTTATTCCGCCTATCAACAGTTTCCCAGAGAGCGTCAACATCGGAAACCAGTATTCGCGTTGCATCTGCTTAACCGACCGTCGGCGGTAAAGTTGCACCGCAACACGCGAGTCGACGTCCCGCAGTTTTCACGCGTTTTATTTTTATTTATCGTCATGTTATTATTATTATCATACCTCACTCTCGCATAAATCAATTACTGAACCGAAAGTGTAGCAGCGTCCGCGCCGCTGATATATGTACTATATTTCACGTGTGTACATACCCGGAGGGATATTAATGGGAGATGGGGAAAATTTACGGGATAAATTATTCTTTGGTGTATATTCGAATTTTTACCGCAGGTCTTCTTCCAACTTCTCGTCCCTTTTTTTATTCTATCAAACATTTTTCCACCTTATTTTCCGCCGTCCAGAAGAGACACTCGCTCGACGGGATTAAATGTGTATTTGAATCAGTTTCTCGAATGCTGTACGTCCGGTTCTCACGCCGAAGATGGCCAATGGGGAGAGAGAAGGAGGAAAGGTCGGTGCCGAGGCACTGAGTCTGTCCCAGCACCTTCGGCGTTGCTTCTGCTGGCTCTGTCGGACAATGATGATTTCGGGGGAGGCGTCGGGATTTATAGATGTGAGGTGCAGGACAGAAAACGATGAATGCAACGCGTCTCCCGCCTCACCTGACCCTGAATGCCCTCTTGGCTCTTTATGCGCCGGTGTGTGTACTATACAGGGTGATTCAGAATGTTTTTGTCAGCCGTTGAGGAAAAATAGTTGACCATCTCGGGAGCAAAGTTCCTTAGCCGTTTTTCGTAATTCGCAATATTTATTTATTTACAAGCATTAGAAAAAAAATTAACCAATAGGGACAAATAAATGAATAAATATCTAAAAAATACTATTTATTTATAGTATTTATAGTATTTTTTAAATATTCGTTTATTTATGTTCCCATTGGTCTACTGATTTATTTATTTATTTATTTGTTCCCATTGGTCTATTTTTTTCAAATTTTCGATAAATAAATAAATATTGCAAATTACAAAAAACGGCTGAATAATTTCGTTCCCCAGGTGCTAAACTGTCATTCTTCAACGGCTGACAAAAACATTTTGAATCACCCTGTATATAGGCTGGCAGTGACTCCTCGGTTTCGCCCTCGCTCGGCTCTCGTCGACATAGAAGGCTAGTATATAGCAGTGCTACGCGGCTAATAGTATTATAGTACACCCGCGAGAGACGTTCCGCTACAAACAGCCCCCGTCAACCGAATTAATTTATATTTCCTGTCCTATCGTTGACCCCGCGCGCGGCATCTTCTGGATTTTGGGCACCTTAACCGCGCGAGAATTTATCAGGCGTGTTATTATGCTTAAATGCCTTGCGAGGGTTTGGAGAGATTTTTTTTTTTCGAGGGGGAAGGAGGATTGTGAGTAGCGATGATGAAATTGCTCGGAGAAAAATGATTGGCTGGGCCAATACATTAATTGGTTGACAGAGTTTAGTGGTCTAGGAACAATGAAGCAGAAAGGGCTAATTTAATGTAGGAGGAATCTTGCGATTTTTGGCGAAAATTTTTTTTTTCGATTTAACGAAGTTTTAAAACCCTATCCGATGCAAAATTTCCCGCTGATTCCAAATATGACCGGTTTTCGCCCGAAAAATAAAAAATTCGATGAGAAAAATCCGAAAACAATTTTTCATTTTTTCCCTATTTTGGCACTATACTGAAATCGGTGTAATTTTTCTTTGGATCGATGTAATCGGGATTTTCTTTTTGCATTCGAAAGAAGACTCTTCAACGAAGAGAATGCCGACAGGCGGAATGCGATATCTCGATTTGTCGATTTTTTGCAGATTTTTAAAGTTGACCCTCAGAAATCGCAAATTTTTAGAAGGGGTACCCCTTGCCGTTTTTTTGGCGAGAAAAAAAATTTTCGATTTAACGAAGTTTTAAAACCCTATCCGATGGGAAATTTCCCGCTGATTCCGAAAATCACGGTTATATGCCCGAGAAATTAAAAATTCGAGGAGAAAATCGCGAAAAATGATTTTTCACTTTTTGCGAATTTTAACCCTTCACGAAAATCGATGTCATTTTTTTTTGGATGCATGGAATCTGGATTTTCTTTTTGCATTCGAAAGATAACCCCTTAAGGAAGAGAATGCCACCAGGCGGAACGCGATATCTCGATTTTTCGATTTTTTGCAGATTTTTAAATTTGACCCTCAAAAATCGCAAATTTTTAGAAGGGGTACCCCTTGCCATTTTTTGCAAAATTTGATGAAAAAAAATTTTTCGATTTCGCAAAGTTTAAAAACCCTATCCGATGGGAAATTTTCCGCTGATTCCGAAAATCCCAGTTATATACCCGAGAAATTGAAAATTCGAGGAGAAAATCGCGAAAAATGATTTTTCACTTTTTGCGAATTTTAACCCTTCACTAAAATCGATGTCATTTTTTTATGCATGGAATCTGAACTTTCTTGTTGCATTTGGAGCAGATTGGAGACTGCAAGATATCGAAGATGCGAAAATTCGGAGGTAATGAAATCACGATCGACAGTACCGAAGGCGGTACTGCTGCGGTTTTGTACCGACAAAACCGCGTGTTTGTTGTGTCAGGGCGGATACATCGGCGTGACCGTTCCACTCGACTGGGGCACTTTTACGCCTGCTTTCCGAACTGCTGAATATTCGACGATGCACCGACGGTCGAGATGTGCACACTCGAGCAGATGTACGGCACTCCCTAACTGCTGCGGCCGCCCGACTAACCAGAAGCTCGTCAGGCTCGTCTGCCGCTCGTCATCGTACGCAGAGAACCACGAAGCTCAACTGTGGTGCAGCACTACATAGAAATACACACACACACACAGACAAGCGTAGCATATACATAGAACCAGTGCACGAGATTCGTATAGCGATCACGAATGAGCGCCTCCATTGAGAGCATCGAGCGAGAGCGAGACGAGTCTTTTCATCCCGCAGCCCGAGTGTTTCTCTCTGTGCGCGCGCTTAAATCTCTCGTGGGCTGCGTGAAAGGCTCTCTCGTCGTCCCTTCGCGTACTTCACCGCTGCTGCTCGACTCGCAATATGCGAAGATACCGGCGACGCCGATGCGAACGATTTTCCGACTCATGTTCAGCCATTCCGAAAAAGTTGTGACCGAAAAAAAAAGACCAAAAACGTCGTGACAGTCATTTCCCATCTATACAGACGCCCGGCGGTCATTTCCCGTCGATATAGAGGTCTCTATACTCAATTTGACGAAGATATTAAGATTTTTCGATTTTTTGCAGATTTTTAAAGTTGGCCCTCAAAAATCGCAAATTTTTGGAAGGGGTACCCCCTGCCGTTTTTTTGGCGAAAAAAATAATGAAATAATGAAATAATGAATTTTACAAAAATAATGAATTTTACAATTGTCATGAAATCGAAAAATATTGTTACCAAAAAAAAATGACCGAAACAATCGTGACGGTCATTCCCCATCTATATAGGTGTCCCTGTCAGGCTGGTCACGTCAGGTGACGAAAGTAATAGGTAGTGACCGTCATTTTTACATAGAAAATTATTTGAAACGAAATTTACGTCACGTGACGGTCAGGTGACTGACGCGAACTCAAAATGACGGTCATTTCGTATCTCTGTGTGAAACACGCGAATTCCTCGTTTCGCGACTCCGACGATAACGCAGAGAGCTCGGCGAGTCTCAGAGGGCGCGACGATCGCGCAGTGAACTCAGAAACGGCGGACAGAGGCAGAGACAGAGGCAGAGTCGCCTCGAGGCGAGCGAATTTACGATCGAATAATTGTAAGCGCGCGTGCTCCTACACTCGGGCCGCTCTTTTTTCCCCCCTTCGGTGGCCACCGATACACAACCCGCGTATCAAGCGGCTACCGAACGCGAGCTCGCCGTGGATTTCTGATGAGCGGGTTATTAAACCGGTTCTCACAGAGGGCATCTCGATAGCGAGAAAGAGAAGAAGCGATGGAAATGGCAGAGAGAAAGAGAGACAGATAGATAGATAGATAGATAGAGAAAGAGAGAGAAGGAGCGCGAGTGGAATCGGCAATGGCAGCTAGAGCCATATTCCTCACGATCGCGTTAAAATACTCGCGAGCGTTAGATATTCGAGCCGCAGCGCTGCGCGATATTGGAGATGATATATCTGTCGTAATGGCGCGCACACCGCTGGCCGGGGCGAACGACTCTCCGGCGGATCCCGGAATTTTACTGCCTCTCAGATGTTTTGATTACGCGGAGATTACCATAGCGAAATAGTGTAACAGGTAATAAATTGTTTGTTAGATGTGTGTGTGTGTATTTTTTTTTTTTTTTTTCATCGTTCTGCTGTATTGACCCTCGTTTTTCAGGTCCACGAGCCGGTTCAGGGTCCGGTCTTATCGATTGCAACTAACTGGAGTCTCAAAAAAAAAGGAAAAGGAAATTCAATTACTCGATATTTGCAAAAATGTCAAAAATAATTGAATAATAAAAATCGATATATCGAAGGAACGTTTAATCGAGAAATGAAAAAAATAAAACTGTGTCGCACAGTGATTTTTTTCGTTATTTTTGTTGTCCCTCTCAGCGTCGGAAATTTATAAATAATTAAATAATAGAAATCGATAGGAATATCGAAGGAACGTTTAATCGAGAAATGAAAAAATAAAACTGTGTCGCACAGCGATTATTTCATAATTTTTGTTGTCCTCAGTGCCGAGATTTTCAGCCAGGTCAATTTTTGACAACCGCGAAAAAAAGTTGCGGAAAACCCAGAGCTGAACTCCGCTGAACCAAAGAGACGACCGACGGCGCAAAAGGTTACATTGTGATCCCGTTGACCGCCGCCTTTCTCTCTCTCTCCTCGTCGCTCTTCCACTTTCAGAGAGATTACAGAGGTTTTTGCGGCTCTTTAGTGGGAAACGATGTAAACTCGACGCCCCGCTCGTCGTTGTCCTCCTCGTCGTCGTCGTCGTCCTTCGTGGTGAGACAGACACGACCCGAGATCCCATCTCTCTTTATGCTTCTCCGCTCACGTCGAGTATAGATAATTCCAACTCCTGCCGATGTCGCCCACGTTGCGCGCGTAACGTATTATTTAGGGAGGTATTGCCAGCCGGTCCATGATACCCAGAATGCATTGCGCGGCTCCAATAGCGACAACATTCACGGCGCACAAAAAAAAACGAAGCGTGCTGATGCGAGCGAACTTACCGACATATAATTCGCGCCAACGCAAATTGATTTAAGAATAATTATACATTTAATAATAAGCAAATTATAGGATCAATTTTAAAAAGTACGTTTTTCGAAGTAACGAACAGCTGACATCTGTGGCTAGGTACGCGAATAAACGATATCCCGGCTTTCGCCGGAATTATTGCAATTAATGACGGCAACGGACCTCATTACTTTTCCGTAGACGAAACGCGTGACTAAATTCTTTTTAAAAGAATAAAAAATCAATTTGCGTTGGCGCGAAATACATGTCGGTAAGTTCGCTCGCATCAGCCACGCTTCTTTTTTTTTGTGCGCCGTGAATGTTGTCACTATTGGAGCCGCGCAATGCATTCTGGGTATCCTGGACTGGCTGTCTATACCTCCCTAAATAATATCTTTCGGCGATTCTCAACGTAGTACAGGATTGCGCGCGTTTGCGCTTCTCTGCGTCGACGACCGACGGCCCTTGACGCCCGACGCCTGCGGTGCGAGATCGCTACTTAACCCACGGACTCTCCCCCCCCCCCCCCCCCCCATCCTCGATACCTTTTTGTACGTTTAAACGTCGTCGTCGTCGTCGACGCCCGCCCGGTCCTCTCTCCCGTGCCTTAACGCTTCGGCGAACTTATTCACGTGCGGAGAGCCGCGACAGAGTCCCACCGGGAAAGCTTCAACATCGCTGCGCGCAGCTTTCACGAAAAACCAACGAGAGATCCGCGCCCGCCTCTCGTTTAGCGCTGTGGTTGGGCGCATAGGGATATTATTGTGTGTGTTTGTGTGTCTGTGTGTGTGTATAGCGAGACGGAACACTATGCGGCATTGTAGCAGCCACCGCAGAAATATAGGGCGTGCGCACTCAACGCTCCTGTCGCAACTTCACTTCCCACGCGTCGGCGCACCGGAAAATTACTTCTCTCTGCATTATTAAAAGAAAAAAGTATTAGGGTAGACAAGTTGTGGCCATTTTCGCTATAATATTTCAAAATATTGTTTTCCTGTATTTTCAAACTTGGAAAGTATCCATACAAGTTAACAAGATTGTCCATAAAATTTTGTTTCGACTTAACGATACAAATAATTTTGTCATTTCAAAGCCGATGGCCACAACTGGCCCAAAGGTGGCCAAAACCGGCACACCCTACTATTATTAAGGACCCTGGTTAAACGATCCGATTTGAACCAATAAAACGGACAAAAATCCAATTGAAAACTATTAGAACCGATTATTTTTCAATCGGAATTTCGTCCATTTGATCGGTTTCTATATATTTTTATCGGAATTTCTAAGCAGGGGAGGTCCTTCTTCTACGCGACTTAATCCTTCCTACTCGAAAAACTTACACCAAAAATTGGCAATTGTAAAGTTGTAATTGTAAAAAGCGACAAATAATGAGGAAACAATTTCGGTTCTGTTTCGTTTATTTTTATCTATGTCTGTGTGTGTGTGGTATATATAGGCAATAGTGCAGGAAGGTGTGAGCTGCGGAATGCTGAGTGGAGGGGCGACGTTGAGGAGTCGAGAGGAGGGGGAGGGGGGAAGCATCCAGCATCGAGGAAGCAAGCTTTTAGGCAGCATTAACCGTGGCCTCACGCTCCGTCGCTCGTCATCTCTTCTCGCGTTAACGCGAAGAGCTATACGTGAAACGCTCCGCTTCTTTCCTCTTACTCGAGCTGTCGCGGCCTTTCCCTCTCGATGTAGTATATATAGCGAGAGCGCTCTCTGCGAGATACGACGGCCGATGTCCCGATAACCCGAAAATTACACACACTCCCTTTTCCACTTCTGGATCATTTATTTTCGTTAAGGTCCATTGGCCATTGGCATTCTTAATGAAATCCATTAAAAATCTTTATTCACGAAACGGACATTAAATAAAAATAAAAATTTCACGAGGCAAGATGAAAAATGATTTTGAGAAAAAAATAAAATAAAAATAAAAAGTGGTTTTCTCCGCGAAAAGTCACGGGGTCAAGGTCATCGCGGGCACCACGCGTCGTCGAATAAACGAGTTAATGGCAACCGTGTTTATGGGTAAAACGGAGAGTCAGCCGAGGAAGAAGAGTAGGAGGAGGAGAAGGAGATGGAGGAGAGATGGAGGAGGGGAGAGAGAGGAACCGAAACGAGGCGCGCGGTGGAGATGAGAGTCCCAGTGGCACAATCGTTAATTAAGGGGTGAGGACTCCCGAGAGGCAGGGGTCGCGAGATACACTCATAAATATTTCCCGCAAACGTATACACGAAAGATATACAAAAAAAGCAACACGAAAAAAAGAGCTCAAAAAAAAGCAACAACGATAAGCGCAAAAAAAAGCCGAGAGACACCGTGGAGTGGAGGGGAGGGAGGGGCGGAGGGAGGAGGGAGGGGAGGGGGGAGTTTATATGCGCATGCGTCGGACGGAGACGGAGGCCGCGTTATATATATAGAACCCGGGTAATATATATACGCGCGAATGAAAAGGAGATCGCCGGTCCGGCGGCGCGAAGAAACGCTCGAAGGAGACGAAGCGGAGAGGAGAAGAAGGTGCGATTCGCCTCTCATCTGTTCGTTGCTGCCGCTCTGCCGCAACGCGCGCGACGAATATTCCGAAGAAGTACAGTCGCGATAGGAAATCCTTCACTACTGATTAGAAAATCCCAATTCTCGACCTTTTTTATTTTTGTTCCGGGTTC
This sequence comes from Itoplectis maculator, assembly GCA_964034905.1. Taxonomy (NCBI): domain Eukaryota; kingdom Metazoa; phylum Arthropoda; class Insecta; order Hymenoptera; family Ichneumonidae; genus Itoplectis; species Itoplectis maculator. Next base: position 645,501 of record OZ035853.1, on the reverse strand, counting down.
TCTGTATCCTTTGTCACGTGATCGGCCACGCCCCCTTTTGCCGACAAATCCGAATATTCTCGGTGTGGAGTGCTTGTCTGTATAACTGTGATGCGCATGCGCGCACTAACTCGACCGTATAACTAATGCGCATGCGCGCATCTAACTCGACTGTATAACTGTGATGCGCAGGCGCTCACTAACTCTACTGTATAACTGTGATGCGCATGCGCTCACTAACTCGACGGTACAACTGTGATGCGCATGCGCGCGCGCGAGAGCAGCGCCGCGTCGCTGTTACGCGCGGCCCCTCGGGGCCCGTATCGTGAAACGAAAATGGGCCCCTCGGTGCTGCTGCTGATGCTGCTGCTGCTGCTGCTGATGCTGCTGCTGCTGCTGCTGCTGCTGCTGGCACAGAAGATGACACATGGGTTGGCGAGGTATATATGCGCGGTGCGGTCCCGGCGAGTCCGAGGATGCTCGATGCGCGCGCCGTCTCTTTCTCGAGCGAGGCAAACGTGGAAACATATATATAGCGAGCCACAAGTTCTCCGCCAGTCAACCGTCTCTCTCTTACTCCTCCTCCTTCTCCCTCCCCCCCCCTCCCCCCGCCGACGCCGCTGCCGCTGCGGCTGCGCGAGAGCACAGTAGCGGCAAATACCCATAAATATAAAATATGTCCCGGCCTTTCACCCTTTCACACTAACACCCGGGAGACTCTCCCGTATCGGGCCAGCCAGTACCTAGGTATACCCGCGGCGACTCTCCGGCTCTCTCGCTGTAATATATATCAATAGCACTGCCCACCGCGCGCACACAAACACATATATATCAATATATATACACACACACACACTTTGTGAGATTGTACGACGACGACGACGACGAAGGTGAACTCTCTGGGTTGGAATACGCGTCCCGAGAAAATTGGACGATATGGGGGAGGCGCGTTCCGTACCTAACCTCAACACCTTTGTGTACGACATTCCTCGCCTTCCTGACTCGCGACCGCGCGACTCTCTCGTCTCTCACTCGTCGAACGTTCTTTCCCCGCGGAATCGAAATAACGAATGACCAAAAAGGCGAATGGCCAAAATAGCGAATTTAAAACTAACGAACCTTTAAATCTAGAATAATCATCATAATCTCCGTCACATTCAAAGGAATAAATCAAAAAAATTAAATGGAATAAAAAAATCGTCGGATAGGTCATTCAGTGAATTGAAATGCATTTGTTAAAAAAATCAACGTGCAATTGTGGGGAAAAAATAATTTGAAAAATAAAATAATAAAAATGACTACTAATGGTACATCGACCCTATATTGCATAATACATTCGGGACATCGGTGTCGTGTTCTCCCTGCGAATTTTTACGCACTTCGGGATTTGCGGATTCGACGGTGACATTGATTTACGAAATACGTAATTTGGAATAATCGAAAGCGATGCAATTTCCGTTCGTCCGGAGACGCCTCGATCAGCTGCTTCTGCTGCTGATGCTGCTCGAGTAAAACGAGCGTACATTCTCCGCGCCGAGAGTGACAACGAAAGTCGTCGTCGTCGCGGCGACGACGACGATCGGTAGTCGAGATTTTCTCTCGCATCGCGGAGCAAATCAATCTCCGGCCTCCTAACACGGCAGCTACTACATCTCGCCGCGCGCGTCGATCGGACGCCGAGATATATATATATATATCCTATCTCCGCGGTAATTCGATCCGAGCCTTAATTACATTTCTATTGACGGAGGTATGCGAGATCCGTGATGGTATAATATATGTATATACAGATATATCTATATACACCGCAGAGCGGTTCGCGAGTTCTCCAATCAAGAGGCTCGAGCACGCTCGACCGAATCCGACGTCTGCTACCGCTCCCGATGTATGACATTGTGACACACGCGAGAGAGGCCGCGCTATACAGGGTGATTCAGAATGTTTTTGTCAGACGTTGAGGAAAAATAGTTGACCATCTCGGAAACAAAGTTACTTAGCCGTTTTTCGTAATTCGCAATATCTATTTATTTACAAGCATTAGAAAAAAATTAACCAATGGGGACAAATAAATGAATAAATATTTAAAAAATACTATTTATATATAGTATTTATAGTATTTTTTAAATATTCGTTTATTTATGTTCCCATTGATCTACTGGTTCATTTATTTACTTATTTGTTCCCATTGGTCTATTTTTTCCAAATTTTCAATAAATAAATAAATATTGTAAATTACAAAAAAACGGCCAAATAATTTCATTCCTGAGGTGCTGAACTATCATTCTTCAACGGCTGACAAAAACATTCTGAATCACCCTGTATATGCGTCTGTTTGCGCGTATAATAAGCGGACCGGGAGGTGACTAAGAAAGACCACGAAATCATGTACGAGTCACTGTAATGCCGCGCGCGAGCGCGAACCGAGAGCTAGATCGAGTGTCGAAACTAGTTGGCTGCGCTCGCTGTATTATACATCATACGAGGATTAGTAAATCTCCCTCTGTCTATCTTTCTCTCTCGCTCTATCTCTGTCGTCACTATTGGAGCCGCGCAATGCATTCTGGGTATCCTGGACCGGCTGTCCATACCTCCCTAAATAATAATAGAAAACTGCAAGCCGCACGCTTCATTCGCTCTCCGCGAGCAGAAGACGCTGCCGCTGCCGCCTCCAACGACGACGACGTCGACGTACGCGAGGACGACATCGAGGACGACGACGACGAAGAAAACCCGTTCTCATTATTATACTTTCGTATTTCGTATTCAAACGTGGCGAGTAGCGAGAAAGAGCGAGGTCCACATGTGTAGTATATATATACATGTGTGTATATTTCTGTCTCTGTCTTTCACTCGAATATATATTCCCGCCTCGATTCCTCTCCACCTCAGCGACTACCGACCGCGAAGCAGCGCAATCCTCGCCACTGATGCTGCTGCTTCGCTCCCGCTGCCTTCGGTATAGATATAGCGGTATAAAAATCTCTATAAAAAGTTGAAAAGTGCCGCCGCCAGAGTTGAGGGGCGACAATGGATGAAATATGCCGCTACGCGCTTCTCGTCGACCCTACTGGAAGTTTTAACGTGTGTTCTCTCTCTCTCTCTTCTCTCTTCTCTCTCTTCGAGTTCTCTCTCTTCGAGGTCTCTCTCTCTCTCTTTCCTCTTTTGCTCGCACTCGGTCCTCGTCTTCGCTGTCCGTGAGCTCGCTCCTCGAGCAGCCCGGTTGCCTTTTACACCTGCAACGGTCACTCGCACCAACGCCGAGAAGAGGAGCCCGAGAGGTGACGCAGGACGAGGGAGGAGCACAGCACAAGACCCGAAAGCGCGTTCACACAACACACACGCGACACACACGCGAGTTTCTTATAATTTGACCCGAGTCAGTGGCGCGCGCTCGCTGCACCTAACCGCGCGAGGAGAGATACGTATGAGATACACACAGTGGAAAAAAAAAGAGGGCCGCCGCGGAGATGCCACGCAGTCTACTCTGCTCGGAGAGAGAGAGAGAAATAAGAGAGAAGGAGAGAGAGAAAGGGAGAGAGTCGGACGACCCCGGCGAGATATCGTTTTGGGCTCTTTCCGGATGACTTACCACCGATATAACAGCTCCAGGAGGCGGAGAAGAGAGCGAAAGAGAGAGGACAAAAAAAGAGAGAGAGAGTGAGAGAGAGAATAAAAAGAGAGAGAGAGAGGTGAATGGAGAGACAGGAGAATACAAATGAAAATATTAGAGTCCAATCGCCGGAGAACTGTTTCTGAAATAGATCCACGAAATTCCTGAGAAGGTTAACCGGGAATGCGGATGCGGCGAGAGCGCGACCCAAACGTGTAGCGATGTTGGAGGAAAAAAAGGGCGTGAGCACGCGATCGCAGCGAGAAATATGTGTTCCAGGTGCTTCTGCTGCTTCTGCTGCTGCTGAGCAGCCGAGAATCGCCGACGGCGATCGACGAGAGGACACTGAGAGAATTATATGCGCGCGGTGTTCACGGAAGCCAAAATATGGCAGATTTTTTTTTCTTCACTCCGCTGAAATAACCTCATTTTGGGGCGAGCGGAAAGTCGCTCATTTCTAACCTGTGACGAGGACGCATGCGCAGTCCGGTTTCATTACCTCCCCCGGAACGTAATCGGCACATTTTTGCCCACGGGCAGTAATGTTATCTGTACTGCGCATGCGTCGAGTCACACGTTAGAAACGAGCGACTTTTCGTCCGTGTTGCACGCACTAATGGTACATCTATCCAACCAATCACGACGACTTTCAAAGTGACAATAAAAATAACGTTTAATCGAATTCGTTTTTTGCACAAAAGTAACTTTCGGAAATTGTTAAAATATCCGTCGAAATGGACAAACTCAAAAAATGTGATAGTTGCTTTTTCGTCGCTGGAAACAATTATTTACTGTCAAAATAATTCAACTGTCAAAAGAGTCATTATGACGGTAATTTATTGGTTCTGGCGACGAAAAAGCAACCGTAACATTTTTTCTTTTGGTTATTTCGAAGGTCGTTTTGACCATTTCGAACGTTTTTTCTGTACATCTTTCGTTGAGCTTATTTTTATGGTCACTGACCATTTTTTTTAGGGAAAAATGAAAGTTATTGGGATTGCTACGGTACCCTATCCTTTCGGCACCTTCAGCCGCCGCACGAAATTTCCTGCGCATCGCTTTGCGTTTTGCGCACCGCTGTACAGCAAAGCAAAATTCTCGGTGCACCGATTGACCGAGTGCGGCGCGTGCAAAACGTTGTCCACCGGTCGGTGTTCGGTGTATTCGACGAGATCGCTACGAGCGACGAGAGAGAAGAGGCGTAAGCCGCCAGGCTTCCCGGTGGCCCGCCCGTCGTGAGGGGAAAAACTCCGCGAAGGCTGCGACGACCGCTGTTTTCGGCCGCGACAATGAAACTGATTATTAGCCCGGCCGGGGGGTCCTCTCGCCGCCGTCGCGCGCGTCCCCGGCGTCGACCGGCACATTCCGCTCTCGCACTCAGTCGACGCACTAGCTGCGCGCGTATTGTGTCGTCTGCCCGAACCGGGCCAATGGGACGTGACCGTAGCGCAGCGTGTCGCACTACCGTCGCCGCAGCCGCCGCCGCGTGCGGCGTTTCGGCGCAACTCGCTTCGCCAATTTGCGGTCTACGAATGTGCAGTAATCGTCGGTGACCATTTCTGACCATCACTGTGCAACTGTACAGATGCCTTTTTTTAGCGTCACTGTGCTACTATATAGATGTGGATGACCATTTCTGACCGTCACTGTGCAACTATATACATGTGCATGACCATTTGTGACTGTCAGTGTGCAACTATATAGATGTGCATGACCATTTGTGACCATCACTGTGCAACTATATAGATGTGGATGACCATTTGTGACCATCACTGGGCAACTATATACATGTGGATGACCATTTGTGACTGTCAGTGTGCAACTATATAGATGTGCATGACCATTTTGTGACCGTCACTGTGCAACTATATAGATGTGCATGACCATTTGTGACCGTCAGTGTGCAACTAAAATAGATGTACCATTAGTGGCCACTGTACCTATTGTGGCCATTTTTATTATTTTCTGTAAATTATTTTTTCCTCACAATTACACGTTGATTTTTTTTAACGAATGCATTTCAATTCACTGAATGACCTACCCGACGATTTTTTATTCGATTACAATTTTTGCTTTATTCCTTTGAATGTGATGGTAATATCACTCGATGATGATACATTCGAAAAAAGACGTTACAATCTCCGATCTAATCGCTTGTCCAATCACCGCGCGTGGCGACTAAGACAAAGGGCTCTCATTGGCCGGCGCGCGCGAGCCTATCGCCTGTCGCAGCGCTCCTATCGTTCAGCGTCGTGTGTGTCGTACGTCGTCGGTCGCCGTCGTCGCCGCGCGATGAGTGAAGACGAAGAAGAAGCGAGAAAGGGAAAACAAAGGACCCTCTGGCGTCGTTGCCAAACGCCGGCAAAATTCGACAGTCTTATAGCGTCGCCTGATGGTTCGTGTTTGGGGCGACGAAGCGGGATGGATGCATTATCGACGCTTGGCTGTCATCGGGGAACGAGTGTAAGAAGGTCTTCGACGCGATGCTCGCGTTTTCGAATGATTTGAGAGACGCGATAATATTATCGAGCTTTTGTCGCGAAATAAATCAGTGCGCGCGCTGATTTAGAGGGCGACAGCCTCGTCGCTCTTTGTCTCTCTCTTCGTTCAACGCGAGAAATTATATCCCTGCTGTCGTCGGTGACGTCGTCGTTGACACGCGCACGCGCGCCTCCGTGACGCGCGCGCGCGGTCGTAAATCATCGCAATAACAGACGCGCATCAGGCCGGACTAATTTATGACCGCATTGTAAAGCTCGACGAGGAGGCCCCGACGACAACGACCACAGGCGGGAGCCATGCTTCGGGACGGCAATCGCTCTGCGACGGTGGCGCGCAAAATCACCTGGCGCTACCGGCGGCCGAGGATTCTGCTGCTTTCAACCCCTGAAAATCACCGCTGTGCGTTTCCCCGACGATTTCCTCGTAATTTACAACGCCCGGCATTGTCGATAATTGGCCGCGTGACAGTATCGACCGCGATGGCCATTGCCGGGCGACAGGTACAACGTCAGGAAATGTTAGGCGCGCGTTTACAGCGATTCCCCATTGTTCGCAATCCGGTGTTCGACACTTTTACGTCTCGCGAGTCGGTTGAGTGAATTGCAGTCGGCGATTGAGATGACAGTCTGAGATTGAAACAGCGTTTCGACTAATTTGAGGTTACGTTCGCTGAGGAGTTTCGCTCTTTCGCGCAATTTTTTTTTCCTCAGAGAAAATAATAATAATAATAATAATAATAATAATAATAATAATAATAATAATAATAATAATAATAATAACAACAATTGTTGAAATAATTGTTTTTCCAAATTCGCGAATTTTTCCTTTTTTTTTCTTACAGAAACAATAATTATTGTTTCTGTAAGAAAATTTGTAAGAAAAAAAGGAAAAATTCGTGATCTCGAATTTGGAAAAACAATTATTTCAACAATTGTTTTTATTATTATTATTATTTTCTTTATGAGGAAAAAAAAATTGTTTTTCCAAATTCGAGGTCACGAATTTTTCCTTTTTTTTTTCTTACAGAAATAATAAAAATAATTGTTGAAATAATTGTTTTTCCAAATTCGACGTAACGAATTTTTCCTTTTTTCTTTTTCTTACAGATTGAAGCGTTTCAATTCCGAGTCACCGAAGAAAAAAAAGGGGTTCCGGGGAATGCTGCGCGAGGTGATACAGCCGCAGCGATAGCTGACTCACTGATCCAAGAGCCTCCTTCGCAGCTGGGTACGCGTCGACCGTCGCAAGGATAGCTACGTAGTATTATATTTTGTTCGTTGCAGTAGGTGCGAGGCGAAGAGCGCAGCGCGATCCCGAATTCTCCGTTCGTCTCTTTCTCCGGCGGCTCGGACGTGTCGAGCCGAATACACGCGACGGACACATCGGACGCGTTCGCTCGGTCGGATTGACCTGACCCCGTCGCATCAGCAGGATGCACGCCGCACTCTTGTCTCGCTTTTTTGTCCGTCTCTTTCTCTCTCTCTTCGCCTCTCGCTTCGCCTCTCGCTTCGCCTCCCTCTTTGCCTCTCTCTTCGCCTCTCCAGCAGCCACCGCCGTTGCTCTATCTATCCGAATGACGTCTTCATGTCTGCCTCGCCGCGGGACATTCCTTGTCCTTTCATTGTCCCGAGAGCTGTATTCGCCGCTGTCCAACGTTCGTTCTCGCTGCACTCACACACAGAGGAACGTTGTACGTACGTTTGGACGAGCTTCGCGGGGCGCGAGATATGTCCGAATGCTATAAATACGACAGTCTGCGCTGCCCCCGCGGGATATCTCCAAATTCCCCCTCGACACCCCCCTTCTCCCCTCTCGTTCCCCCAGGGGAGCCTCTTCTCTCCCGCCTCCTACATTGCCAATTTTAATTTTCGCTGCGGTCACTTTTCTCGGGAAGCGAATTGGACATTGTTACACGATCCAAATAATTATGAATTCTAGGAGAAATTGTGTATTCTACGAGGTAAATGTTTTTTTTACTGAAATTTGGGCGTGTTGTAATTTTATTTTATTTTTATTTTTTTTTTTTTTTCAGATTCGACAGTGCAACAATTATTGTCGGGGAACGAAATCCTCAAATCAGCGAAGCGACGCCGGGGAGCTGCCTCTCCTTTTCCGCCTCCTCCCTCGCCAATTTTAATTTTCGCTGCGGTCACTTTTTGGGAAGTGAATTGGACACTGGTACATAAACCAAATAAGTACGAGTTTTAGGAGAAATTGTGTATTTAACGAGGAAAATGTATTTTTTGCTGAAATTTGTGCGTGTAGAAATTTTATTAATTTTATCTATTTCAGATTCGACAGTGAGACAATTCGCCGAGGGTTTCTTTTCTCGAAAAGCGAATTGGACATTGGTACACGATCCAAATAATTACGAATTCTAGGAGAAATTATTCCTTTAACGTGATAATTTTTTTCGTTGCTGAAATTTGTGCGTGTAGTAATTTTATTATTTTTTTTAGATTCGGCAGTGAGACAATTCACCGAGGAACAGAATCCCCAAATCAGCGAGCACGCGCGAACCTCGTCGAGCAACGCCCGACGGATTCCACGTTGCGACAAGATGGAAAATGAGCGATTAGCCGAGGTGACGGGGCACTAGCGGCGAACCTCTGAGCATTTTTGTAGCTCGTTTGCGCGACGTTAGTAACACGGCAGCAAACTACCGAGTGTCGGTGATAGACGAGCGCGAGAAACGATGAATAGAAGACGAGAGAATGATCGCGAGGCGAACGAGCGTTCGCGCGTGTTTCGACTGTCTTTTTCTCTCTCTCTACGTCTCTCTGACTGTTGCGGTGCGATTGTACCGCTCGTCGCGCGACGACGATAGGGTACATGTACCGTTTGTGGCCGCTGTACCGATTGTGGCCATTTTTATCATTTTATTCTTCATACTATTTTTCTCCCATAACTGCATCTCAATTTTTCAAACAAATTCACATAAATTCGCGGAATGATCCAAGTCGATATTTTTTTTATTAAATGTATAGTTTTATTGCTTTGATTGTGATGGCCACAATCTAAGGTGGCCAAAAACGGTACGTCTACCCTACAACAGCACCGCACGCGGCGGCAGCCGGTCGCCCGAATAGCGCGAACAACGCGACTCGTGTAACGCGGCAAATACCGGAGGCTCGCGAGCAGTTGTTAATTGGCTTCGGTAACAATTAATCTAACAAGCTCGCGTAAGTTGCGGCGTCCTCGCTTCGTACTTGCCCCCCCCCCTCCCCCCTTTGCGGCGCCACGGAAGAGAGGACGAGAAATGTCCCGCGCCGTCGACCCCCCTCGAATTATCCCTCCCCCCTTCCGCCCCCCGTTTGTTCTAACATTCCACTTGCGCAACAATCGCCGACAATTCTCTCCGCGAACCCTCTGACATATTTATGTTCGATTGCGCGAATCTCGTTCTCAATTAAAACCGCGAGATTTCCGCAAGCGCCGAGGAATCCTCATTAGTCTCGAGACGGATCGCTTATTATTCGCGAGATTAATTGTCGAATAGTTTTTTTTGTTATTTTCACTCACTTTTTAATTTTAATTACTTTCACACGTTGGGTTCATTGGAATTGAAATTTTGTGAGAATTTCGTTTGAACTATCTATGTTAATTAAATCAATGAGTGAGAGGCAAGAAAATATGTTATTAAATCAATGTTAAATGCGGTAGTAAGAATAATAATAGATTTAATCAATGATATTTTTGTTAATACTCTGCTTGGTTCTTTTTTTTATTTTATTTAAAGTCGCCTCATCTGAGGTTATTAGCGACTTGGTTCTGTTTCTCCTGTTTCCTGCGATATTTGCCTCTCGCGCCGAAATCAATGCAATTTCACGTGGCACCGAAGAGGCAAAAACAAAATACATAATAAGCTCGGGGCTTCTCACTCCATTCGGAATTCCGAGAATCGCGAGTTGTGTATCTATCGAATGTGGAGTACTACGAAGGCACAACGACGTCGCTCTCTCGTACACGATTCGATTCAATGGAATTGTGTGTACACTCTACGCGTTATATCGTAAATCGCGACGATCATTACAACGCGTTTATTATCGTCAATTTATCGTTCAAATTGTAATGTGGAAGACGAACTTTCTTAGACACGTTTCACATAGACATTTGTGTATAAAACATATTTTCCAAAATATTTTTAGACTCCGCTGTATTAAATTAAATTGCGAAAAATGTTTATACTCCGCTGTATTAAATTAAATTGCAAAAAAATTTTAGACCCCGCTGTATTAAATTAAATTGCAAAAAATTTTTAGACTCCGCTGTATTAAATTAAATTGCTAAAAATTTTTATACTCCGCTGTATTAAATTAAATTGCGAAAAATTTTTAGACTCCGCTGTATTAAATTAAATTGCAAAAAATTTTAGACTCCGCTGTATTAAATTAAATTGCAAAAAATGTTAGACTCCGCTGTATTATATTAAATTGCAAAAAATGTTTAGACTCCGCTGTATTAAATTAAATTGCAAAAAATTTTTATACTCCGCTGTATTAAATTAAATTGCAAAAAATTTTTATACTCCGCTGTATTAAATTAAATTGCGAAAAATATATCAAAACTAGAATTAAAAAAAATTCCCAGACCACTGAAATTTTTGTTAATTCGATTACGAAATTTTTTACTGACTAAAAGACAACGACTCACCTTCACCAATCGCTTTCTCCTCGTCGGGAGTATCTTCCACAGGGTTAACAAATATTCTCGTGACCGCGAAAGCAGCCTCCTCAATAATATTCCTGTCTGGCACGTGCGGCTCCTCTTCTCCCTTCTCTCTCTTCGTTACTTAGCTCCGAAAGGTCCTGGAGCTTCTTCGCAAAAATGTCTCACCCGAAAATGGTACCTCGTCGAATTCTCGCCGTGCGATCCTCTTCGTCCCTTATCCTCCAATCCTCTCCTCCAACGATTCCAAATCAGCGGCAAAAATCCCAAAGTTCCCGGCAAACTTTTTCCCCACAACTTTTTCTCTATACCCGTTCGAGAAAAAAAAAAAATCAAAATTTCACTCGCTACTAATTTTCGTGTCACACGCGCGCGCGTTTTTTCTGTCTCTCTCTCTTTCGAAAAAATTCGGTGATTAAAACGGAAAAGAGGTGTAAACGACTCTGTCCGGCGTTTACAGAGGTCTTTACGGTTCGTTCACGGAGAGAATGGTAAACGACGTTCGGTACATCCGTGCGAGCGAAAATCGTGGAACGGACAAGCCGAGTGTACTCTCTCCTCTCAATGGGATATCCCGGGCCCACGAAATCGACTTCCCCTCTCTTTCTCACTCACTCTCTGTCCTTCTCTGTCCCTCTTCGTCTCGCCCAAAGCGTCGATATCCTCGTTACTCAATGCCCGAGTCAAAGGACTCGATAGCGTAGCATCTACTATCTATATCTCATTTGCTTCTCTCACTCTCCGTCTCTCTCTGTCTTCCTCACTTCCCCTCTTCCCCTCTTCTGTCTCTCTCACTCTCTCTCACTTCCCTCTCCGTCGTATCTACGATATCCTAGACTCTTCCTCCCTCTCCTCCCCCCTTTGTTCTCAACGCTGCTCGTCACTGCCTCTTCGTCGTCGCTGATACGTCGAAAACTCTCAACACGCACGCGCGTCGCGCACACAACTTCGTAACAAGCGCGCAGATACGAAAACCGGCGACGCTCGCTACGTAAACACGATATATGTCTCGAGTCGCTTCAACGGCGACGCCGATCGTCGATTGTCGTTGCGAAAACTGTCGATGAACTTGGGTAACACGACGAGAACGCTGTTCGCGTCACACACGTGGCACGATATGCATATTATATATGTATATGTGTATCATATATATGTACACATATGTGTCTATTATATATATCTATTATGTATAACGTATATGCGCGACGCGTTGGATTTTGGACGCGATGGCAGCAGCGAGAACGCCGAAAAACCCGTGTTGCGTGTTGCCCGGCGCGCTTTCGCTCTCGAACGTATCGCCGCGGCGGCTGCTGCTGCTGCTGATGCGCGCGATGCCTGCTGCCTCTGCTCCTCTACGGCTCCGCGTTTCCTGGTACCGCCGCGTTTAGCGCTGCTGCTGCTGCTGCTGCTGCCGCCGGCCGCCGCTTCGCCCGGCGCGACGAGATCCTGCCGAGCGATCGGCTTCCCCCCCTCCCAACCCCCTCTCCTTCCGCCCTCCTGCCCCCCTCACTGACTCCTTCTGCGCGCGCGCGGTAGTTGCGTGCGGTTGACGCGCGCGGATCGTATCCCCCCTCCACTCCCCTCCGCATTCGCGCTGCTGGTATCGCTCGCTCGACTCCCCTCTCCCCCCTTCCCCTCCCCTTCGCCATATCCGCGGGTTTGTCCCCCCCTCACCCCTCTCTACAGCGATCCTTCGATAGAACGCGACTGGAGGGTGAAATCAGGGGACACGCGCCGAGACGGAGGCAATTCGGGTCAGCGAATGTGGATCGTCTTCGTTGTTGCACGGAGAGAAAAAAATGTGGAAGCGCTATACTTTTGTGGCAGTTGAGAAACATTCCGGAATTTCGGCGATTTTTTCCTAACTCGTAGACATGTAGATTACATTTTCTATCGCATATTCCTACAAGTATCGGAAAAATCGCCAGAATTCCGGAATGTTTCGAAATTGCCAAATGAGTATAGTGATTTAGCAGCCTTTTTCCAGGACTGAGATGTTATCCAATTTTTCGATTTTGTAATTGAGTTAATTTGCTCGATCTCAGTGAACATACACAACCTGATTTCTATCAACAACAACAAAATCCTCTCACCCATATCCGATATAGCGAGTAATTAAATTCCTCAAACAACGATTTACGATAACGTTATGATTCATACGTGCAGCGGCAATTAAATGAATAATGTATCGGCCAACATGACGTCTGCAATTAGGATTAACATCACAATGACCGGTAAGTGCCGACGAGTCAACACCGTCGCGTCGTGAATAATAGCTCAAATGATTCGGGCAAACGGCGACGTTTGTGTTCTACCCTCTCTGTCTACGAAACTCAGTTACAAGTACCTCACTTGTAACTGTGTTTCCTTCACATACAGAACTTGTTAATTAATCGATCTGTTTCGAGTCTTCCGCTTCACAAAAAAAAAAGAAAAAAAAAAGACAAAAAAATTCCCCCAAATATTACAAATATTACTTAGATGACCCGTTTTGCCCCTCAACCTCCCCCCTCCCCCTTCCCCCTTCCTCCTTCCTCCTCCCGTCTCGTAGCCAGTGCGGTCGAGCGAGTAGGGAGAGCGGAGGCTCGAGCGATCGAACCGGCGCCGCCGGAGTGGGATGCTGCGCGCGGTTCGCGATCGCGGATCCTGTGGCCCGGGCCGCAAAGTGGGGGGAGAGGGGGGGGGGGGTGCGATGAGATGTTCATCTCGCGCGCGCAGCTTGGGCGCAGCCTCCCGTTGGACCAAAATGGCCGTTCGCCCGGAAGCCGATTGGCGGACCGGAAGCCCGGTGGGCGTGGCCTGTCGCCCTCTCGATAACCGCACGCACCGCTCGTCGATCATTCGCCCCACCTCGCTTCCCCCCTCCCCACCCCTCCACATCTCTCCCCGCCACAGTCGCGAACACGTCTGATAGTACCTGAACGCACGGAGCGCAAGTAACTCGTGCAGCTTGTTTTTTTTTGTTCTGTCTCATTCTCGGGCTGCAAAAAATTGTGGGAGTGGCTCGCGCAGAGTGGTTCTTACCGTTGGTCTGCGCGCGTCGATCCCGCGGCGCGGGTGGGGAGGGGGAAGCTGGGTGGTGGGGGGACACGCCGATTCGGAGGGGAGGGGGAAGGGGGGGGCGCCGTTCCGGAAGTGGGAAAATACTTGACTCGCGCTGTGCGAAGAGAGAGAGAGAGAGACAGAAGGAGGGTAAACAAAAAATGAGATAGCCCGCAGCCCGTGGTCATGTATATATATATATACAGGTCTGTATATTTGTGTGTGTGACTCGGAGAGTAGTATACAGAGGCGAAGAGCTGAAGACCCAACGTCCTTTTTATTATTTGCTGCCTTTTTTTTCGCCAGACTCCTTACGCCGTGTATCGCGTCTAAGCACCGCTTTTCTCGAATGGACGGACGATGCTCGCGTTGCACTGCGCGAACGGCGCTTAATAATGTGACTGATGTATACAGGGTGATTCAGAATGTTTTTGTCAGCCGTTGAAGAATGATAGTTTAGCACCTCGGGAACAAAATTATTCAGCCGTTTTTTGTAATTTGCAATATTTATTTATTTACTGAAAATTTGAAGAAAATAGACCAATGGGAATGAATAAATAAATAAATAAACCAGTAGACCAATGGGAACATAAATAAGCGAATATTTAAAAAATACTATAAATACTATAAATGAATAGTATTTTTTAATATTTATTCATTTATTTGTCCCCATTGGTTAATTTTTTTTTCTAATGCTTGTAAATAAATATATATTGCGAATTACGAAAAACGGCTAAGTAACTTTGTTCCCGAGATGGGAAACTATTTTTCCTCAACGCCTGCCAAAAACATTCTGAATCACCCTGTATATATGTATACAAGTGTGTATAAACATTATACACCGGTCTTTTGTGCTTTGCCTTTTTCTTTCTCTCGGCGCCTTCAGTCGTCTATTCGATACCCTCTTCTCTTGTTATTCGCCCGCTGAGCGCGCTCCGAGGTCACCGAGCGACGGAAAACACGGACGGCGACTAATTGGATTGTTTTTTTCGCGACTGGGAGAAAATTCGAAATTCTCACCGCGAGCATCGTGCGCAAAATCTTCAGTCGGGAATATTTCCTCGACGAGATTTCGACGACTACTCGACGACGAATCTGTATCAGTGATGTGAACGACGGTCATTTCGCATCTCTCATCTGTATTCGATTTTCCCGTTCGGCAGACAAACACACGAATCGAATTATCAGTCCATCACAACGCCGACTTCTCATTGGCGTTCGACACTGCAACCTCGCCTGGACCAATGAGCGACGAGGCTGTGTTTTTTTTTTTTTTTTTTTTTTTTTCTTTTTTTTACATCACTTCGCCGAAAAGTGGCCCGGAATTGATCTCGCGTAACTCGAGCGAGAAACCGAGTCGAACGAATCGCGCGGCAGGATCTCTTTGTCCGTATATTGGAAACGCAGCCGCGAGAGGCGGCGTTTGTCGAATTCACGAACGTGTTTTCGGTCTGTTTCCATAGAGCCGCGGCAACACGGATATAACGTGTGTATATAGCTGTTATATTCTTCGCGACGGAGAGAAGTTCGCTCGAGGGTCAGAATAGTCGACGGTTCGACCCTTGGGATGCGCGCGACGAGCGGGATCCCTCTTTCTCTCTCTTTCCTGAAGAGAGTCCCTCTCTCTCTCTCTTTCCCCCACTCTCCCACTCTCTCTCCGTCTCTCTCTCTCTCTCTCTGCTTTACCGTCGGCCGCATGTTTGTGTCCGTGCAATAAGTCTGCTCTGAACTCACCCATTGCCCCAACACAGTTTACCTCTCCGTCCCATTATACATACACATAATATGAGATACATTCGAGTAAGAATATAACGCGACGTCGTTTTAGACAGAGAGGCTGTATACACGGGCGTTACACGAGACTGTATCGCGTTCCCGAATCGTTTCGAATGAAAAGCATAGAGAGAGACGCTACACTGTCTGACACTCAACGAAACGTTCTCTCTCTCTCTGTCTGTGTCAGAAAGGACAGACACGTCAAAATATGGAAGAGCGACGCGGGGGAAAATTCGAGACGCGCAGCTGACGGGTAAACTGGCCGTGGAAATATGCGTAAATATTTTGCCGACGAGTGTAACGCACGCGACGAGTCAAAATTGTGTTTTTTTTTCGTCCCTCGCTTCGAAGCTCCGCCATCTTTGTCGCCATTTTGTTTTGACTCGGCTCGGTCGGTGTGTTGTTCTCCGGACGTTTTTGTGCCCCTAGCAATCACGACGACTTTCAAAGTGACTATAAAAATAACGCTCAACAGAAGTTGTTTTTTGCACAGAAGTAACTTTCGGAAATTGTAAAAATGACCTTCGAAATGACGAAACGAAAAAAATGTGATAGTTACATTTTTGTTGCTAGAACCAATATCTTACCGTCGAAACAACGTTGCCGTCAAAAGGGTCATCGTGACGGTAAGTTATTGGTTCTGCTGACGAAAAAGCAACTGTACGATTTTTGGGTTTGGTTATTTCGACGGTCATTTTGATAATTTCGAAAGTTTCTTCTGTGCAAAAAAACAACTTCTATTGAGCGTTATTTTTATGGTCACTTTGACAGTTTTTTTTTAGGTAAAAATGAAAGTTATCGTGATTGCTAGGGGTGTCTCATCAATCGTAATTTCCGATGTATCGGGACGCAACGGTTTGCAAACGCGTTCGATAAAATACGTATATAGCGATATACAAGGGTCGGAATCGTCGATGATTTATTCACGCGCTACATCGCATTATTCACATAATTACGGAGGCAACGAAATTCCATTTGTTCGAAGGCTACCGACGATACTCGCATACAGCAGCAGCGCCGCTGCCGTCGCTGTAGTCACGTGTTTACCGAGGACCACGCGCGCGATAGTGAAACATATGAAAATCCAATTTACCGCCTGACCCCTCCCAATTATCATCGTCGCTGCTGCAACGCCGCCCACGGGGGGATTGAAAAAGGGGGGAAAAAAAAAAAGCGACCGCGCGAACGCGAAGCCGAAAGCGAAATTGACAGCGCCAGCTTAATCCGCCAGCCCCGAATCGGCCGATGACACGAGAGATACACGGGAAAGAGGTCTACATAACCTAACAAATTTTTTTTTTTTTTGGCAAATCAGCATCATTTTGTACACGGAGAAAAAAATATGGGAATTGTCTCTATACTCATTTGGCAATTTCGAAGCATTCCGGAATTCTGCCGATTTTTCCCATAACGTGAGATACACGGAAAAGAGGTCTATATAACCTAACAATTTTTTTTTTTTTGGCAAATCGGCATCATTTAGTACACGGAGAAAAAAATATGGGAATAATCTCTATACTCATTTGGCAATTTCGAAACATTCCGGATTCGACGGTGGCAATTAAGGTATCATTTAGGGAGGAACGGACAGCCGGTCCATGATACCCAGAATGCATTGCGCGTCTCCAATAGCGACAACTTCACGGCGCACAAAAAAAAAAGAAACGTGCTGATGCACGTTTGCTGATTTAAGAATAATAATACATTTAATAATAAGCAAATTATAGGATCAATTTAAAAAAGTACGTTTTTCGAAGTAACGAACAGCTGACATCCGTGGCTAGGTACGTGAATAAACGATATCCCGACTTTCGCCGGAATTATTGCAATTAATGACGGCAACGACCTCATTACTTTTCCGCAAACGAAACGCGTGACTAAATTCTTTTTAAAAGATTAAAAAATCAATTTGCGCTGGCGCGAAATACATGTCGGTAAGTTCGCTCGCATCAGCCACGCTTCTTTTTTTGTGTGCGCCGTGAATGTTGTCGCTATCGGAGCCGCGCAATGCATTCTGGGTATCCTGGACTGGCTGTTTATACCTCCCTGAATAAAACCTTAGTGACAATCGCGTCGTGCGCCTCCTGTACTATCCATCGGCGTACACGAGCTGCGTCTGCAGTGGCGAAAGAGAGACAGGAGGATCTCCTTGAATGGCCGTAGGACGAGAGCGCGCGCGTCTCGTCTCGTCGTCGTCGACAGCAGCAGCAGCGGTGGCTCTGCCGACGCCGGCAGCTAATCCGACGTTCGAATGTTTGACAGAATAATTTTCACGTTAGCGGGGAGTATTATACGCTTTTATGCGCGGGGCGCGCGTTAGGGCTCTGCGCTTCTCCCTCTTCTCCCTCTACTCCCCCTCTCTCTCTCTCTCTCTCTCTCTCTCATTCGCTCAGTGTCCGCCTCTCTCCGTCTCTCTCCCTCCCTCGCTGCACTTTCGCCCGGCATTGTCGCCAATAAGCCGTATCCCACACCGTTCGCGCTTTTGTAGTTACCACAGCGTAGGTACCAACGAAGGCCAACGCAGCTAGCTACCTACTGCCCCTCTGCTACCTTTTCCATTCTGCGAGGAGCTTCCGCGTTTGTACTGCGACACACAAACCCTCGGCGTGTACACACAGAACACGATTCCGTGACTGCAGCAACAGTGTCAGCAGGAGCAGCAGACGACGCTGACGAGAGACGCCGCGCGCGAACAGCCGGAGAAAGGCGATGTCGACGGGACAACGACGAGAGTATAACAGCAGCAGCCAGCAGTGCCTGTTTTCATCCTCGCCGTGTTTGGTGCATTTTGTAGTAGGCGTACGAAACGAGTTTTTCCTTTTGCTATTGAAACGGCTATATAGTCGCATAATGGTCATTCGCACGGCTCTCGCTTTTTTTCCCTTCGATGGGAGACATCCAATTATTGTATTTGTAATAAAGTGATTTTTGCGACGAATGTTTTATTCGCTTTTTTACAGCTTTCTACTGCTTCAGTGGGATGAGGAAATACAATAAGTTGGAAGAATTATTATTATTGTTTATTTTGTTGTGAATTTTACAGGGATATAGTGGGTAATGGAAAATTGTATTTGTAATAAAGTGATTTTTGCGACGAATGTTTTATTCGCTTTTTTACAGCTTTCTGCTACTTCAGTGGGATGAGGAAATACAATAAGTTGGAAGAATTATTATTATTGTTTATTTTTTTGTGAATTTTACAGGGATATAGTGGGTAATGGAAAATTGTATTTGTAATAAAGTGATTTTTGCGACGAATGTTTTATTCGCTTTTTTTACAGCTTTCTACTATTTGAGTGGGATGAGGAAATACAATAAATTGGAAGAATTATTATTATTGTTATTATTATTGTTTATTTTTTGTGAATTTTACAGAGATTCTCGTGGGTAATGGAAATAATGATGGTGGAAGGGAAACTGCAACATCTCAGTTTCCATATCGGGAAGCGAGAAATATTCTCCAAAGCTCGAGGACTTCGCTTTACCTTATCCAAACGTACCCAGTGTCGGAGTCTGGCTTCTTTCTTCCGAGTTCTCTTTCTCTCTCTGTTCGGGAATATAAATGCGAGGTTTATGTATCGCGTGACGTCAACCGCGAGGAAGGTCGAAGGTATGCAGAGGGAGGACAGGGATCATTGGGTATATAGCGCAGTGGCGGGACAACCTCGCCTCTCTCCCTCCTCTCTCCCTCCCCCCTCACGCCCCCCTCTTTGTGTCACTCGACACCGAATCACGAGGAAATCTGTCAAAAATATGTCGAGCGCAGTCCCCGTCGTGCACAATGCAAGTCGCCGCTGGATCGTTTTGCCTCCGGCGACGTTGTCGCGTTGCCCACGTCACTCTCTCTCTCTCATATATCTCTTTATCTATCTATCTCTCTCTCGGCGTCAGCGTGGAAGTGACAAAAGTGTCACTCGGACCTTTTCGCTCTCGGCGCGCTCGCGGAAAGATATCTCAGGCGCCTCGGCACGAGAGATAAAACTGAAATGGCGGGTACTATATATTATAGAAATCGGAGCGTCGAGTCGAGGGGATTAGCGGCAACGGTCGAAGATACGTCCTAATCGGGCGTTGGCTTGTTGGCCTTTTTGCCTAAGGAGATAGATATATATATATACTAGAGGGGCATCGCCCCCAGCGCGCTTCGCGCGCCAACCCCCCCGGGGGGGGGGGGGGGGGGGGGGGGGGGGCAAAGTAAAGTAAAGTAAAGTAAAGTAAAGCAAAGTAAAGCAAAGTAAAGCAAAGTAAAGTAAAGCAAAGTAAAGCAAAGTAAAGCAAATTAAAGCAAAGTAAAGTAAAGCAAAGTAAAGCAAAGTAAAGCAAAGTAAAGCAAAGTAAAGCAAAGTAAAGCAAAGTAAAGTAAAGCAAAGTAAAGCAAAGTAAAGTAAAGGTAAAGGTAAAGGTAAAGTAAAGTAAAGTAAAGTAGGGTAACAGTAGGGTAAAACTCGAGTAGTAGAGTAAAAGTAGGGTAAAACTCGATTATCCTACACGGCGGCGGCGGCGAAATCTTTTTATAATATAGAGAGATATTTTTTTTTTCCAAAAAGGGGACACGCCATATTTACTATCCACAAGGAATTTTCGGCGAAAAAAAAAAAGTTCGATTTAACGAAGTTTTAAAACCCTATCCGATAGGAAATTTCCCGCTGAATCCAAATATGACGGATTTTGCCCGAAAAATAAAAAATTCGATGAGAAAAATCCGAAAAACGATTTTTCATTTTTTTTCAATTTTGGCACTTCACTAAAATCGGTGTAATTTTTCTTTGGATCAAGATAACCGGCATTTTCTTTTTGCATTCGACAGAAGACACTTCAACGAAGAGAATGTCGCCAGGCGGAACGCGATATCTCGATTTTTCGATTTTTTGCAGATTTTTAAAGTTGACCCTCAAAAATCAAAAATTTTTCGAAGGGGTACCCCTTGCCATTTTTTGCAAAATTTGATGAAAAAAAAATTTTCGATTTCGCAAAGTTTAAAAACCCTATCCGATGGGAAATTTCCCGCTGATTCCAAAAACGACAGGTGTTTGCCCGAAAAATCGAAAATTCGAGGAGAAAAACGCGAAAAACGATTTTTTTTTCTGACAAACTGCCAAATTTTGCGATATTAAACATCAAACAGCTGCCGGTTTCCCAACGACCAATCAGCTGAATAAATCGACAACAATGGTTGCTCACGAACTTTTTAATAGAGTCTTTTTGATAGTCCTGTAATTAATTGTATAGGAAAATACGGTATACTTGTAATATTTACAAACATCGTAAACCAAATATTTAAGAATATTTTTGTGTCACGTCGTACCCCCTTCGCCAAAAATAAAAAATTACAAAAAAATGCTCAATGGAATGCGGTCCACGCGACGCGATGGACCTCTTCGAGTTTTGTCTCCAACGACGCTGAAGGCTTCGTCGCTCCTCCGAAGTTGGTTCGCCGGTCCCTCTTTCCTCGACACTCGTCGACACTCTCTCTCTCTCTTATTTTTCCCTTCGCGGACATCGCGATCCGATCTTCGCGTAGTCAACTGATAAAGTCTCCGACGACTTCTCGCCGATGGCCAATTCGACGACGAATCGCTCCGCGAGCAACCGAAGGGAGCGATTCGAACGCAAGAGAAGCAAAAGAAAAATGTTTGCCGCAGGATTAGCGATGAAGTTTTTTTTTTTCTTTTTCTTTTAAAAAAACATCATTTTTTGGCTGTATACTGTCCCAACGCCTCACTTTGGGGGGGAAGCTCTCGGATTGCTCGAGAGACGACAGATAAGTGATCTCGTCTATTTGACACCTCGAGAGGCGACCGCCCTAATGGACGGTTCTCTCATTTCTTCCGGATGTCAGGTCTACCGCAATCTTTTTTTTTTCTTTCCCTTTTTTTTAATGTACGAAGTGTAAGAACGAGGCGTCTGTCGACGCTGTTTCGAGATCTTCGGGCGTTGATAATTTTGGGGTCCGTTGAACATTCGGAATCTCCTCTGTCCTGACGCACAACCGACGCATTGGGACGGCTAAAGGCAGAAACTGGTTCGACGTAGTTGATTTATTTACGATATATATATATATTTTTTTTTTCACGAAAAAAATTAGTTGAAAAATTATAGTGTTTATTCGTTCAAAGTCGGATGATATATACAAGTATATATATTTTGGTTAATTTTGGGCATATATATTTTTTTTCATGAAAAAAATCAGTTGAAAAATTATAGTGTTTATTCCTTCAACGTCGGATGATATATACAAGTATATTTTGGCTAGTTTTGGGCATAGCAGCAAAATATACGCTACGTGTGGAGTCCGTAGAGCACCCATTCGGTGAGTTGTCGCATCTTTTCGTCTCGCTCAGTTTCCGTGTCCGAGGCGATCATCTCCTCGACGATCTTTCGCTCCTCCGGCTCGAGACCCTCGAGCGGATTGAGGGGCGTGATCACCATGCTCGGCAGCACGACGTCGTGATAGAGGAAAATCTTTTGCGATTGAAACATAAAAAAAATGTCACGATTTCATTTGCGAAATAATAATTCCGGAAGCAAAGGAAGCAAGGAGGATCTAAATAACGAATGATCGAAATAGCGAATGGCTAAAGAAGCGAATTTAAAACTAACGAACGTCCAAATCTAGAATGATCACCACTACGGAATTCGCTAATTTCGCCATTCGTTATTTTGATCATTCGGTATTTTGAACCCACATTTTATTAAAATGCCGTTAAAATAGTGAATGATCAAGATAGCGAATGACTAAAATAGCAAATTTCGTAATGATGGTTATTCTAGATTCAGACGTCCATCATTTTGAAATTCGTTATTTTGGCCATTCGCTTTTTGGTCATTCGTTATTTTGATCCCCATCTGAAGGGATTTTTTACCTTGTTGGTGAAAGTATTGTAAACGAGGCAGGGCGTCGAGGTGCCGGGCTTGACGCTGTATTTTCCCGTGCAAAACGCTCGCACGGGCTCCTCGAACTGAAAGCGAACGCTCCGTCTCTGCTGGTCGAGGATATAAGTCTGTCCGTCCCACGTGCAAGCGACTATTTCGTCCGCGCCGTCGCCCGTGACGTCCAAACGGCAGAGCGCGAATATCTGATGGTCGACTTGCATAGCCCTGAAAAAATAAAAATCATTTAAAAAAAATCCTCAAATGGCCAATAATTGTCATTCAACAATTGCTATTTCTGAAGGAGATCTTTTACCATAAAATAATTTCGTCCTTGACTAGCATTATCGTTCCATCCAAAGTCGCCAGAGCGTAGGGTTTTCCCTCTCCGCTGACCTTCGCCGCTTCGCGATCCTCCACTTCCGTCCTGTGCCCTATTTTTTCCTCATTCTCAGCCTCTTCCTCCTCCTCCTCCTCTTCCGACAATTTTTTATTCTTCCTCGAAAAATCCTCGTAAGAAGGGAAGTACGATTTTTTCTCCGTGTCGGTTTCGTAGTCCCCGAGAATCACATTGCCGCCGAGAAGATTTCCGTCGACCTGATCGATCTCCGGCGAATTGACTCTGCTGTAGAATCTGCCGGAAGTGCGATTTCTGCTCTCGGTTTCGCCGCTTCGTCGGTGATCGCCGAACGATCCGTCGAGGCTGCTCTTGCGCATGTCCGGTTGGGAATAATTGCGTCGAAATTCGAGCGAGCCGGTCTTGAAGCTTTTTGATGTCAGTTGGCTATCGTCGAGGAAAGCCTGACCCACGGCGGATCCGTCTTTCGGCACGAATTTTGGGTGTCTGTCGTTCGCTGGTAAACCTGGGTCGCACTCGCCGGGTTCAAGGTCGCCGATTATCTCCGTGGAGATGTTGGGATTTCGCATTCGCGAGATACCCAACGTCTGATAGTCGACGCAACTCGCGGCCGCTTCGCTGCTCTTGTCGCTGCCGTCCTCGTCGCGACAGTCGTCGGGATTGCACTTAATTCGCATAAAAGTGCCGCCCGGCTGAGCCACCAACAGAGTCGGAGAACCGTCGCGCGTGTGCTGCACATTAAGGGGGTTGTATGGTTAATTCGTGCAAAAAAAGCACATTTTTGTGATTTTTTTTTTGACGAAACAGTTGAAATCTATGTAATAAAAGGTAAAACCTTTGTACAATTGTGATATTAAATTAATGTACCTTTACAATGAAATTGGAGTAAATTGAAAAAATTTAAGTACTTTTACAGTACTATTAAAGCACATTATAAAAATTACTGTAGCAATAATAAATTGGAGCTCGCGCTTGTATAGTAAATTAAATATACCAATATGAATAAAAACTTCCAGCATGTACATTAAATTTCAGGTAATTCTTTTTTCTTTTTTTTTTTTTTTTTCAGCATATTGACGTACTTGCAAAGTAACCGTGCCAATCTGATTGGCGCATTCCCATTTGTTGAGCCCGACGAGTTTTCCCGTACCGAGGTCGGTGTTCGTTGACCATCTGTACGATCTGACGACGCGATCGGTCAGTCCAATGACCATCTCGTTGAAGCCGTCCTGATCGACGTCGGCGACGAGGACGACTTTCGTGTTGGTTGGGATTCTTTGGAAATGTACGCACTCCATTTTTCCGGACAATTCGTTATTCTCGTTGGCGTTGCTGTTGCTCTCGACAGTCGGACTCGAAGTGCCTGCGTGCGATAAATTAAAAAAACGATATTCCAGAATGTTTCATTGCCGTATTTTGAGGAACGGTGGATCGACGATCGATCTATCGAACCAACCGAATTTCGAGTCGCCGGTTCCGACGTCTTTTTTAACGGCCGGCAAATTGATCGGAGGCAGCGAACTGTTGCTCGGATTAACGGACCGCGGACTGTAGAATATGTGAGCCCAACCGTCTCCGCAAATGACCACCAGAGCGTTGCATCCGTAGTTGAATATATCGCCCACGGCGACGCACGTTATCAGCCCTAATCCCGTTATCTTCTGCCATATTTCTAAGCCCTGTTGAAGCGGGAAAAAATTGGTGTACTACTCCAATGTGCAAATTAACGAGACATCGAGTTGAAAAATAAATGAGATTTTTTTT
This sequence comes from Itoplectis maculator, assembly GCA_964034905.1. Taxonomy (NCBI): domain Eukaryota; kingdom Metazoa; phylum Arthropoda; class Insecta; order Hymenoptera; family Ichneumonidae; genus Itoplectis; species Itoplectis maculator. Next base: position 620,932 of record OZ035853.1, on the reverse strand, counting down.
TAATGATTTTTTTTTCGCTACGATATAGACGGGTGGGGGTCAAAATAGCAAATGACCAAAATAAGGAATGGCTAAAATAGCGAATACAAAAATGACGAACGTCTGAATCTAGAATGGTTATCATTACGGAATTGACTATTGAAGCCATTCGTTATTTTGGTCATTCGCTATTTCAACTGCATTTTTATAAAATGGGAGGTCAAAATAGTGAATGGTCAACATAACGCATTTTTGTATTCGCTATTTTAGCTATTCGTTATTTTGTTCATTCGCTATTTTGACCCCCAACTATATTGACGACAGTTCGACGATTACTTTGAATATGTAGAGGTCGCCCTCAGCGGTGCCGACGACGAGCTCATTGTCGCCGTCGTTGTCGACGTCACCGATGGTCAAACCGTATCGGAAAACTGTGCCCGGCAACTCCCACTGCAGACGCTTCACGAATCTCACAGCTCGCATTTTTTTTCTTTCTTTTTTTATTGCAAAAGATTAGATAATACTACGCAGCCGCAGGTCTCGACATGTGGAGAGGTGTCCGATGTTCCGGAAGGGAGGACTCCAGATATTGCCACCGACTGGGCGGCCAAACAATGCAGATTGCCTTGGCGGTCACCAGGCCCAGGGAAATGGGGCCGAAACTGTTCGAGTCCCTAGACTGACCGGTGTGGTCGCCCTCCACCCAACAGTGACCTTCCGGGACCTGAAAATACAATGTTTTGCTTATTATTTTGCGTAACTAGAAATAAGAAAATGAGCGAAAGCCGCGTGACTGATTTTCAAGTGGAAATACAATAAAATATTTTTGTCTACCTCCACAATTGGCGTTTTGTATCCTATCGTCGACACAATATCGCCGGACAAGCCAATGACTCGCTTGATGAGCGTTTCGCCAGGATTCTTGGGCGATACGAGCGAAACGATATCGCCGTGCTGTACGTTGTAACTCCTGACGGCCCAACGATTCAGAAACACCCAATCCTTCTGTTTGACGTCGGGATTGAGCGTCGGTTGCATCGATAGTCCCTCGACTTTGGCGACGTAGCAAACGGTATTAGCGACTGTTAAGATCGGAGCAGCTGCGAGGACGCTACGAAATATCAGTAATCGTGCCATCTATTCGATCAGCTTCTCGCAACGGCCAAACGAACATTCTAAGCGCCTCGCACAACCCAATCCAATCTGCGAATTCAGATCAACGTATTTCTAGGTTATGAACGCTCGTTTCGAGGTTATGCAACAGTGCAAAACACATTTCTCGAAATTTCCACGGTGATTCGTATTTATAACTAATGCAGATATTTCCGTTGATCGTTCGACAGACAGTCGACTGTCTCGGAAGTCGATAGTTTCTTTGTTATCGAAAATATAAGCGTTTTTCGCGGAGAGCTATTTCGTTGTTACCTAGCCGCTGAACTCGGTTATCACTGGGCGATAAGGATAACACAGTGACGTCTATATATGTCACAGCGCGATGTTCGATGTTCGATGTATCGATGCTGCCATTTACAATATTATTATTATGCCTCCGAGTGTTTCGTCATCTGTTGCATTTGGCGAATGAGGGAAAGTTCATTTGCATTGAGATGATGCAACAACAGGATTTTTTTAATTCCAATATTTCTCCAACAATTCCAACAATTTCTCATATCTCGTCTCGAATTAAGTTGTTTTTAGTCTAACAAAAAAATAGCCGAACGAAAAAATTGATTTCGCCAAAGCTCTGTAATTTTGTTCATATCACTTGTTTTTTTTTGTTTTCGCGGCTTCGTCGCAGAGGAATCTGTAAAGGATTTAAGCTTTATTCGTTTCAGTGCGGATGTCTCTCCGCGGTTCCGAAGCAGAAGACGCGAGAGGAGAATGGTTGGGGTGAATGCGCAGCGACGGAGCAGCGGACAACACCGCCGCAGCGGAGCTCTAATGATGATCTACGGTTCGGCTACCGCGCACAGCTTCCATAAAGTTTCTAATTTCTCCTATACAGGATAGACCCGCGCGCCGCTTTATCGCCGCTGACGCTGCCGCTGTTGTTGATACATATTTATGCCCGGACCCACCCGTTCCTGTTTCATTCGTATTTCCTCTTTTTTCTCATTCTGCCGACGGCCGCACGAGGCTTCACCGATCGAGCGCCGCATCCTATTTTCGTCCACAGCCTCCGACCGTGTCTTTTTCTCACCGCTTCTCCGTCGTCCGGATCTTCGTATCTTTTTTTTCGTAGACGTCGCCATCTAGCGGTGCTCGTGTCTATTCCATCCACACCCCATTTTCAGGTAACCCGCTTGTGCTTTTAATCTATAGTTGCCGGATTGTTCGAAACAAATCAATTTTTCATATCGATTCGAATTGTAACTTAATGAATCGATCCAGGCATAAATTGTGTACCGTAAGATCGACCTCCCGAAAATCGATTTTTTTGTGCTGCTTAACCCTGTTCGCTTAACTCTATATACGAACAGGAACAGGATTAAGCAGCCGAAAATGTATTACTTTTAGGACACCCTATATAATAATAATATATATAATAAATAAATAATAAAATAATAATAATATAATATAATATATAATAATAATATAATACTATATAATAATATTGTAACGGATTTAGCTGAATGATAAATAATGAAATGTGGATCGATCTGGAAGTGAATTTATCAATTCGCTGGATTTCGAAGAGATCGATTAAAAAATTGATTAATTTGCGAAAAAAAGATCGATCTTTCGATTAAATCGATTAAAAAACGGCAACCCGATTTCAATCGTCGCCACACGCGTATTATGGCACCGTGACCCTCCGGTCGAGGTGATGGGGTTCAGGTACCGGCCGCTCGGACTCATTTGTCCACCTTCGATTTTTTTCCCCATGCCATAATCTGTACTCGAGGAAGCAGCGCACTAAATCCTCGGCCGTAAAGCGATAATCGCTCTGGCGCCACGAAATTACCGGATATTTGTAACAGACGGACAGACAGACAGACAGACGGACAGACGGAGTAGTAGGGTTAGGAGAAAAAAAAGGCGGAACGTTTCGCACTCGATGGTGGAAAATCCTGCGCCGCTCGGTTCGCGCGCCGAAGTCGGTGGGATAGGTCAAAAGCGTTGAAAAAAAAAAACGTGTTTACAACCCTCGACGGGTTCGCCGACACGTAGCCCCCGAATCAACAATATTCTCCTAATCGTCGCGATGCGCGCGCAGTCTTCGCGCGATTCTAACGCAAAAGACTTTTCTGGTCTTTTAGACAGTAAATCGGCGTTTAACACCTCCGGTTTCGCCACTGCCGGTGGCCATAAAATCCTTCTCCGAGCCATATCGACGTCGCTGTCGGAAAACAGCGATATATCGCTGTTTTCCGACTGACCGTACGCGCACCTCGCGCGCATGCGCACCGGACGTACCTCGACACACCTGCGCGTGAAAAGAATCGCCACCGACACTTTGCACCATTTTCTCACATATATCAGAGAAGAAGACAAGACTCGCGGGATACGCGCGGCCCGGGTGGCCCCCAAATGCAGCGGCGGACGCTGATGCTGCGGACACACAGGAGCGCCGAATGCGGAGCCGGGAGAAAAGGAAGAGACCGGAAGGAGCGGAGAAAACAGACAAACGTGCGTGAACGGTAATCGCGTTTGTTCGTCCCTCGTTCCGCTGGCCTCGCCGACGTAGTCTCGATGTGTGCCTTTTTTTCTCGGACAACTTTGCATCACAATGCAATAAATGCAATGCCATGCATAAATAAATAAATAAACAATTAAATGAAAAAAAAAAAAAATAAATACGCAATTGAGTAAATAAATAAATCGTTAGGCTGAAGGACCATTGATGGCCCATTGAAAATTCAACGATAATACAACATTAATATACAATATTGGAAGAAAAAAAACAACAACAATTGTAATGTCTACTGTATTATCAATAAATCACTTTTACTACTACTAAATGAATCGAACAGATTCTTTCTCAAATCTCAAATCCGTCAGTCTTTCCGATTTCTCTTCGACAAATTGTCGAGAATAAATTATCGATGCTTTTTGTTCGTTCTTTTTCCGAAAGATCGTTCGACCGGTAGCGAACTGATTGACAGCTTCTCAAATTGGCAATGCGAGAAAAATCCGTCGGCTCCTGCGTCACTCTCGCGGCTAATCTTCGCGGCACTCGAAAAGAATACCAGGAGCGACACGTCGTTACAGGTACAGAACGGACGCGAGCGGAGGAGCAGCCTTCCTCGAACCTCCGATCGCCGCCGCCGCCGCCGCCGCCGACAGCGCCGCCGGCGGTGATCCGTCACCATCGGCACTCGACACCCTCGTAACGATGTTGCCCGATGGTTAGTTAATACCCAGAAGGGTGTCGAGCGCGACGAACAATGGCCGCAATGGACTGCTCACTGCGTTTCAAGACGAAGAGTCGAGAGAGTGAGACAGAGCGCTGAATTTACCGGCGACGATGGCGACGGAAGGCTTACAGGGATTTCCCAATCCTTGTCTGGCTCTCAGTCCGCTCGCGCAGTAGTTCTGCTCGTCGGACTTCATTTTACACCCGCGAAGCGGAACAATTCGCGAGGAACTAAAAAACAAGATTTCCGATCCGCCGAAACGAATCAGTCTCGAAAGCAATTCTACTCTTACCACAAGAGCAAGTGTTCTGTTTTACCGACAGTGATTTGTGCTGAAAAACTCGCAGTCAGCTGTTTTTACGTTTGTTTTGACCAATTTGGATGCAACAAGAAGTGTTGTTGTTGTTATTATTATTATGGTTGTTATTATTATTGTTTTTATTATTATTGTTGTTATCGTACAGTGTGACTTTTCGATGAATGTGCCGAAAAACTCGCGGTCAGCTGTTTTACGTTTGTTTTGACCAATTGGGATGCAACAAGAAGTGTTGTTGTTGTTGTTATTATTATAGTTGTTATTATTATTATTGTTGTTATCGTACAGTGTGACTTTTCGATGAATCTCAACGGCAGAGGCGAAACTCACAGTTATATTCCCGCTACAAAAGCGGGCGAATCGTTTTCTCGAAAGGGATGTAGCCGAGGTTGTTGCTCGAAAGCCTCGTCGGCGCCGACGATTTGCCGGGAATGCACTACTCGGAAAGTCTCTGCGTTCATATACCTGACTTTATATCACTGTAGATGCGTCAGGTTGCCGGTTCTGTAAACGAAGTGTCCGCCAATTCGGTAAACGGCGTTTTTTTACGCTGGTTTTTTTTTATCGGCGCGTTTTTTTTCAGTCGAGATGGAAATATTGTACCAGACGGTTGTTACGGATGGGGTTTTCCGCTCGTTTAGGAAGATCCTTCCGGCACCTTGCGCGCCGGGACAGGAGGCTCGCCGAAAGGCGGTTTTATTGCTGCGGCAATGGTGGCAGAATAGTCTGCCGCGTGCGATGAGAGAGAAGCTTTATTGCCCCTGTCGTTCAAACATAGTGCCGGTTTACAGCGCCGATGCAGCCGTCTGATTCGGAGACTCTCAAAGAGGTCGAACAAAGGAGGAGGGGCATATCGATTATCGGCGGTAACGAGCGGTCTGAAATATTTCGACGAACGCGTGCACCATAGCTGCGAGTTTGTATGTATGCAGAATTCATAGGAATATTGTATTATTTTCACACTTGATAAGATAAAATATTTTTTTCAGATTGACAGGATGAATATTGAAGCCCATTGATACGATATTCGTAGTTACGAAATAAATTAGAAACGAAAAAAAATATTTTCGTCGAGAAATCGTTTTGACGTTGGCGATTGAATCGAGAGATGGGAAACACGAATTTTCACGGTGATTTTTTGAATTTTCACACTTGATAAGTGATAAAATACTATAATAAGATCAGTGATAAAATATTATAATAAAATCAGTGATAAAATATTTTTTTTCAGATCAACAGGATGAATATTAAAGCCCATTGATACGATATTCGTAACAGTTACGAAATAAATTTGAGACGAAAAAATATATTTTCGTCGAGAAATCGTTTTGACGTTGGCGATTGAATCGAGAGATGGGAAAGCCGAATTTTCACGATGATTTATCGAATTTTCACACTTGATAAGTGATCAAATATTATAATAAGATCAGTGATAAAATATTATAATAAGATCAGTGATACATTTTTTTTTTTTTCAGATCAACAGGATGAATATTAAAGCCCATTGATACGATATTCGTAACAGTTACGAAATAAATTTGAGAATGAAAAAAAAATATTTCCGTCGAGAAATCGTTTTGACGTTGGCGATTGAATCGAGAGATGGGAAACCCGAATTTTCACGATGATTTATCGAATAGGGAAAAAATGTCGTCCCGGCCATTCATGCGACTGTCTCGTCTCCTGGGTCTGGATCCCCCCACTCCGCGGCTGGGTCGGGCCTCTCCGACGTTCCCCCCTCCCACGCCGCCGACGATCTTCGGGAAGGGCACCGACGTTGAGCCCTATGCGGGCCGCCTTTCGAAAAACTATTTAAGAATCGGCCTCGGCGCACTCGGGTCACAGTTTGACCGCGTCCGGCAAGTGGAAGAAGAGTGCGACTCAGTCGAGATTTCTCGGTGCGATCGCACGAAAAAATCAACGCCGCCGGAGTGAAAAACGTATCGAAAAATCGTGTTGACTCACTACGTATTTTTTTCTCTTTTCAAAGTGTCGGTTTTTTTCGTCGATTTTTTTTGTGCTAATCATTTTGGCCAGTATTGATTTTTGAGTTCTTTTATTTTTCGGTGAAAAAAAAACAAAAAAAAAAGTGTGTGCCAAGAATTATTCTGGATATTGCGATTTTTCCTCAATCAAATCGGTAAGTACGAATTTTCCTCATCCACAATTTTCCCTCCGATGAGGGCTGCGAATTTTTTATGTCGCAAACGACGCTACAATGGGTCACTTCCGGTGCGCCGTTGATTGTTCTCGCGAAGACGCCGGATAGACCTGTCCCAGCTCCCGCTGGACCGCGTGGGACGAGTGGGACGCGGCGGGAAAAAAAATGCTAATTCGATCGTCGTCACGGACACGTCCGTCGTGAAAACCGTCACTGCCCACAACTCACGTAGCTTTCCGTCTCCGTCGCGTGAAAAATAATGTCCTCTCCCGACCAAAACAGCGACGACCGACAATAGAATATTTTTCCAAAGTCTCAATATTCATTTTTCTCAAAATAACTTTTAATAAATTCGTAAAACAATTTCTTATTATTTCTAAATTCCCTAAAAAAAAAAAAAAAATACTCAGTTCTCCGTCTCCGTCGCGTGAAAAATAATCCGACGACCGACAATAGAATATTTTTCCAAAGTCTCGATACTTATTTTTCTCAAAATAACTTTTAATAAATCCTCAAAACTATTTTTTATTATTTTCCATTAATCCCAATCACTCTTCACAAAAATATTTTATTGACTCTATAAATACCCTAAAAAAAAAAAAAAATACTCAAAACGAATATTGTTGCTTGCAGACTGGAGGAAAAAAACGCCCAGAGCGCACCTTTTTTTCACGTGGCAACAGAGGTCGACGCTGTGCGTCGTTTCAACGTCAACGATGGGTCTGGTGAATAACATCGACACGAACAACAACGTCGCGGTCGGCAACAGCGCGAGGAGTCAATACGAGGAGCATCAGCGTCAGCTGCACCACCAACACCAACAACAACTACAACAACAACAACAACAACAGCATCAACAGCACCAACAGCCCCAACAACAACAACATCAACAACAGCAGCAATGGTGGTACGAAGGCAGCCACAGCGGCATCAGCGAGTCCGATAGGGAAAAAGGAGCGGGCGAGTTGGCTTGTTTCGCTGGTTACATGGCAGGATACCTTAAAGCGACGTGTCCACCAACCGCGAATCCCCAGTATCACTCCCAAGGTCATCCGTCGATGGTAGTCGCCGGTGCGCATCATCGTCCCCAGGCTCATCCACATCTGGCCGATCATCATCCCGGTCTGCCATCGCCATTCGCTCTCGCTGTTCACGGCCACCCCCATTCGCATCCCCTCGATCACGGACTCGGGTTTCCCGAAGGAATAAACCAGCGAAAGCAGCGCAGAGAGCGAACGACGTTCACGCGAGCGCAGTTGGACGTCCTCGAGGATTTGTTCTCCAAAACGAGATACCCGGATATTTTCATGCGCGAGGAAGTCGCACTGAAGATAAGCCTACCGGAATCCAGAGTGCAGGTAATAATCAGTAATATATGTTTTTAACACTATTCCCAAACATTATTTGGGTGGGGATCGAAATAACGAATAATCGAAACAGCGAATGGCTAAAATAGGGAATTTAAGACTAACGAACGTCTAAATCTAAAATCATCATCACTATGGAATTCGGGATTCTAGCCATCCGTTATTTTGACCCGACATTTTATTAAAATGCAGTTAAAATAGCGAATTATCAAAATAGCGAATGACTAAAATAGCAAATTTCGTAATGATGGTTATTCTAGACTCAGACGTCCATCATTTTTAAATTCGTTATTTTGGCCATTCGTTATTATGATCTCCACCCCATTATTTTCTTTTGAGTACACTCAGAAAAATGTATGGTCGCCTGAGACGACAGCAATGCTTTTATGGTTCCCGCAACTATAAATATTATACTATACTATTTATATAGTAGAACACACTATATTTGACACTGTTATCCCCTGAATTTTTCTCAGTGTGAAAATTCAAAAATCCTCATCATTGTATTTTTCATCCGCAGGTCTGGTTCAAGAACCGTCGGGCAAAGTGCAGGCAGCAAGTGCATCAACAGCAGGAGCAACAGCAGCAACAACAAAATCAACAGCAAAATCAGGATCACTCTTCGTTGAAAGAATCGTCGGAGAATAATCCAGGCAACGGTTGCAAGTCACAACCGATGGAGTCGAGTCCATCGTCGCCAGTGTCGCCATCTCGCGGCAAGGAAGCCCCAAATTCGCCGGTGCAGCCGAATAATTCGTTGCATTTGCGTCTCGGGTCGAGCTCGACGGGCGGAAGCGGCGCGAGCAGCGTCGTCACGACTCCATCGCCGCCGGTGACTCCGGGATCGTCGCAATTGCCATCGTCGGCTTCGTGTTACTCGCCTCGGGTCAATCAGATTCCGCACGGCGATTACGGTTTTCCGTGGGGATCCGCCGCGGCCGCTAACCCGGTTAACGGTGGTGGCCAGTGTTACCCCGGTCAGGGCACCTACAACGCTTATCAGAATCCCTACGCGTCCGCCGATTATTATCAGGCGCACATGAGCCATATGCATCACGGTTCGTCCGGCAACTTTCATCGTCATCCCCAGTATCATCACAATATGACGCTGGCATCGTCGATGTCGCATCTCGGTCATCATCACGCCGCGCATTTTAATCAGATGAATGAGATGGCTAACTCTTCTGAGGCTTACGGTCTGTCCGAGCAGAAGTATCAGGCGATGGTTTAGTACCATTAAAAAAAAATTAAAGATTAATTTTTCATTAATCTTTAATCTTTAATCTTTAATAGAAAGAGAGAAGAGAGAGAAGGAAAATGCTGTGAGACGAGACAAGACGTTAAATATTGGAAATTGGTTTGAAGAACGCTTTGGACAATTTCGCAATTTCGTTGGCGATTATAATGATGATTAGTGATAATAAGCAATATTAAATATACGAAGCACAGACGATTTATAGCGCGGGGACCTTTGTACTTTTTGCGTTAATTGTGATTTATGTCGTTGATAAGGAAATATATGAATTTGCGATGCAATTTTGAATTTTTTATTTATTTTATCGGCACCTCATCGGTAACATGAGTTTATGGTTGAATTGTGGAAAAATTCAAACCCCAGCAGTATTTGAATTGAAAAGCCACCAGATTGACCAGCAGATTGAATTGAGCAGTATTTGAATTGAATTGAATTTTTGTTTTTGGTTCATTACCGATTGTTGCGTTACAGGTAACTGCATTACTTTCGGAAAAGCTTTGATATTACTCTACTTTACCACCGGATACACAAGTTACCATCCGTCGGTAACTTAAAAAGAGATTCATTGCGACTCCTCGCAAGCGCTACAGTTTTGTTACCGACTGTGGTATGACAGGTTTCGAGATTGCGGATCACGTAAATACCGACCGTAGATAAAATAGTAATATATCATTAACAGTGCAACGAAAATAAAACAATTCCTGTCTGCAAATCAACAATAACAAAAGCACCTATATTGCTCTGTCGAAAAAAAAAAAAACAAAAATTTAATTCAACTCAAATATATTTTTGATACATTTCAGACACCCGCCGGGCAGGAATGAGCGGATTTGCTCCCGAGGGAGGAAATGAAATCGTATTTCGCATGCGTGAGTCATTTGTAAAAAATGAGCTGTTTTCCGCCCGCGTTGCGGACACGAAATGGGGTTATTTCAGTGGAGTCGGGAGAAAAAGTGCTTTCGCCAAGACTGAAGTAAAATAACTGGTTAAATTACCGGATGCCCCTGTACTTCGGAAATCTATGCGCAGGCGCTGCTCACCCTCCGCGCAAAGTTGCCAGCCGAATTCCCCCCCCCCCCCCTTCCCCTCTCGCCACGCGCGCTGCGTCGGCGAGCCAATACGGAGAGGGTGGAGGACGGGATCCGCAGAGTGGGGGTAGACGAAGGGCGCGCGGACCAGTCAGTGAGGAGGAGAGGGGCGGGGGGGGGGGGGGAGATTTCTCGTCTGGTCGCGGCGTGGGTCGGCTACCCGGTTTCGCGAGACCCGTCTGCCAGTGCCGCGCGTCGCTTCGCTTCGTACGGACGGCCATCGCATCGTGGTGCGGCCCTTTCGCGCGCGTCGTGTCTGCTACTGTCCCCCAAAGGACTCGGTGTTGAATTTTTCGTGTATTGCTCTCTCTCTCGTCCCGCAGCACAAAACCCGAAACCGGCCGACGATGACGTTCGAGTGAGAAGTCTCGGTGACCAATAGTTCGCTCTCGTCGAATAATCCGCAAAACAAAAATAGATAAACCAGGTGCAAGGAATTTTTTCGTAGCTGTTTACTCGTCGATCCGTCGTTACTATCCCCGAACGTTCGGTGTCCCTCGACGAGGCAGCAGCCGCGAAGGATGCGCTTCCTGGCGCGGAGCCTGCATCGACTCTGGTCGCTCGCCGCTCTTCTCGGTAAGAAATCATTTTCCCCGCGAGCTAGAATAATCCATTTTTTTTTCTCGACTCCACTGAAATAACCCCATTTCGTGTCGGCAACGCGGGCGGAAAATAGCTCATTTTTGACAAATGACTCACGCATGCGAAATACGATTTCATTTCCTCCCTAGGGCGGAAATCGGCTCATTCCTGCCCGGCGGGAGAAATGAAAATCGCATTACGCATGCGGATCGTCATTTGTTAAAAATAACCTAATTTTCCGTCCCCGTTGCACACGCGAAATGGAGTTATTTTGCAGTGAAATCGGGAGAAAAGTATAGTACGCTACATGGGAGGGATGCAACTTTTCACCTCGTGTGAATTTCTGGCCTCGCCTTCGCTCGGGCATCAAAATTCACACTCGGTGAAAAGTTGCACTTCCCTCCCTTGTAGCTTAATGTACTATTTTTCTCGACAAATACAATAATAATAATAATTGCGAAAAATGCTCATCACCAATTCGCCTCGCGTTTGCCATTACCGTCTCTCCGCGTCTCCGCCGAGACGGCGGAGCGAGAATTCCCTTCGCATGCTTTATTTTCTCCCCAGCCGCCGACGACGACTTCGCCGATGAGGTTCGCTTCTGCTTCTGCCGCACCGCGACGGAGGTCTTGAACTCCGTGCGCGCTCAACTATAACGCGCCTACTAATACCACCGCAGACTTTGCACGCGTCTATATATATATGTATGAGTACGTATATATATATGTATGAGTATAACCACCGGCGAGGCGCCGGGAACGCGAGCTCTGTCTCGAGCCCTGTTCCGAGGGGATGAATCACGACCGGGCCGCGAGACACGCCGGGATACACTGACCCCTCACGGACCGACCGCTCACCCCGGCACCCTGATTAATTTCGTCGGCTCGATCCGAGCGCTCGCGCGCTTTATCCGCCTTTTTTTTCGCGATAAAATCACTCGACGCCCGATTAAACGAATCCGGATGGCCGAGAGAAAGAAACATTCAATTACTTCTGGTGGATGAATTTTTCCTCATGCAAAAATCTGAAAAATTAATACTAATAATAATAATAATTATTATTATTATTACTAATATTATTAATAATTATAATGGAAATAATAATAATAATATAAAAAATCGTAATTCAGCTGGGAAAATAATTAAATGTATAACTATCACACAAATTAATTATTCGTAGGGATAATTAAATTTAATAATAATAATAATATATTGTTAAATAATAATAATAATTAAAATAAATAATAATAATAATAATATAAAAAATCGTAATTCAGTTGAGAAAATAATTAAATGTATAACTATCACATAAATTAATTATTCATAGGGATAATTAAATTATGTGGTATAGTTATAATTAAAATATAGTTGGATCAAAACGCTGTTTGGATTAAATAAAAAATGAATTCGATTACGGACGAGATTGTGTTTTATCGAAAATAATTCGATCGAAGCAAAGTTTTAGTTTTGTTTTTTTTTCTCTCTCTCTCTCTCTATCTCATTCGCTCTTGTTAATCAAATTATTTAATAGCGAATTATTCGCCGTCGAAGTATCGTCTTTCCGGTCGCGAGCGCGCGGCGGGACGCTCGCGGGACGCCTGTGGGAAGCGTCGGCTTCGCGAGACTCGAGCGAATACCGAGTAACGCGTAACGCGATCCTCCGGTGGGGTTTGTTCTCTCTGACGAGCCGCGACGATGGTAGGAGAGAGAGAGAGAGAGAGAAAGGGAGTGAGAGAGAGAGAAAGGGAGTGAGATCCCCGGGAGAGACGCGCCGAGAGCAGCGGCAGCGCGAAATTCGCAGCACGTGTCGGGCACCGGTCGACCGGTTTGACGGGTATTAGTTGCGCTCCGCGCCGCCCGGCGATGCGTGTGCGACTCGCGTGGAAAACCCGGCGCGGCAGCGCGAAAAGGGTGCTCCGCGTGTTATCAACGTTCGCAAGTCCCATCTAGGCTCTAAAAAAAAAAAAAAAAAAAAAAAAAGTTCGCAAGTCGATGGCCGTATGGACAAACCTACGCTGAATCGAGTTCAGACGGTCCAGAGCCGCATCTGGACGGCTGTCGACGTTAACCTCAAAAAATAAGAAGGAGAAGAACGAAAAGAAGAAGAAGAAGAGTCGAGAGCCAATGAAAAAAAAGAACACGAAATAATGAACGAAATCGATACGTCGGCGTCGCTACTGTTTCAGCAAGTCAAAAAAATTAATCGACATTTTTTTTACGTTTCCTAAAAAAAAAAAAAAATTCCACGAGTCTCCTTTAGCTTCGTCTGTATCGAAACGCCGCCTCTTCGCCACGGAATCTGTTGTGCCGTATATTAGTCGAGCATTATTACCTGCGGTCGAGCTCCGGTCTCTCACTCTCACCTCGACCGCCGCCGAGTATCGGCGTTTCCGACAAACCGGGTAGACCGATTCTCCTCTCGCACACAACACACACACACACACACACATACACATATAGATGTGTAGGTGGTCCTAATTACACGTCTCGAGTTACGGATGGAAGAGGGAAACGAGGAGAGGAACGGGAGGGGGGGGGGGGGATCGAGGAGTTTCTCACTGCGCTCGGACCAGCCTGAAAGGGCTACAACTCTCCGACGATGGAGAGACAGAGAGAAATATATATACACGAGCATAGAGTAGAGAGAAATATATATACACGAACACAGAGCAGAGAGAAATACACACACACACATACAGACACAGCTACTACATCCACCGCATCCACCGTCGAAACACGGCGAGTCAGCCGACGCTGCGCCAGACTTGCGTACGCGAGTTTAGCGACGTGTAATGGAGGTTAGGTCGCAGGATCGGTGGCTTCTCGCCCGCCCGACTCTGTTTCCGCTCTGTCACGCTCGCGCGCAGCGGAGCAGCAGGTAGACCGCCACGCGAAGACGTTGGCAGCACTGACTTTGCGAGGGGGACGAAGAAGAAGAAGAAGAAGAGCTTAAGGGGCTGCTGGAGTAGATTTTTTTTACCGACATTGGTCGGTAAAACTTGAATTCCGCAATTTACGCTTTACGTCGTTATAACGCGACAGATATACTTCAAATTTGACAGAGATGTTATATGAACAACAACGGTTCGGCGTAGATTCGATTTGTGGTCGAAAACTAACAAGAAATAGAAAAATCGTATATTTTGAGTCGATAGAGATCTTCTTTATCGGCTGAAAGTTTAACCAGAAACACGTGCGCGCAGTTTACGCTTTACGTGGATTCACTTTCTATAATCGACATTTCGCCAGTTCTGAAATATTCAGAAAACATCAAAGAATTGGCGTAGATACGGATTTGGCACGTTTGAGCTCCTCAAACGATTATATCTTACAACAAATGCGTTGTTGACATTTCAAACGGCCTTATTGGTTTTCGGAGATTTACAAATATACAATTTTTCCTATTTCTTGTTAGTTTTCGACTGAAAATCGCATCTACGCCGAACCGTTGTTGTTCATATAACATTTCTGTCAAATTTGAAGCATATCTGTAGCGTTATAATGACGTAAAGCGTAAATTGCGGAATTCTAGTTTTACCGACCAATGTCGGTAAAAAAATCTACTCCAGCAGCCCCTTAAAGAGAAAAGATTATAGTTCTTCGCACTCGCTTTCTCGTTTTCTCGCTCCATCTCTCTCTCTCGTCTCGACCCTGGACTCGGCGGCTCGACTCGCTCGCACGATCCTAACCTCCTCGCGCCGCGTTGCTCCTTCATTAAGACCTCTATCTTCGTGCCCGGGAAGCGTCGCAAAACGAGCCGGAGGGAGAGAAGAAAAGACGGCCGCGCGCGCGCGCCAGGAACCCTGAGGAGGAAGCTCGGAGAATAGGAGACTCGAGAGCTTTCCGTGTACACCGAAAGAACGGAGCAAAAAAGGGGGGAGAAAAAAAATAGAGGCGAAAAAAAAATAAGAGGAAGAAAAACCGAGACTCCGGAGTTGCGTGAAAATGTCCAAGACCGTGAAATTCGCGGCGCGCCGGACTAGCGCGTCTGACGTTACACCCTCTTCCGTCTTTCTCACTCTTTTCTCTTTTTCCCTCTTTTCTCTATTTCGCTGTTTTCTCTTTCTCTGTTTCCTGGAGTCGCAATCGACGCGTCGGAAGCCCGCAGAGATTTGCTCGGCGTCGAGATAGAAATGAGTACAATTTCCCTCTCGACTTTTCCGCCCCCTCTCCTCCCTCCTCTCCTCCTCTCCGCCCTCTCCTCTCCTCCTCTCCCGCCCCCCTTTCCGACCTCAACCGCCGATCCGCCCTCTCGTCGCCTTGTCTCTCTCGCTCTTTCTATTTTTGTTATTATCTCATCTCCCAACAGTTTCACTTCTCTTTTCTTTCACTTCCAAGGAATTCTCGAGTTTCCGACGCTGTGTGTATATAAGTTATAGCGGCATCGGAATCTCTCAAAGAAGTCGTGGCTCTCCTGACGATAACTTGGACTCTCTCTCTGTCTTTCGCTCTCGCTATCTTTTGGTCTGCATCTTCTCTCGCAGCGATGTGTGTTTATGTATGGGCCATTCCGAGGAAGATAGACAGGGTCGTGACTCAAGCTTTTTTTTTTATGGTCTTCTGTACTTTTCCTTTTTTTGTAGTACGGAAATACTTTGGTTTTTTTTTCGGGAGAAATTATTTCGTTGAGAATAATTATGAAAAAAAAGTTGCGATTTTAACGCAACTCTTCAAGGAAGAGAATGCCGCCAGGCAGAATGCGATATCTCGATTCTTGAATTTTTTGCAGATTTTTAAAGTTGACCCTCATGAAACGAAATTTTTTTCAAGGGGTACCCCTTGCCGGTTTTTTGGGCGAAATTTTTTTTTTTCGATTTAACGAAGTTTTAAAACCCTATCCGATGGGAAATTTTCCGCTGATTCCAAATATGACCGGTATTTGCCCGAAAAATAAAAATTTCGAGGAGAAAAATGCGAAAAATGTTCTTCACTTTTTGTCGAATTTTAACGCTTCACTAGAATCGATGTAATTTTTATTTGGATGAATGGAATCTAGATTTTCTTTTTTTATTCGAAAGATAACTCTTCAAGGAAGAGAATGCCGCGAGGCAGAATGCGATATCTCAGTTCTTGAATTTTTTGCAGATTTTTAAAGTTGACCCTCATGAATCGAAATTTTTTGCAAGGGGTACCCCTTGCCGGTTTTTTGGGCGAAAATTTTTTTTTTCGATTTAACGAAGTTTTAAAACCCTATCCGATGGGAAATTTTCCGCTGATTCCAAAAATCACGGTTATATGCCCGAAAAATAAAAATTTCGAGGAGAAAAATGCGAAAAATGTTCTTCACTTTTTGTAGAATTTTAACGCTTCACTAGAATCGATGTAATTTTTATTTGGATGAATGGAATCTAGATTTTCTTTTTTCATTCGAAAGATTACTCTTCAAGAAAGAGAATGCCGCCAGGCAGAACGCGATATCTCGATTCTTGAATTTTTTGCAAATTTTTAAAGTTGACCCTCATGAATCGAAATTTTTTGCAAGGGGTACCCCTTGCCGGTTTTTTGGGCGAAAATTTTTTTTTTCGATTTAACGAAGTTTTAAAACCCTATCCGATGGGAAATTTTCCGCTGATTCCAAATATGACCGGTATTTGCCCGAAAAATAAAAATTTCGAGGAGAAAAATGCGAAAAATGTTCTTCACTTTTTGTCGAATTTTAACGCTTCACTAGAATCGGTGTAATTTTTATTTGGACGGATGGAATCTAGATTTTCTTTTTTCATTCGAAAGATAACTCTTCAAGGAAGAGAATGCCGCCAGGCAGAACGCGATATCTCGATTCTTGAATTTTTTGTAGATTTTTAAAGATGACCCTCATGAAACGAAATTTTTTGCATTAAACATAAAAAAAAAAAAAAAAAACACGAAGCGTCGCTTTGCAGAGAAACGAGAAAATGGTCGAAAAGGAGAGAGAGTAGAGAGAGAAGGACGAGCGAGTAAAATCGGTAACGTCGGTCGTCAAATCTTTCCCCGCGGGATAAACAGAGCTACTTTTACGACCTACTACGAGGATCGCTCTCTCCCAAAGCTCGCGCGTCGCGTATACACGAAACGCGCTTTTACTCCTCTCGCGATCCAAACATTTCTCTGTCGCTCGCCGAGCGCGCGTTGCCGCGTCAGCTGCTGGCGCGTCCTCCCCGCCGAGTTTTATTGCGTTTACACCCCGTTCCGACCGTTTTCGTGCCTTTTACGCTGGGCTTTGCGCAGCCGCCGCCTTCGTAGAGATTTTTTTTTTCATTTTTTCTGTCCCGGTTAAGCAAAAGCCAAGATCGCTTAGCCTCGATAATTTTTCAACTGAGTTTGAGGAATTTTCTGTACGCTTAGATACAATAAAAATAAAAATTAAAAATAAATAAAAATTAAAAAAAAATAATAATAATAGCACAACTAATTGAGGTCAATTACAGCGAAACTGAAGCAAAAAAAAAATGTCAACTATAAAAATTTAATGGTCGGCCACACCTACGAGATTTCCTCGAGCGCAATTGACGAAATTACATTCGCGGTGAATACTTTGAACACTCCGCGACGCGAACTTCAAAGACATCGTTTTTTTTTTTCCTTCTCCAGAGCCGAATGAGGGTGCACGGAATATTAATGGACTCCATGCGCGCAACATCAAAGACCGAAAAAAGTCTGTAACTTACGTAAATGCAAACTGATACCCCAGTTTTTTTGTCGGCCGACAAAGCCAGGCTCTCTGGATACTTTTTAAAAAATCTTTTTTCCGGGTACTTTGAAAAAATGTTGAACTAAAAAATAAAAAAAATAAAATCAGCGCAACCACTGCTGCGGTTGCCCTGATTTTCCGCATTGTCCACATTGCAATTCCAGCGCCAGAAAAAAAAAAAAAAAAATTTAAATATCTTCCACCGTTTTTGGATACTTTTAAAAAATTTTTTTTTTCCGGGTACTTTAAAAAATGTTAAACTAAAGAATTAAAAAAAAAATTAGCGCAACCACTGATGCGGTTGCCCTGATTTTCCGCATTGTCCACATTGCAATTCCAGCGCCAGAAAAAAAAAAAAAAAAAAAAAAAACATTTTAAATATTTTCCCCAACGCGAAAAAGCTCGCGATAAAAAAAAAGCGTTTATATCACTGAGAAAGGCAAATATGTATCCGCGCGTCCGGTTGTTCAGTGATATATATAGTCAACCCGGGGTCGATTAACCCTTTCCGAAAAATGCCTTTCACGTTTTATATCGGGAGTCCCCCGTCCGCCTATTATTTAATCGCGACGACGAGCATAACCGGGCACAATACAATAGAATAAACCGTGGAATACGCGTCGAGGAAAGAGAGAGAGGCCGAAGAGGAGGGGGTGAGTCTCGTTTGTTCGTCGCCCGCTCGGCTGGATGTTCGCTGAATTCACTTCGCTCGCGCTTTGTCTCCGGGCTTTCCAGGCAGCAGCAGCAACAGCAGCAGCAGAAACGGTAACACAAGCAGAGAGAGAGAGAGACAGAGACGAGAGAAACACAGCGCCAATATTCGGCGAGCTTGGCAGCCGTTACTGAAGAGTCGCGGAGGCGGCGCCGCTTGCGGCTCGTTCCTCGGCTCCGGCGTTTCCAATACCTCCCCCCCCCCCCCACACCGCACCCGGTAATTGGCTCGACGAGATATTCCCGGTAAACATTTATACCACCCGAACCCCCCCCCCTCTTTGGTGGCCGTTAATCATTTTCCGGTTTCACAGTGAATAATCGTATCAGGAATTAAAAAAAAAACAATATGAATGAGTGAAGGAATGAAGCAAAAAAAGGGGGTAAAATTGAGTGTGGAAGGAATGAAGGAAGGAAGGAATAAATGATGAAACGAGTGAATAAACGTATCTGGAAAAAAAAATTGGGAATGAAAAAAAAAGGATAGAAGCTCGACGAGATACTCCCGATAAACATTTATACCACCCGCTCCTCCTCCCCTCTTTGGTGGCCGTTAATCATTTTCCGGTTTCACAGTGAATAATCGTATCAGGAATTAAAAAAAAAAACAATATGAATGAGTGAGGGAATGAAGCAAAAAAGGGGGTAAAATTGAGGGTGGAAGAAACGAAGGAAGGAAGGAATAACCGATGAAACGACGGAGGCGAAGAAAGGGAGGATGAAGAGGAAGGAGCAGAGGAAAATAATCGTGAATAAACGTATCTGGAAAAAAAATCGGGAATAAGAAAAAAAAAACGGAAGGAAGGAATAAACGACAAAATGGGAGAGGCGAAGAAAGGAAGGATGGACAGGGCGAAGTAGCGGAGGAGGGAAAAATCTTTGTGGCGCTCCCGGCGCCCGCTTTGAGCGTTTCTCGAGGTGGCCCACGAAGACCTCTCGGCGCGCGTTTCGCTGATACAGTTATACGAGGATCCGGAGAGCGAAGAATTGGAAAATTACGAGTGGCCTGGACGCTCTCTGCACCCGCTCTTCTTCTTTTAATTTCGAGGGGCCTATTAAGAGCGGCCACCTGAGGAGAAAGAGAACAAAGGTGCAACTTCGCGCGAGGAGATCTTGAGAAAATAGCTGGGTTCATTCTCCTTTGAATTTACAAACTTGTTCATTAAAAATAAAAATAAGAATCCAGATGAAGATTTTTCTCTCAATTTACAAACCTGTTTATAATAAATTTACAAAATCCACAATTAAGATTATTTCAAGCCTACCTCAACATCCAATTGGTGTCCCAGTATCGACAATAAACAGCTAATCGAAAAATTAATTTTTCCAAAACAATTCAACCTCAAGTTTTTGACACACAAATAGAAGAAATCTCCACAATGAGACCACTTACAAAAGAAAAAAAAAAAAACAAAAAAGAAAAAAAATAAAAATCCAAACGAAGATTTTTCTCTCAAGTTATAAACCCGTTTATTATAAATTAAAAAAATCCACAATTAAGATTATTTCAAGTCTACCTCAACATCCAATTGGTGTCCCAGTATCGACAAAAAAAACAGCTAATCGAAAAATTAATTTTTCCAAAACAATTCAACCTCAAGTTTTCGACACACGAATACCTCGAAGAAATCTCGACAACGAGACCACTTACAAAAAAAAAAAGAAAAAAAAATCCCGCTGTTTCGCAGGCTTTGTGCTGCACTGACTGAGAGTAGGCAGAGAGAGGGTCGCACGGCTGTTGGTTCCCTCGGAGCCGAAACCGAGGTATCGGTATTTCGTGTACCGAGAGTGTGTATAGCGAGCCATAAGTGTAGGTATAATGGCCCTGTTCCCCAGTGCGGTTGCTGCCGGAGAACAGAGCGACTGTGCAGTGCGGGGGGAGAGACTCTCGACTTCTCCTGGAGCATTCGAAACGCCGAGATACCTGCGGGAACCCTCCAGGAGAGAAAAAGAGGGAGAAAGAGAGAGAATGAATTAGGCTCGGCAACTAAGACCGCTGAGGCTGCGACGGCGACGACGACGACCGACCCAAGATAAATAAAAGAGCACACTGGGGCCGCTCCTGATGGATTTATGGCTCGGTTTGCGCCGCTCGGCGTTTCATATCCCAGCAGCAGCAGCAGCAGCGACACAAACCGACGAACGTGTGCAGCAAACGCGGACACCGGTTTCGAGGCTGCAGAGAACCCTTTGAGTCTCGAGCCGCGAGAATATTTTTTCCCTTGCCGCGATCGCTGTGAATAATCGACGCAATTTTCCGGATTACGTCCCGCGGTGACCGATTTTTCTATATGAGGCAGCTGAGATTCTTGACGATGAAGGGTTGGAAATTATTGAAGGGAAGAGAAAATTATTGAATACGTTAAATCCTTATGGGGATGCTGGAGTAGATTTTTTTACCGACTGGTCGGTAAAAAAGTACGGTTTCGGAGTTTACGGTATACGTCGTTATTGAATTACAAAAATGTCTCAAATTGCACAGGATTATTATATCAATGTAGGCGCATCGGCGTAGATTCTCGTTTTAGAAAAATCTGGAATTTTACTATACACGTGTATTAAATTTAATGTATCAGCTGATGAATCGAATTTCTTGTAATGTAAATTCGCAGACATTTTTAACAGTGTTCATACCAGGAATATATGGGAAGTGCATGGGAAGTGCTCTGAAGCAGTTCGTAGGAATCGTCATCACGTCTGAGGACGACGAGTCCTTCGGGAAACGCCGACTATCGCATCTAGGCAGCTGGTTCAATGTCGAGTACACGTTTATAGTATACCCATGTATCCCCGTAATATATATGTGTACATCTCCGCAAAATATATATATGCATATATGCAGGGAGTGTATTTCCGGGCAGGCAGCCTCGGCTATCGGGAAATTATGCAGAATCACTCCTGGGAAATATAGTATTTACGTCGTGCTCCGTCGTACTGAAAAAAAAGAGCAAGCGACTGAATATCCTCGTATCCCGAGAATGGGGGGCGCACGTTTAAGTGCATCGGATGAAATTCGTGAAAAAAAAAAAAATGAAATAAAAATTCTTACCCGGCGGCTCCCAGGCGTCTCGCCGGCAGAGAGACGAGTGTGAATTCCGAAATTGCGGAGAAATAATGCATCAATAATGTTGGGGCTTCTCGATAATGGTATTGACAGGATAGTCGCATTATATTTCCAGCCTCGTGCTTCTGAAAGTGAGAAACATGGAAAAATCTTCTATTCTGAAATTGCAGGGAAATAATTCGTCAATAATGTTCTGTAATGGTATAAATGGATGTTCACCTTTTTTTTTGCTACTAGGCTAATCACAGCGCGTGCCCGAGATATCTGTGCGCTGCTGCGCTCTTATAAACCTTTAAAAGGGTAAATCGCAACTAAAACCCTTGTTTAGTTGATTTAAAAAAAAAAATGTTGTCGAACAGTTTGTCAGAAATCGTAGATCTGGCCGCCGGGCCGAAAACCGCCCAAATCGGGGTCACGAAATTTATTTTTTCAAAATATCGACTTGAATTTGTATTCGACTTGAACATGTACACGAAATTCATTTTTTCAAAATATCGACATTGAAAATTGTATTTTATCTTAATTATTCGCAGTACTCGCGGTGCACGGCCAGCAGGAGGGTGGCGATCTCTACTTCTCGGTGAGTCCGGCCGATCACACTGTGGTCGAGGGTTCGCCGGTGCGACTGCGATGCGAGACTCAGCCGAACGCGGGCGTCAGGTACTCCTGGAAGCTCGAGGGTCAGACGCTTGCCCCGAGTCCGCGGAGACATCAGGTCGGCGGCGATTTGTACATCACGAGGGTCAATAGAATTTTGGACAGCGGCAATTTCGTCTGCGTCGCCGATCACGAAAAATCCGGATACATTATCGAAAGCTCGCCAGCGAAAATTGACGTCCAATGTAAGTATAAACAATTTTTCGCCCCAATCTAATTATTATTTTTTTAAATATATAAATCAATTTTTTTAACCCAACCAAAAACTCCCCTTTTCCTCATTTCTCATCACTAAATTCAGACTATTTTCCCAGTAAATTGCTAGACATTTTTTTTTTTTTATTATTTTTTGAAATATATACATTAATTTTTTAACCCAACCAGAAACTCCCCTTTTCCTCATTTCTCTTCACTAAATTCAAACTATTTTCCCGGCAAATTGCTAGAAATTTTTTTTTTATTATTTTTTAATATATAAATTAATTTTTTAACCCAACCAGAAACTCCCCTTTTTCCTCATTTCTCTTCGCAAAATTCACACTATTTTCCCGATAAATTTCTACACTAAAAAAAAAGCAAACAAAATTAAACTGATCACCAGCGCGACGATTATTATAATGACATCCAGTTCGCGTATATTCGCTTATTTAAACCCGAGCACCAAAACACAAGCGCCGCAAAAAATCTTTCCGCGTTTATTGGAGAGCGTCTGAATTTCGCTGAATCGCACAATTTTCCGGCTCCCCGCCGTAATTATCGTGCTCGACGAGCGAGCTCCGAGCGTCGAGCGTCGACGTCGGAAAATCGGCTATCCAATTCGTTCCCCGACCCACGGAAAGCTCTGCAATTGCTTCCCTCATTGCACCCGGGAACGTCGACGCAGCCACCGCGGCGATATATAACCCGCGGCTCGGAGGAGGACTTGATATATTTTAATGATTTAAAAATGTCGAGTGCCGGAGTCGCGTGAAGAGTGCCCAACGCGCGAGGCGACACCTTCAATGACGACACGAACGAACCTCGAGCCTCAGTTTCTCGTTCGTTTTTTTTTCCCCTTTTTTTCACACATATTTTTTGTATCATAAAACCACAGTGTCGACTATTGCGCGCAATCTCGGCGCCCTGACAGTATATTCAATATGTAACGAAGGAAAATTCGAGTGAAATAAAAAAAAAAAAAATGCACATGTGTATAAATATACAGGGTGATTCAGAATGTTTTTGTCAGCCGTTGAAGAATGATAATTTAGCACCTCGGGAACGAAATTATTTAGCCGTTTTTTGTGATTTGCAATATTTATTAATTTATTGAAAATTTGAAAAAAAAATAGGCCAATGGGAACAAATAATTAAGGAGGTCCAGTCATATGGAGTCCATTTCGCATAAATTCGAGAAAGGCGAGTAATAATTGCAACCACTTCTTGATAGTATAAAAATCTAAAAAAATTCATGCACATTAAAGGTACTTAAAAGATTAATTTTGCATAATAATAATTGCAACATGTTATTAACAAATTGATGAAAAAAAAATTGTTCAACAAATTTCTCGGAAACCCGAATTTTTTTTTTAATGAAAATGCTTCTATTATGTTTCTGAGTACGCATGAATTTTTTCAGATTTTTAAGTTCAGTTTGATATTTGCGTTTTTTTTCATACAATATTCAAAGTGAACTTAAAAATCTGAAAAAATTCATACGTACTCAGAAAAATAAACGAAGCATTTTCATTGATAAAAAAATGTGGGTTTCCGAGGAATTCGTGCAACAATTTTTTTTTCATCAATTTGTTAATAACATTTTGCAATTATTATTATGCAAAATTAATCTTTTCGGTACCTTTGATGTGCATGCAATTTTTCAGATTTTTATATCATCAAGAAGTATTCGTAATTCTTTCTCATTTTTCTCGAATTTATGCAAAATGAATACTATACGACTGGACCTCCTTAAATAAATAAACCTGTAGACCAATGGGAACATAAATAAACGAATATTTAAAAAATACTATAAATACTATAAATGAATAGTATTTTTGAAATATTTCTTCATTTATTTGTCCCCATTGGTTATTTTTTTTTCTAATGCTTGTAAATAAATAAATATTGCGAATTACGAAAAACGGCTGAGTAACTTTGTTCCCGAGATGGTAAACTATTTTTCCTCAACGGCTGACAAAAACATTCTGAATCACCCTGTATACATATAGGTATAATAATAATATATACACGGTAAATATAAAGTGTATAGGCGGGATATTATTTAATACGCGTCAGGGCGTGAGGAGAGGGCGTCGTTAGCGCCCTCCGCCCTTTCCCCTTTTTCCACTCGCCCGGCGCTCGTTATCATGTATCGTTTCATAATTATTATTACACGCGCCACAGCCGAGTGCGCCGCTCGCTCGCGAACCCAGCCAGTGCATTTCGTGTATTTTTTTAATAAATATATATATAGGGTCGTGTGATGTATATATGTATATTTTATATAAATGTGCGTATTTATGCATATTTATTTATGTGGAATTCGCGAGTGTGCAGTAGTCGAGGCTTTAGTCACGGGCGTCAACGTCGATCCTTTGATAATTGGAATGCGCCACCTCGCGCGTTTTACAATAATGAAAGAAAAATTCTGCATTACGGTGAGCAGAGGTGGGGGAAGGGGGGATTACAGTTCGCTCGCGAATGTATCGTCGCTGCCGGAAATTCGACAATACTTTTCTCGCGCGCCGTCAATTTCGGAGTAATTGAGCGCTGCTCTGCAGCTTCGTTATTCGCTCGATTTTTTGCATGAGTGTCGGGAAAGAATTTTTACTTTTTCACAATTTGGTACCGTTCGATTCCAAAGTCACCTGGAGCATTTTTTTTTTTTTAATCAGTTGAAAATTATTTTAACTAAAATTGGTGAATCGAGTATCGTCGAAAGTATATTTTTGTATCTTTAAAAATGTAGCAGCTAATTAAGCGTCGGGAGTCGTCGAGCAGAAGGCAATTTTTTAATCCGCTTGTAGCATTTTTTCCATTTTTTTCTATTTTTTTTCCCTGGTTCATCCGATTTTTTTTTTTTTTTTTACTTTTTTGAATCAGTTGAAAATTATTTTAATTAAATTTGTCGAATTCAACATCTTTAATATCGAATTATCTTTAATATTGAATTTAATATCGTCGAAAGTATATTTTTGTATCTCTAAAAATCTGGCAGCTAATTAAGCGTTGGGAGTCATCGAGCCGAGGGCAATTTTTGAATCCGCTTGTAGCATTTTTTTCCAGAGCTCATTCACAGTGCGCATAATGGCCCAGGCGCACGCGAATGATACGCATATATCCGAGCCTCCTCCCGAATGCACTCGCTGATCAATCAGATGCGCTCATTCAGCGGCTTTATAGATAAAAATCCGTGCCAATTAGTAATTACCGCCTCGCATTTAACTCCGCGCGCGCGCGTTCTCCATCGTCTCCCGCGGGAGCGCCGAGCTCCGACGACGCGCGCGCGGGCTGATTTGTAAAAAGCCTTCGGCGGCGACTATTCTGCTCAACTCGAGCGATTTCAAGAGCGTTAATACATTCCTTTCAAATCATTGTATCGACGATGCTGCGCCTGTGGCTGTTATCTCTTTTCGTCGGAAATACAAAAAATAAAAATAAAATAAAACGAAGAAGGCATCCTTTCTCGATAAAAAAAAATATATCTCATTAGATATGCTGACGTTCTTTTCCGGGTGTGTTTCCCCCTCTCGGCTTCCCCCCTTTCGAGCTGCTCCGAGCGAAGAGGACAACGCTGAGTTTACTATAATGTGAAGCATTATAGTTAATATAATATGCGCTATACAGGGTAATTCAGAATGTTTTTGTCAGCCGTTGAAGAATGATAGTTTAGCACCTCAGGAACGAAATTATTTAGCCTTTTTTTGTAATTTGCAATATTTATTTATTTATTAAAATTTGAAGAAAATAGACCAATGGGAATGAATAAATAAATAAATAAACCAGTAGACCAATGGGAACACAAATAAACGAATATTAAAAAAATACTATAAATACTACAAATAAATAGTATTTTTTAAATATTTATTCATTTATTTGTCCCCATTGGTTAATTTTTGTTCTAATGCTTGTAAATAAATAAATATTGCGAATTACGAAAAACGGCTAAGTAACTTTGTTCCCGAGGATGGTAAAGTATTTTTCCTCAACGGCTGACAAAAATATTCTGAATCACTCTGTATATAGATTGCACTTGTGTATTTATAATACGAATCTATGTGTATATCTGAACAAAGTGCGGACTGCGAACGATAATAGTGTCCGAGTTCCGGCCGACGACCAATCTCTATATATATATCTCTCTCTCTCTCTCTCTCTCTCTCTCTGTGCTTTATGCAAATTCGGCAGGTTGAGCAAACCAGAATGAGGAAACACACGAAGGGAATTTCCGTGCGGCGAATCGAATGCACTGCGGAATATCCGACAGCGATGCAGGTATTATACCTCTCTCTCTCTTCATCTGCTTCGCTCTCTCTCTCGCTCTCTTCGTGGTTTGACTGGAAGATCCGATTTGTCGGAGATGTCGACAGACACAGAGATAAAGACAGCGAGAAACAGAGTTGGCTCCGTTCATCGTCACTGAATTTTATAATCTCCAGAGGGTCGCGAAACTCGCGAGTATCCGTCTCGCGAGGGACATTTTTTTTTTTTCGCCCTCCCTGCTTCCTCCCTCCCTCCTCCTCCAGCGTCTCCAGCCGATGACGGAGTCGCAAACGAACGAACGAGCGATGCACATCGCAAGATTGCATTCAATATATATTTCCTCGTTCTTCGCCTCGCTCATATTTTTTTTCACCTTTTCTCCTGACTCTCCCGTTTTACTTTTTATTCCCTCTCTCTCGTCGCCCTCTTCGAGCCTCGTGGTAATAATACTGCAAGAAGAAAAAAAGAAGAATGAAAGAAAAACATGCTGAGCGAGGAGGAAGTACAAACCCTTTGTACAAATAAAAAATAACATCTCCCTGTCGCGCGCGAACCGTCCTTCTGCGCATTATGGCTATATATGTATACAGGGTGATTCAGAATGTTTTTGTCAGCCGTTGAGGAAAAATAGTTGACCATCTCGGGAACAAAGTTACGTAGCCGTTTTTCGTAATTCGCAATATTTATTTATTTACAAGCATTAGAAAAAAAAATAACCAATGGGGACAAATAAATGAATAAATATTTAAAAAATACTATTCATTTATAGTATTTATAGTATTTTTTAAATATTCGTTTATTTATGTTCCCATTGGTCTACTGGTTTATTTATTTATTTATTTGTTCCCATTGGTCTATTTTTTTCAAATTTTCAGTAAATAAATAAATATTGCAAATTACAAAAAACGGCTGAATAATTTCGTTCCCGAGGTGCTAAACTGTCATTCTTCAACGGCTGACAAAAATATTCTGAATCACCCTGTA
Source organism: Itoplectis maculator (assembly GCA_964034905.1). Taxonomy (NCBI): domain Eukaryota; kingdom Metazoa; phylum Arthropoda; class Insecta; order Hymenoptera; family Ichneumonidae; genus Itoplectis; species Itoplectis maculator. Next base: position 593,280 of record OZ035853.1, on the reverse strand, counting down.
TATGTGTGTAACTGCGTATCACGTATATAGAATATATAACTACGTACCGTGTATACCTATATATGTGCGTTCGTCTCCCTCTGTGACAATTGGAATGGAAGTTGTTCAGCCTGGAAGCCCGAGAGAGGGCTCACTGTACTTCTCGCGCATTTCATACGCTGCTCCTCCCCCATATTCCGGGGGCGAAGTATGTCGCAACGGCGGAATCACGGGATCCCGGCGCGGTTCCAACTTTGGAGGGGGTCCTGGCTGCAGACTGCAGACCGCGGAAAGATCCTCGCCGCCGCCTGTGGAAAAATCATAGAAATCTCGGTTACACTGATATTTGCATTCTTGGGACATTTGCAGTGATATTTTGACAATAGATTTTTTTATTCATTTTTTCCCTCTATATTATAAAAAGATCCTGCCGACGCCACCGCCGTGTAGAATAATTCGTTACCATGGCAACCACTGCCATAACAAACGTTAATATCGCGAAATTTGGCAGTTCGTCAGAAAAAAAAATCGTTTTTCGCGTTTTTCTCCTCGAATTTTCGATTTTTCGGGCAAACACCTGTCGTTTTTGGAATCAGCGGGAAATTTGCCATCGGATAGGGTTTTGAAACTTCGTTAAATCGAAAATTTTTTTTTTCGCAAAAAACGCAAATTTTTGAAGGGGTACCCCTTCTACAAATTTGCGATTTTTGAGGGTCAACTTAGAAAATCTGCAAAAAATCGAAAAATCGAGATATCGCGTTCCGCCTGGCGGCATTCTCTTCGTTGAAGAGTCTTCTTTCGAACGCAAAAAGAAAATTCCCATTATATTGATCGGAAGAAAAATTACACCGATTTCAGTAAAGTGCAAAAATTGGGAAAAAGTGAAAAATCGTTTTTCGCGTTTTTCTCCTACAATTTTTTATTTTTCGGACAAAAACCGGTCATATTCGGAATCAGCGGGAAATTTGCCATCGGATAGGGTCTTAAAAGTTCGTAAAATCGAACTTTTTTTTTTCGCCGAAAATCGCAAGGTTTTACCCTACGCTGGCTGACCTCCGACCGCGTAGTTTATTTATATTTTTGCTGCAGGGAAAAATAGGTAATACGCATCTCTGTAGTGTGAGCCAGAGCTGATTTTGCATTCGTTGACATCCGCAATTTATGCCTTTAATTAACAAACCGACACGACTTTGGCTACATCTGAATATTGCAAAGTTACCCACGGTCAAGATTACAACCCTGAGGCTTGATAAGCCCATAACGTAATAATTTACGCCCCGGCCCCCGGGTTGCACAATGAGAGCCCATCTGCGGTCAAGCATCTCCCTAAATTCCTCCGTCCCCTTCACCCCTCCGCCGCAAAATCCTCGTCTAAATTCGCCGAGGTTTGCTCTATCGATTTCGCAAATAACTCCCTCCCCCTCCAATCCCTCTCATACACCGTCCAACGTACGTAGCCCCCCTTGTCAGCCTCTCGCTAAAACCGTTGAAAGTAGCGAACTCGCCAATCTCTCTGCTATATTCTCACTTAACCGGATGGGGATCAAAATAACGAATGACCAAAAAGAATAACCATCATTACAAAATTTGCTATTTTAGTCATTCGCTATCTTGATCATTCACTATTTTAACTGCATTTTTATAAAATGTGGGGTCAAAATACCGAATGATCAAATAACGAATGGCTGAAATAGCGAATTCCGTAATGATGATCATTCTAGATTTGGACGTTCGTTAGTTTTAAATTCGCTATTTTGGCCATTCGCTTTTTGGTCATTCGTTATTTTGATCCCCACTCGGTTGACCTTCCGCGAGCTTCCGAATCCTCGCCGGACGGTCGTCGGCGAATCACTCCGCTTGTCTCAGGAGACATTCGCACGAGCGTTTTTCTCCACTCTCGTCCCGACTCGGCGCTGCATCTCCGCCCGCTTCTTGCCCTTTACCTCGTCGCCTCGTTCCTCCGCACGCAACGGACGTTCCTCCTCCTCCTTCTCCTCGTTCCTTCGTCGTCTCCGTCGTCGTCGTCGTCGCAGCGCAGAAAAAGTACTCGAGAGATGTTGAATTCAATTCAGAAGGTTCCGCTTGCACTCTCATTGTCTCGCGGCCGCCTCTCCTCGCATTGCGGCTCGTTGGCGCACAACGGCGAGCCTGAAAGGAGAGAAAGAGAGAGATGAGAGCTGCAGAAAAAAAGAGAGAAAGAGAGAGATGAGAGTTGCACAAAAAAAGAGAGAAAGAGAGAGATGAGAGCTGTACAAAAAAAGAGAGAAAGAGAAAGAGAGCTGCAGAAAAAAAGTGAGAGAGAGAGATGAGAGCTGCAGAAAAAAAGTGAGAGTGAGAGAGAGAGGAGAAAAAGAAAGAAAAAAAATGAGCGAGAAACAGAGAGTCCCTATGTATATACGGCTATAGTATTTCTATGGGGGTTCACGTTGCTGATGCCGGTGGCAGCAGAGGGAGAGTAAGCTAATCGTTGAGTCTCGGGCCTCCTGTTCTTTTCTCTCCCCCCCCCCCCCCCACCCCCCTCCCCCACCTCTTCCCATAGCTTGACGGCTGAAAAGCCGCCGCTGCATTTTTAAACACACACACAGACACTGACACTCGCGTGCACAGAGAGAGAGAGATGCACATATTAACCTAGCGGGGACCCATTGTGAGTCGTGAAAATTGTGCGCGAGCGTTTACAACCCAATGCCAAACACGCTCGCTCGCTTCTCGCGCGCGCGCACAGACACGAACCAATATGGCCGCCCGCGGGCGGGAGTTGGGTTCGGTGTGTGCGCCACCTAAGGGTGAAGAGGCGAACTCTTGAGGAGCAGGACCCCTCGGCTTGCCCCCTACCCACCCCCCTCCCCTCCCCACTCCCCTCGACTCACGACCGTAGCGCGACCTCAAAATGCTCGAGGAAAGGAGCAAACGCGATATTATACCCTGGCTATATGGTGTTGCACCCTGTATATATACAGAAGCGTCCGCCCTGAAGGGTTAAGGGGTCTGTACTCTGTACTTTGGATGCAGGAAAAAAACGCAATTTTTATCAATTTTTTTTTAGGATACTGTTATGTTTAGGGGTATGAAACGTGTTGGGCTTAACTATACGTTGGAAACCGAAGAATGGAATAGCTGGCGAGCCCTCCAGTTTCCTCCTTTTCTTTCTCTCCTTCCCTCCGGACGTGGAGGGGATTTTTCTCTTCCTCCCCCTTCTTCCTTTCTCGACAAGTACGCGACGACGAAGAAAGTTTTCAGCACGAGTCTGCGGAGCTGGGAAGGGGTGGGGGGAGGGGGGTGGAGAGGGAAGGGGGGGGGGGGAGGGGAGAGAAGCCGTAAGACAAAAAATTACGCGTGAGCACGCGGGAAGCGTTATCTCTTTATTCGCGTCTAAGAAGCGAGGACGAGCCACTCGCTACTTACACCTGTGTAATACTTATATGCTTATTCAGTGTCTCTGTATAAAGGAGAAGGGGAAGGGGGAGGGGGGTCTATATATATGCGCGCACGGCGTGTCGGAAGGCTCGCAGGACGTCCCCGTAATCCTTCGCGCGAGTCGTCGTCAACTAATTAGCGAAAAGCGAGTAAAGTTAATTAGTAAGAAGCGTAATTAATTTAGAGGCTCGGGAACGACTTTTTTTATTTCTTTTTATTTTTTTTTTTCATTGAAGGCAGAGTCGCCGAGCGAATGCTGAGGGAAGTGAGAGAGAGAGAGAGAGAGAGAGAGGGAGAGGAGTGCCGGAAATTTCTCACTTCGTGGGCCTCGACGAGTCGCAGCAAAAGTAGTCGACGACGTCGCTGCTGCTGCTGCTGCAGTGGCCGTCGGTCCCATTGACTATGCAGCGACGATAATGCGCGCGAATGTGTGAGTGAGGGTGCACTGACTGTGACGCTTACCCTCTCCTCTCCTCCCCCCCTCCTCCGACGACAACCTAACCCCCAACCCCTCAGCCCAACGCTGTCAGCCCTCCCTTTTTGCCGCTCTATTAACGGCTGAGCTTTCCTCGTCTCCACACGTCCTCGTCCTCTCGGATTAAATCCTCATTTTTTTTTTGATAGTTGAAAAGGAAAAAAAAATCGCACCGGAAATAACTGTCGAGCCTCGCACGCGGTAATTAAGGGGATGATTTTTTTTTCTTTTCTTTTCGGTTTTGGTGGAGATTCGGGGATCTCGGTTATTTCGATGAAAAGCCGGTTATTTCGACGTTACGACCGAGAATCACGAGAGTCGATTGAGTCTGTCCTCTTATTTCAGTCTGGCAACAGTCGTTGCTGAATTTTTTTCGCGCCAAAAAATCGAACTAAATCTACATCTTATTTTCAACCTAAATTCAGTTGCCTCCCCCCATTTTTTTAGACCATATAATGAACCATTAAGTACATTAGTGAAGCAATGAAAAATGCGATTGAGAAAAAAAGTGAAAGGTGAATTGCTTTTCTTCGGACAATTTGGACGACAATAGCGGAGTAGAATATTGAACTGCAGACGAGCGGCAGATATAGTCGACTAGAGAGAGACGGAGATAAAAGGAACCCTTATGCAGTCTCGGTGAGCCTCGTTAATAGCGGATGCTCGCTGCCGCCGTCGCTCGCAGTCTCTCTGCTCGTCGACAATCGATATTCATGCGAAGATCGTTTAGCCGCGCGAACTTCACCCGAGCGTTTCTATCTCTCGCCTCCCTCTCCCCCCCTTCCCCTCGGCCATTACCCGACTCCCTTCCTACCTTCGTTTCCTCATTTTCTCGTTCCCTGTCTCTCGTTACCGCGGCTCGTGCGCTCCGCTCGTGTGGGCGAAGTAAAGTCGAGGAGGTTTTCGCGGGCCGGGATATATTCCTGGGTTGTTATTTCGCGCGGGGAGTGCGATTCCAGGTCGCGATCCCGACGTGCAAATTTCGTGGGAGATTTTTTATTTATGGTTATAAAGATTAAAGCAACAATTTTTGCACGGAAATTTTATCTGAGGTACTTCGCACTTACTATAGATTCCGATTGTTAAGGCGCAGTTGAAAGCAGTTCAACCGCCGCTGCCTCTCGCTTCCCCCTCCCCCTCTCTCTTTTTTTCCCTCCATCATCGTTCCGCGAAATTTTGTCGCAAAGTGAGAAAAGCGATAATTGAAAGGAGAAAGAATGAAAAAAAAAGAAAAAAAAAAAAAAAAAAAAACCCAACAGCGTCTCGACGTATGCGAACCACGTGCGACTCGCAGAGACTTTTATTAGGGTTGACGCGAGACTCTCTCGCGAGGGGAAAATAATTAACTCGTTGTCAGACTCCCGTCCTGAAGTTATTCTCCTCTCCCCTCTCTCTCTCCCTCTCTCCCTCGACTCGTCGGAGAGACTCTGAAAACGTTGTCCTTGAAGGACGCTAGAAAAAAAAAAAAAATTCAAATTACAAATCGCAACCACTCGCCCATGTCGAGTTGTCGTGCTTCTTTTTCTCTTCTTACTCTCGACTCGCTCGGAGAGAAGTGCAAATACAGGCGGCAGCCTGGCACCTGTGCCACCGTCTAGGACGAGAGTCGTCGGGTTGAGTCGCTCGCGCCCACTCGTCGCGACTGGAAGATGCACTGCGCCTCCTCGACCGCGCATCTCAAGTGCGACACTGCGAGCTATTGTCACGGCAGATATATGTCCATGCGTGCGATACATATATATATGTGTACACATATATATTTCCATACAATATGTGCACCTAAGCACGCCCTACAGTACGACATATGTATAATTGGCTCGGTGAGTGGGTCAACGAAAAAGACGGAGGCGTCGTGTTTCCACCCCTGAAAATGATCTTCAACCTCTTCTTCACCTCAACCCCCCTCCCGGCTCCCCCCCCTAAACCACCCCGAGGTGGAGTCGACTCCCGATACGAACCGAAAAGTGCGTCTACGTCTTCGAGTGGCTGCGTATGCGAATATATAGATATACTGAATACATACAGAATGCACATATATATATATGCATGTACATCTCGAAGCTGTTTATATACATATATATATACAGGCCGGACCGGTGCGAACCGAAAAGTGCGTCTACATCTTCAAGTGGCTGCGTGTGTATATACAGATATACAGGATACACAGCAACCCCATAGATATACGTATTTTTCGATGCTGTGTATACATATATATACACACCGGGGCGTAAACAGGCGCGTGCGGGCGAAGGGGTGATATTCCGTATTGCGTACGTGCCCCGAGTGCCGAGAGGATCCTCGAGGAGCCGTCAACCTGCCCCTGCCCCCCCCCCTGCCCCCACACCGGCAACCTCTCCCCTCCCCAGCCGCGACGAATATGACAAAAAAAAAAAAAAAAAAAAACCACTCCGCGAGGGCCCCGCGCGCGCTCTTACCGCCGTTGGTAATTATTTCCTAACGTCGCGAGAGCAACTCGGATCCTTGGCGAAAAAAATCCCGATGAGGGCGACCCCGGGCAGCGCGGGTTGGGAACCTATCGGGGAGGAGGGTGCACAGAGAGAAAAATATGGGAAAAATCACTATACTTGTGTGGCAAATGATAAACATTCCGGAATTGTTGGCAATTTTTTCCATACTCCTGGACATATACAATACATTTTCCATCGCATATTCCAAGTATGGGAAAAATCGGCAGAATTCCGGAATGCTTCGAAATTGCCAAATGAGAGAAAAGAGATTATTCGCATATTTTTTTTCCGTGTGAAAATCGCGACGAGAAATTGGAGAAGGAGAGGAAATCGGGCGAGAAAGAGAGAGAGAGAGAATGGACGGACGGATGGACGGACGGACGGCTGAGAGCGGAGGGACGATAATATTCATCGCGAACGACGTCCCCGGTATCTCGACCCGGGAGATATACAACTCATTTATGTACGCCTACGTTTTGAGCTCTTGGTCTGTCTGTCTCTGTCTCTCCCTCTCTCTTTCTTTCTCTTTCTGTGTATATATACTGGACGGGGCCGAGTGTATACAAAGGTTCGGTCTCTCTCTCTCTGTCCTCTGTCTCTGTCTCTCTCTCTCGCGCTTTCCGCGGCGCCGAGCGAGCGACGCTTCGCGGACAATCCGACCGAGCGCTGCGCTGCGCAGATAACGTCCGACACTTTTATTGCTCACCCTCTGTCTCTCTTCTCGCGCTTAGAGACGTGTATATTAAATATTTGTCGATCGCCGTTGTCCTCTGCATTCGGCGCAACTGACACGCGAGCAGGACGCATATACTTTTATTTTCCGGAATTTCAAAAATACGCAGCGACGATGAATCGCAAACGCAGCGTTGCATCCAAAAGTCAGGCTTTATTTTTTTTAACGAGCAGTCCGTTCGACGTTATTTTTATTTTTTATCATTATCGTCTTTTTTTGTAGAGCGCAGCAGAAGCACTGAGAGACGAATATTTCTATCTCCATTTGGCTCGCAGTCAGCAGTAAATACACACTGCACGTTGCTGTATTAATAATTGCACAAGAAGATGGAATAACGACTGCTCGTTATCCAGTGGCGGAGTCGAGTTTGCGTCTCGTCTCACTCACTCCTTCTCTCAATCCTATCCATCTGTCTCTCTTTCGCTCGCTCGCCGCTCCGGAATTATGTGCATCGTCGGTGAAAACCGACCCTCGAATTCTCGACATTCGTCGTGATTTTCGGCTTCTTGACTCTCTTCTCCCTCCCCTTCTCCGGGGGAGGGGCGGCGCTGTGCAACCATTCTCGTGCATATTACATAGTAGCCGACAACGCGGGTGAAAAGCTCGCGGCTTTTCTTCTCCGTTTCCGTGCGCGCACGCGAGTCGAGAATTCCTCCTTCTCCGAGGAGAGGAAGCAGCAGACGACGCTGCTGCTGAGCTCGAAGAAGAAGAACGCGGAGACGGAGAGAGGAGCCAACGGAATGGCAACACACAAGACGAATGTCTCGTCGACGCATTGTGAGAGAGATCGTCGAGTCGAGAAAATTGCGCCTCGCTACTTAACCAAATTCAACGTTTTTCTTTACATTGTCTCCACACTCGAAAAGATGACATTGAGATTTTTTTTTTTTTTTTTTTTTTTTTTCACAATTCTATCTCGACAATCATTGTATTTATCAAATGAACAAAAATTACTAAGGAAATAAAGAGACGATCGATAAAAATAAATTTTCGCGCTTTTCTCGTTTTCTCGTTGTGGCCATTTTCATTATAATTTATTTCAAATTATTGTTTTCCTTTATTTTCATGTTGAAATTTGGGAAGTATCTATACAAATTAACAAGATTATGTATACAATATTGTTTCTTTTCAACGATACAAATAATTCTGTCGTTTCGAAGTCGATGGCCACAATCGGACCAGAGGTGGCCAAAAACGGTACTTCTACCCTAACGATTTTTCGCAAAAAAAAAAAAAAAATCATAGAAAACTGCGATTTCTATGGAGCTTCGACAGCTTTTCGTGATGTGCGCGCCATTGTTCCTATTGAAAAAAAAAAAAGATTTTTCGCAAAAAGAAAAAAAAAAAAAAAAAAACAGAAAACTGCGATTTTTAGGGAGATTTGACAGCTTTTCCTGACGCGCACGTCATTGTTCCTATTTAAAAAAAACCGCCTTGAATTCTGCGGAAATGCTGGCGAGAACCAATGAGAATACGTGTTCCGGCGATCGTCGATGCGCCGTCGGACTGCGGGACGCGTAATTCGTAGGAGAAGCTCCGGGAAGCTCGTTACGAGGATCGGGGGCCGAAAACGAAGCGACGAGGAGCAGCGGCAGCAGCAGCAGAAGCAACGGCTGTGCAGAGCCGCAGCAGCAGCAGGAGCCGCGAGAGTGGTACGGCTCTGGCGCGGTGTTGGCTGCGGAGAGCCATAAAACTTTATGGTGCGTTCGCATCGACCGAGAGGGCCTAGGAGAGCTCCCACCATCGGCGGCTGCCGCCAACACCGACACCACCATCGGCCAGGACCGTTACTACCACTATTTCCCTTACGCAAGTCGTAATGCTGGCTGGTCGCCATGGCAACGGCCAGCTACTACCCTCTACGAACATCCAGCGACGAATATACGTATATATACATTATATATATACACACATATATATCCGGAATATATATATAGATATACTATATACAGATATATATCTCTCTCTCTTTTCCCCTGAAACCAGTATCTCACTCTCTAGCGTCTCGTTCCCCTTGGCCTCTGCTACCCTAACGCTTGCCAGTCTGCCAGCCTGGCCCCTTCAACCCTCCACCTCCTCCTTTCAACCCCCTCGGCCCGTGCTCGCGCCGTTCGCGTCCCCCGACACTGCTCCTGTCTTTCTTTCTCTCTCGCTCACTCGTTCTGTCTCTTTCTCTCTCGCTCACTCGTTCTGTCTCTTTCTATCTCGCTCACTCGGTCTGTCTCTTTCTATCTTGCTCACTCGTTCTGTCTCTTTCTATCTCGCTCACTCGTTCTGTCTCTTTCTCTCTCGCTCACTCGTTCTGTCTCTTTCTCTCTCGCTCACTCGTTCTGTCTCTTTCTATCTCACTCACTCGTTCTGTCTCTTTCTATCTCGCTCACTCGTTCTGTCTCTTTCTCTCTCGCTCACTCATTCTGTCTCTTTCTCTCTCGCTCACTCGTTCTGTCTCTTTCTCTCTCGCTCACTCATTCTGTCTCTTTCTCTCTCGCTCACTCGTTCTGTCTTTTTCTCTCTCGCTCACTCGTTCTGTCTCTTTCTATCTCACTCACTCGTTCTGTCTCTTTCTATCTCGCTCACTCGTTCTGTCTCTTTCTCTCTCGCTCACTCGTTCTGTCTCTTTCTATCTCGCTCACTCGTTCAGTCTCTTTCTCTCTCTCTCTCGAGCTCGTTCGCTCATTCGCTCGTTCTCTCTTCCTCTCTCTGCCTCCGCTAAAGCCATATACCAGCGGCGCACGTTCGAGCTTGCGCTCGCGGGCCAAGCAGCGGCAGCAGCAGCGCAACTCGAACGAGAGAACCAGAGAGAGAACTCGGACAGACTGCTCGACGTCACGAAACTACCGAGCGCTTCTATGTGCTCGCCCGGCTCTAGTTCCCCCGATTCTCCCTCATCCAGATATGCATTCGCTGCTCTCTTTCTTTCTCTAGTTTTTTCTACGAATACGTATCGAGGGCTTCCTCCCTTCCGTCCTTCACCGACGTCCGCATGACTCTGCCCCGTCGCTTGAGTGTGCCAATAGTGCACACAAAATAACAACAAAAGGCACAAATGCCTTATTGGATTTCAACCTCCCGACCGCGCTCTCGTCTACTGCCGAATTGTTTTATCTCGACAATGAGGAAATTCGATCTGTTTTTTTTTGCGACTCGCCGGGAGAATAGCGTAATCGGGATTATCGTAACTCGGCATAGAAGACGAATTTTTTCTCGAAATGAAAAAATTAGGAAATTCACTGGAATATATATATATATAGGGTACCTGAACGGGTACTGGAATATATATATAGAGAAGTACCGATTTTGGCCATCTTTGGTCCACTTGGCCACCGACTTCGAAAGGACAGAATTATCTGTATTGTAGAGAAAAAAAAAAAAAAAAAAAAAAAAAATGGTATAGATCATATTATTAATTTGTATGAAAACTTTCCAAATTTCAGCATAAAAATACAGGAAAACAATAATTTGAAATCAATTATAGTGAAAATGGCCACAAATGGTAGTGGCTACAACCGATGCATCTACCCTATATATATTTTTCAAACAAACTCGGGTTTACAATTTGAGTGAATTTTTTTTATTTCGAAACACCTCAAAATCAATACAAAAAACTGTACATTTTTTTTTTCTCGTTCAACATTTCCTTCTATCAAGTTCACTGCGGCTGTACAAAAAACGCTCAGCGCTCTCGACAACCCGGAATACATTTTATTTTATTAGCGAAACGAATATCGCCGCCTCCGATAATACACGAGATATCGATTAAATACCCGGGGAATCCGCGCGAACGCGATTGTCCCGTACGCCGGGGTGGAAAACGAAGTTAATGGCCCGTGAAAATGAGAATGGAAAATACGTGCTCGACGAGCGAGGATAGACGGAGTGCGCCGAGAGAGACGGACAATGGCGGCACCTCTCGGGGTACCAAACTACAAACAGGATACGCGCGCGGTACACGGAGGAACATGGCACAGAAGAGATAGCAGCCGAAATGCACCGAGCAGGAGTGGAGAGCCGGGCTCTGTATCAAACACGCTCAAACGATTCACGCGCGCAACCGGCGTGCTGTGTATTTTCGCGCAAAAAGAGAAACACGAGCCTCGATACGCAGAGCCCTCACTATATACGTATACAGACATATATATATATATATCCTTGAGACTATATCTGTATATATTGTTCACAAATATGGCTATAGGTATAGCGCCACCAGGCGAGAGGTAGTTTTGCTTGTTTGTTCTCATCTAGAATAAACAGTCGTGGGCGAAACGAGTCGCTCTTTCTCTCTCCGTTTCGGCTCTTTCAGTGTCTCCCTCTCGCGGTTCTCGCGCGCAGTGTATACTGGGTGATTCAGAATGTTTTTTTCACCCATGGTTATTTGGTAGATAATCGTCTCCTGAGCAAAGTTACTTAAGCGTTTCTCGAAATTCGCAATATTTATTTATAAACAACGCATTAACGAGTTTGAATAACTGGACCAATCGGAGCAGTAGAATTTTGCGCGCTCGAGTGTTTGTTATCAATTGATATCGTTTTATGGAGATTTGGCAACGTTCAGTCGATATCGAACATTCGTGCGCGCCAAATTCTGCTGTTCCGATTGGTTCAGTTATTCCAACTCGTTGATGCTTGTTTATAAATAAATATTGCGAATTTCGAAAAACGCCTAAGTAACTTTGCTCAGGAGACGATTGTCTACCAAATACCCATGGGTGGAAAAAGCATTCTGAATCACCCTGTATACACGACGCCGGATCGCGCTACACGGTTTGCTTTTCACCGCTGGAAAACTCGGCCCTTTATCTACGTCTGCAGTACAACTCGACGACGATGAGGTAGCAGCAGCGCAGAATGGCCGCAGCGCGAAGCAGTCGCGAGTGGCTATACAAGAACGCGGTCTCTTGAATGTGCATCTTGGATTATTCACGTGATTTCGAGGGGAATCATAACAACGGCGAAACCCACCCCCAACCCCCTCCCCCCGGCCCGGAGGACGGCGCGGCGATGGAATAGGTTAGGATGGAATCTAGATTTTCTTTTTCCATTCGAAAGATAACTCTTCAAGGAAGAGAATGAACTTTTTCACAACCCCATAGCGTTATTGCTATGGGGTTGTGAAAAAGTTGCGGCGGATACGTTCAGCTGCAGCGGCGGCGGCGGCGCGATTCGAACTGCTTATAATTTAGGAAAGCGACGTCCGGAGGGCTTCGGTGTCTGCGGAATATTTTATGCAGCCGTCGCGACGACCTTCGCCTCGGGCGCGAATTAATCCGCGCGCGTAATGGAAACCGTGGATTCCGGAACATTGGAAGCCTAATAATTAATTTCTTCCGTCTAATCAAAAAATTCATAATCGATATATTATAACAGGTCAATGAATCGAAAGTCGAGAGCAACAAAAAATGTTATTGATATAGGCTCCACCGGAAGTTGAAGTATCCAACCTCGGAAACGGCGAACCTTCAAAAAATTTCCCCGGCACTTCAATCGCCCTCTCCTCCACGGAGCATAATCAACTTTGCCCTCGTTACAAAGCACCCGAAATTTGCTCGCCGCGCCGCGTTTCACTCTCAAGTGTCCCAAAGCGCGACGCAACCTCCCCCCCCCCAAGTGTCCCAAAGCGCGACACAACCTCCGCCTTTTTCGCACACACACAACACTCATCCCCCCAAAACCCCTCAACGCATTTCCGTTCGCAACATCCTAACCTTTCTATTTTATTTATTTATTTTATTTATTTTATTTCCGTTTCCGAGGTACACCCGTGAGGGTTTTACCTTGCTCCCCCCCCTAGTTTTTCCCCTCCTATCACTCCCTACCCGCACTTAGCTAAGCTAACCTAACTTCCGTGCGTCCGCAGCCGACTTAGCTACACTGTACCGCATTTGCCGAGGGCACGGGGAAACTGCGGAAAACCCGTGCCGGTACAGACGGCATTATATATTTCTGATTCTCCAGTGTATACACGAAAGAAACACATACTTCTTAAGTGCAGACACCAAAGTTTCTGAAAAATGCCTCCCGCTCACTGTTTGATGCGCCAGTCGATGCACGGCTAAGCGGTCACCCATCCAAGTTACGGCCGCAATCAATGCTGCTTAACTCGTGGGACCGCCGAAGCCGCACTCCGACCGCACACCCATCAGTGTCGGTCTCCTAACCTTTCTAATTTTACCCAATTCCCCGAGTTACCAAATCCTCAGCACGCTCGCCTGTTGACAGTCCCGAGTCTCCGCTGCGGGACGACGTAGTCGCCAAGAGAGGGCCTCTTGGCGACTACGTCGTATTATGCTGCGCGCCATGCGCGGCGTGAGTATAGCCCGCGCGCGGGCCTAGGTGTTTACACGGAAATTAATCCCGCGGCAAGCTCGAAGCGTCGTTGCGGGGCGATGGGGGTCTGGGAAACGAAAGGGGGAGGGGGGGAGGGTAGAGCAGGGGCGAAGATGATAATAATAAACGCTCCTCTCCGGTCCCCCGGTCTGACACTCTGCCATAGGCTACAGCACCGGCAGCTACAGCAACGGCAGCAGCTACAGCAACAGCCGCCGCTCGGCTCGCGGCTGGCCCTTTGATCTCGCGCTTCGTTTGTGCGTTTAAACACGGCTTTCCGAGTAGTGGCCGTGAAGAGAAAAGCGCCGAGTGGCCGCAAAGAATCTCACTGCCACCGCCGTTGCAGTAGCAACGGCGGTGGCACTGAGATTCTTAACGCGAATGGCGCCCAAAGCGCGCGCGCGCGCGCGGGGACCTCTCGCGGCGACGAAACAAGAAAGATCGCGGAGTGAGAATGAAGAGACGCACTCTTCCTTTCGTTCCTTTCTTTCGGGCTTTCTTTCTTTCTTTCTCGGTCTTTTCCGCGCTTTGTACCCCCTCCACAACCTCCCCCCTCCACCTCCTCTACCGTTTCTCTCGGTTTTTTGCCGCCCCGTTCCGCCACTCGTTTCTCGACGGAGTGCGGAGTGCGGAGGATTGAAGAGAGTGGTGGGGGAAAGGGGAGGGGGTGGGGGAAAAGAGCGCCGATTACAAACGCGACGCAACGAGGCAAACACGCGAAACGCGCGCGCGCAACCCTCGACTTTCCGGGCGCTAGCTCTATTATAATAGCTCTCTCTACACAAGACAAGCATCCAGCCAAACGCGACTTTGCCACTCTTTATTGTCGCATTGTCTGTATTGTCACACTCGCGTGGACCCTCTCCTTTCTCTCTCTCTCTCTTGACTCAGTCGCTCCTTCTCTTCCCTCTCGAAGCTCTTTCTCTCTTTCGAGACTCAGTCGCTCTCTCCTTCTCTTCCCTCTCGACTCTCTCTTTCTCTCGCGAGACTCAGTCGCTCTCTCCTTCTCTTCCCTCTCGACTCTCTCTTTCGCTATCTCAGAGAAAGAGAGAGAAGGAGAGATAACTCTTCTTCTCTCTTTACACTTTTGCAGTTTTCCTCCCTTTGTGTGTGTGTTTTCTTTTTTACTACATTATCTCGCCTCCCCCTATCTACCTCCCCCTACTACCTCCCCCCCACTCCCTGTGCGGCCTCCTTCTCTTCGAGTCCTGCGCCTCTCGTGACTTTTTGTTTTTCGCCGCCGCAGCGCTGCTGACGCCACTTCGGCTTCGGATTAATGGTCTTTAATGGATCCATGTGTGATGGTGTATTATCAACGCGTTGTGAGGACTCTGGACGCGAGATCAGAGAACGAGAGAACTTTTTTTTTAGTTCGATGTCTTCTTTGGTTTCGCTGTCTTCTTTGCTCTCTCTGTCCACCGAAAGCCGATCGCGATACTCGAGTAAGGGAAGCCTTATTAACGACGCGGTCGTGTTTTACAAAACGGCCGATTCCTCGGATCGTGTTTTACAAAACGGCCGATTCCTCGGATGCGCCGTCCGTGAACCCAACCGCAACTCCGTCGTCTTCCCGTCGGGTGTTTGTGTTTTGTTTGTTTACTATTTATTTTCTTTATTTTTTTATTTTCTGTATTCCACGTGACCGACGTGTCACGTGACCGTTACATTGGCTTCGTTTCCGACGCGCAGACTGACGAAAACGACGCAAAAGGAGACGCGAAGGGGCAGCATCAGCCGACGGGGAGAAGGGGCTTGAAAAAATATGACGGCCCCAGCGTCCGGCGGCCGCGCGCCACTTCAACGGGCGAATTACGAAAAATAAAAGAGACGAAGCGAGGGAGACGAGGGAATGTGAATAAAAAAAAGAAGGAAAGGAGAGAAAGTATTAAAAAACACGGTTTTCCAACGGACGCGACGGAGCCGCGGGCAACGCGAACAAGTTTCGCTTGTATATCTATACGTTGATAGGCATACAGGGTGATTCAGAATGTTTTTGTCAGCCGTTGAGGAAAAATAGTTGACCATCTCGGGAACAAAGTTACTTAGCCGTTTTTCGTAATTCGCAATATTTATTTATTTACAAGCATTAGAAAAAAAAATTAACCAACGGGGACAAATAAATGAATAAATATTTAAAAAATGCTATTTATTTATAGTATTTATAGTATTTTTTAAATATTCGTTTATTTATGTTCCCATTGGTCTATTTTTTTCAAATTTTCGATAAATAAATAAATATTGCAAATTACAAAAAACGGCTGAATAATTTCGTTCCCGAGGTGCTAAACTGTCATTCTTCAACGGCTGACAAAAACATTCTGAATCACCCTGTATATATACATACACATCTATATATATATACGTGTATTTTTTTTTCTCTGTGCTTTGCTCATTCTCGCGGTTCTCTCGAGCGCTCGAAACTTTTCAAGAGGACGTCCAATATCGCAGATAGTATGTGTGTGTGTGTATGTGTGTGTCAGTGTGTGTCAGTGTGTGTCAGTGTGTTCGTGTGAGTGCCCCGCGAGTGCTTTTTCGCAGTTTTTGCGAATCCGTATATAACTCCGCTCTGGAGCGACGGCGGCGGTGACGGAGGCCGACTGCGGCGACGCCGTCGCCGCCGCCGCTGCGCAGACGGGATATGCACGGGAGTTTATAATTGAATAATAATTGGGGTAGGGGAGAAGAACCGCTCGGCTGTCGCGGGTCATTTTTTTTTTCTTTTTTGCTCTCTTCCTCAAAACGGTCGGCGGCGATGCTGAGACATGTAGGCGGGTTAAAAATATTAGAAGGGAATTTTTCCGCGCGGTATAATGTCACACAATATTGATGATATATCCGATAATATCCGATCAATATATATTTTTTTGAATTATTTCTTTATTCCTCTATTTATTCGCGAATCGATGGCGCGAAAAATAAATAAGTAAATAAATAAATAAATAAGGGATCGTCACAGTGTGACCCTCCGAAAAATCAATGATTTTCGCGAATTTTTTTTTGTTAAGTTGTGATGAACTAATTGGTCTGGTTTTTTTAAAATAAATAAGTACATTCTTGAAGAATACAAAATGATTTTTTTATGTGCATTTCTTTAATGTATAATAATGATATAAATTGTTTAAATAGCTCGTGTAAAAAAAAGGTCCTGCATTATGTCCACGATTGCGGCCGAATTTTTTATGGGACTGGGAAGACTTGGAGAAAATAGTAATTTTCTCCAAGTCTTCCCAGTCCCATAAAAAAGAATCTAATCCCCGTACATCCTATTTTCAATCTCCCAATCGCGGCCAAAGTCCACTCGACCCCCGCGAGAGCGACTTCGATTCGATCGCAGATGCCAAAACAGGGCGGACGTCGTTCCCGGCTACCGGAGCGAGGTCTTCGGGTTTGCTGTATGAGTGTTTGTGTTTGTGTGTTTGTGTGTTTGTGTGTTTGTCCGATACACTGCGCGGCCAACCCGGTGAAGTTGTCGCAGACGAACAAAAAATTGCAGTCTCGCGTCGCCTTCGTCCTCGCTCTCTTCTTCTCCTTCTCTCCTTCTCCCCCTCCCCCTCCCTCCTCCCTCTCTCCTCTTCGGTGCAGCTTTCCGCGCAGAGACGAGAGAACCCGGAGACGACAGCCGACGACGACGACGACGACGACGACGAGAGCCGCGTTGTGTCCGCTTCCGTGCATCGCCGAGAGAGCGATTCTCGTCGCTGTCCGAGAGCGACGAACAAACACAAAGTGAGAGCGACGAGAATCGCGGATAGGCGGTGTTTGTGCCTCTCGGCTTCGTCCCTCGCCAGGAATTCCTCTTCCTCTCTTTTTTTTTTGTATCGTCTCTCCGCGAGCGCGGAGAGCTCGGCGAGGATTCGATTAAATCTGTCAGCGAGTCTCCCCCTCCCTCCCCCTCCTCCCCCCTTCAGGGGGCTCCCTGTCCTCCGCCGTATCACAGACGAGACCGCGCGCGCGCACGTTTAATGGGAGCCCATTGTACATTTCGGAATCTCCGGCTCTTTCTGTTTCAGGGATCAGCGAGTCGAGCGTCGGCCTCGTTTCACCGAAATTCTCGTCGCTGATTAAAATCGGCGCCGAGGTTGAGCTGCGCTGTCACGTGGACGGCTCCGGCGAGCTCAGGATCGAGTGGTTCAAGTGAGCAACAATTTTCACCAATTATACTCTCAGGCATCAACTGTGGGGGGAGAGGGCTGAAATGCCGAGAGTCGAGAAAATCACGACTGACGTTCATAGATACAGGACGGCAAAAACAAATATTCGATATTTTGTATATATATATTTATTTTTATTTTATTTTAACGATTAATTTATCAAGATTAGGAACAATGACGCGCGCGGACTAAAAAACCCTTTTTTAGTTGATTTTGAAAAAAAACAAAATTTTTGGCCGAACAGTTTGTCAGAAATTGCAGATCTGGCCGCCAGGCCGAAAATCGCCTAAATCGAAAAAAAAAATTCGATTTCGCCAAGTTTAAAAACCCTATCCGATGGGAAATTTCCCGCTAATTCCAAAAACGACAGGCATTTGCCCGAAAAATCCAAAAATTCGCCGAGAAAAACGCGAAAAACCATTTTTTTTCTGCCAAACTGCCAAATTTCGCGATATTAAACATCAAACTGCTGCCGGTTTCCCAACGTCCAATCAGATGCTGAATAAATCGACAACAATAGTTGCTCACGAACTTTTTAATAGAGGGCAAAAACAATTTTTTAATCCATGTTCAAAACATGTTGGATTATATTAATGAATCATCATTTGTCACAGGAACACAGAAAGCCTGGCGAGAAACGAGCGCGTGGAGATAAAGAAGAACAAGCGGCTGCACATTCACAAGGCGAGCCCGGAGGACAACGGAGTGTACACTTGCGTGGCGCGAAACGAAGCCGGTTCGTCGCCGGTCAAGGAAAGCCTGCCGCTCACAATTTCGGGCAACGACACGGCGACGATTAAAGTCGTGCCGCAGAATTTGATCGCGAAACGCGGCGAGCCGGCGGCCCTCCATTGCGTCTACGAGGACGCGGATTCGGTGCACTGGTACTTCAAGTCCATCGGCCCGTTGGAGTCCGACGACGAGAAGATCGTTCACGATAACGGCACCCTGGTCATAAGGGCGGCCGAGCATCGCGATCAGGGAATATACGCCTGTCACGGACTGCGAGACGAGACTGTGCAGATATACACAGCCGAGTTACAAATTGCCTGTGAGTTGACTGTCATCATTTGCCCTCGGATCTTACGTCCGATTATTCGGTATTTTTTCTTCTGATAAAATAATATTTTTTACTGCGACACGCGAACCACATTTAAGGGGCTGCTGTCGAGTCGCTGTCCGAAACTGTATTTAATTTAGATTCCAATTCTGATTTTTTATTCCTGTAACATAATTTATATGATTTTTACAGTCGCGATAAATTGCCTAATTTGTGGTTAATTAACCGTCGCTGTAATTACGCAGTAGCCGAGCGCCGAGGCAATCAGGGGAAAAACTAGTTTCGACGCACGAATATCCTCGACGATTTATACTTTTTTTTTTTTTTTTATCGAGCGCTTCGTTTTCTGTCATCCGCCAGATTTGCAAAACCTGTCGGGAGCATCGTTCGAACCGGTCCTGGAGAACCAATTGGCGGTCGTCGGCGAGGATCAAGAGCTACAGGTGAGCTGTCTCGAGCCTTCGGGGCTTCCGGCGCCGCGGGTCTACTGGAAGGACCCGCGGGGACACATTATCAGCGACTCCGGACCCGTGAGAGTTCAGGACAATACGCTTATCATCGCGAAAGCGAGGATCGACGAGGATGCCGGGAATTACACTTGCGTGGCGGAAAATCTCGCCGGGGACACTGAGATGAACGTGCAAGTTGTTGTTTCCAGTAAGCGAATTCAATATTAAAATAAAAAAGAAAAAAGGACTCTTCGTTTCCTATATTCTTTTTGATTTTTTTATTTTTAGATTGATATTTTGATTTTTTTTTCGCAATATATATTAGCCGCGGGTATCGATATTAGATATCATTAAGGGATCGTCACAGTGTGACCCTCCGAAAGATCAATGATTTTCGCGAATTTTTTTTGTTTAGTTGTAATGAACTAATTGGTCTGGTTTTTTATTAAATAAATAAGTACATTCTTGAAGAATACAAAATGATTTTTTTATGTGCATTTCTTTAATGTATAATAATGATATAAATTGTTTAAATAGCTCGTGTAAAAAAAAGGTCCTGCATTATGTCCACGATTGCGGCCGCAATTTTGATCTGATTTAATTTTTTAATTTTATTCATTCTCACAGAAAACTCGAATAAAAATCCTGCAATATTTCTTTCAGCTCCGCCAAGTTTAACGAGCTCGCCGGAACCTCTGGACGTGATGGAGGGCGAACCGGTGACGATGACCTGTTCGTATTCGGGAATGGAGTCGCCCGTGACTCGCGTGCAGTGGCTGAAGGACGGCGAGGCGCTTAAGGAAACCGGCGGCCCGACGAGACACCGAATCTCCGACCGTCACGGCAACGTAACTCTCCATTTCAAGTCGGTCTCACTGTCGGACAAGGGAAACTACGCCTGCGAGATAATCACCCGAGGCTTTCCGCCCGTGATTTCGGAGTCGGGGGCTCTCGTCGTTCGCGAGAAACTTAAATTCTCACCGGCGCCGGTCGACAAGAAACTCGAGCTCGGCTCGACCGTCAAAGTCTCGTGCAAGGCTCAGGGCACGACGAACCCGGCGGTCCGATGGATCAAGGAGCGCGAGGGTCAGGAATTTCCGAAGCACGTGCAGGACGTTAATGGAACTTTGCACTTTAACGGCGTCGTCGAGGAGGACAAGGGACGTTACACTTGCATCGCTTCCAACGCTCAGGGCTCGATAAATCACACTATCGACATCGAGGTCGTCAGTGAGTAAAATGAGAAAAATCCAATTTCCTCTCATCTCCGTATTAACTAAGGAGGTTATTCTTTAAAAAAACTACACGGAAAAACATGACATCGAGAATTTGCATATATCAGTCGATTTTCTATTCAAATCACGGCTGTGAATGTATTTGTCTATTAAGAACTAATGCTGAAACATCAGTAAAACCTCGGAACAATTTATTAAACAACCAAGAATTATAAAAACGCTTTTGAAAATTTAGCACTGATTTGACTAGTGCGTAGCGCTCCAACCTCCTTAATCTGCGACATTTTTTTATTCGTAGAACATATCTAAAAAATGGAGAATTAAATCCGAATGCTTGAAAAAAATTCCAGTCGCTCCGAAATTCACCCAACTGCCGCAAGATCCGACGGAGGCGACGGAGGGTTACCCGGTGATGCTGCACTGCGCCGCCGAGGGCGATCCGACGCCGCAGATCCAGTGGGACAAGGATTCCCGGCTGAACAATCTCGACGATCCGCGACTCCAGGTTTTGTCGAACGGTAGTCTCTACATAAAGGAGGCTTATCTGAGCGACGAGGGAAAATACGGCTGCACGGCCGGCAACAGTGGAGGCCTCAAGAGGATCGAAGTGCAGTTGAACGTAAAAGGTAACTTAGAAAAACGATCTTTTTTATTCGTGATGAACCCATCAATCTTGTCAGCAAATAATTAACTCCGCGGATATTACATTTTTTTCAGCTGGCGAAGGTTACAGAACCGACTTGGACGTCGACGGTTACGACGGCTCGATGATGACGAAAACCTTCACGATCACTCTCAGCGTTACGGCGGCTTACATGATCCTCGTGGTCGGTCTGATGCTCTACTGTCGCTACCGTCGCAGACGCAGGAAGCAGCAGTACCTTCAGGAACAGGCGGAAGGTACGTCTCATCCCATCAATAATTTACCGTCAATTTTTCCCGAAGCAGAAAAAAATCAGCAGCACGTCTTTTATCATTCCAGAAAAATTGGAGAATGGCGAGGTTCAGGAGGAGCAAACGGAGCTCAAGGGAACGAATCACAAAGCTTCAAGCGGCGGCAACGACGGCGGCGCTGCGGCGACGACTACGACGAGCAAAGCTAAGGAAAACCGCGACTCGCACAAAAGCGACGGCGCCGAAACCGCTCAAAGTCAGAGCAGCAATCATTCAAAGAAATCCAAAACCAGCTACGACAAACTCGCAGCGTCGCGGAAAAATCTTCGCGAGCTCAAACCGCTCGGACGCGGCGAGTTCGGCGACGTATTCTCGACGAAATATCAGGTCGACAGCGAAAAGGAGCAGCTGGTGATGGTGAAAAGTCTAACGAACACGAAGGACGAAGTGGTTTTGCAGGATTTCAAGAGGCACTTGGATCTCCTTCACAAACTCAATCACGAGAACGTCGTCAAACTGATCGGATTGTGTCGCGAGGAAGAACCCGATTATATGATACTCGAATACACGGATTGGGGTGACTTGAAGCAATTTTTGATAGCCTCGCGAAAGGAATCAACTGGAAACAATACCGCAAATGGCACAAGTCCGTCGCACGAGACGAAAAAGCGAGCGCCGCAATTGTCGGTCGCGCAAATTCTGTCGCTGTCGAATCAGGCGGCTCGCGGCCTAAAGCATCTCGCGGACAATCGACACGTGCATAAGGACATCGCTGCGCGCAATTGTCTCATTGCGAGCAATCTGACATTGAAAATATCGCTGCCATGTATGACCAAAGAGCCGTATCACCAGGAATACACGAAGCATCGCAATCAGGTGATTCCGCTGCGATGGCTGCCCTACGAAGTCGTCTACGAGGACGAATACTCGACGAAGAGCGACGTCTACTCGTTCTCCTGTCTCGTTTGGGAGATTTTCCATCAGGGAGAGCTGCCGTTTAATAAGCTCAACGACGACTCTGTGCTTGCGCAGCTCAAGACTCACTCGCTCACCTGGAAGGCTCATAAAGCGGCGCCGCCGGCGCTTCAGGAGCTGCAGAACGCCTGCTGGTCGACGGACCCGCGCGAGCGGCCGACTTTCGACGACGTCGTCGCGAAAATTGGTGAAATTGTCGTCGACAGCTGCTTATAAATTAATATCGTCCGTGGCGGCGATTGGACAGAGAGAAGGAGAGGGATAGTATATTATGCTACGAGGGAGGAAAGTGCATCTTTTTACAGAGTGTGAAGTTTGATGCAAGAGCGAAGCGGGGGCAGAAATTCACACGAGGTGAAAAGGTATGCATTTCCTTCCGAGTGGCATACGCTATTTTTTTCTCGACTATGCTAAAATGACCACATTTTTATGCCTGCAACGGTAGAACGGCACTCTTTGCAGCGGGAAGAAAACGTTGCGCAGAGGGAAGAAAAGAAGCTGCAATCGGCACTAAAATGCTGCGCAGAGGGCGGAAAAGTACTTTTCTGCCCGCTGCGCAACTTTTCTTCACGCTGCACAACTTTTTTTCCCGCTGGTCAAGAATCGATCACTTTCCACCCGAGTTGCAAGCATGGATGTGGTCTTTTTAGCGTAGTCGGGGGGAAAAAAAAAAATGATTGAGTGAGACTCGCGAGAACGCGAATCGTGCGGCGGAAAATTCTGCGGTGATTCGCGCGATCGGAGATGATTGCTTTAAGACGCTATAAGCTTTCGACAACGACGCGCATTTCGCTCTCGTTCGGTGAGCGATTTTTCGTGTTTTTTCTTTTTCGTCTTTTCGGTTCTACATAGCTGATTATATGATAGTATATAACGGTAAGAAATGATTTTCCCGTCGACGGATTTAAACTTTTCGATAATCCGCCTTCGTCGCGGCGATCGCCGCGGACGAGCGGATCAGCAGTCGGGGGG
This sequence comes from Itoplectis maculator, assembly GCA_964034905.1. Taxonomy (NCBI): domain Eukaryota; kingdom Metazoa; phylum Arthropoda; class Insecta; order Hymenoptera; family Ichneumonidae; genus Itoplectis; species Itoplectis maculator. The sequence goes on along the minus strand of OZ035853.1, from coordinate 570,148 downwards.
TGAAAGGAACGTCCAATTTCCGTCGGTCTCACAATGATTATTCTGTCGCGTCCATTAGCACCGTAAGACTTTACGATAACGTATTTATTTCCGATAGATCGTCCGCGCCTCGTGTGTAAACGACATAAATTGGCCCGCGACTCGATCGGAGTCGCAGCCCGCATTGAAAATGTCGCCTGTGTCTGTGTTTCTGGCAAAAGAAGCTACGCTGAGAAAAAAAAAATTAAGAAACGTATAGAAGAAAAAACAGGAAGCAAATAGATGGTCGATAATCACCGAGTGTAAACGCAATACATATTAGCCGCGGGTATCGATATTAGATATTATTAAGATTCGTCGCGCCCACATCGAATGTATATGTAATATCTCCGTAGACTGTACTTTAGGTAACGAAAAAAAAAAACGTATGATATACAATTCATAACTGAGGCTCACAAAAAAAAGATTTATTTATTTGGGCTGCTGCTCGATGATTTTTTCGGAGTCGAAAGCGAGTCGGAAAAATCTCAACGAGCAGAGTAAAAAATAAATAATTTTTTTTTAATCGCCCTATAGCGAGAAAACGTTGAAACGAATTGATCGAACTGACGATCCGGCTTCTAAGGACCGATTCTTCATATTCCCGACCGTAAACGAGTTATCGCTTGAATTTCACGTCACTCATTCGTATCCTCCGATATCTTCGCGTTTGCACGAAAAACAAATCGAGACGGTTAACAAAAAAGCATTTCAAGCCCGCAACTAATGAAATAAAAAATAAGTCAGTGATTAAAAAATCGTCATGAGCATATCACCGAAAAGCAATCGAAAAGCTTCTTCAGTGACAATTAAATACCCACCCGGATATGTAACCTCGAACGTGATTTACAGCTAATCAATTATTGATATACTCGACGATGACTCGTATATTGCGGCGTGGAAAGACAAAAGTGATCTGTGCGAAAGGGAAAGCAAGAAAAAAAACAGAAAGAAAAAACGGCCCTGTATATACCGAAGGTGTAAACTGTATAAATTAAGCCGACTCTCGTGACGGGACGACGAGAATAATAATAACGATAATAATACTAATTAATAACAACAATAACAGTAACGACTAATATTAATACTAACGATTAATTCGAGCTTCTGGGTCTGCATCGTGCGGTCGTCAATCTTCCAGCCAAACGAAACTTCGAATTCAAGTATTTCTCGAGCTTCCACGCAACCGATGCAATTTCCATAGTATTTCAATTCGTCTCCTTAAATTCAAGCGTTCTTTCCTTTTTTTTTCTACTCCGCAATGCGGAGCCGGATTTGTCGACAGTGATACGACGGATTTACACAACGAATAGTTCACGACAATTGCCAACTCGGCTTGAATTAATCAAGTACACAAGATTGTATTGCATTGTATTTCGTCGACTTGCGAGGGCGAAAAAAAAAAAACGTGCATCGTCTTTCGCCTAAAAAACGGGCCAATGTAACGGCAATCAATCGCATGACCTGGTCCAGGGTGATGAGAAAAGCAGAATTTCAATTTAGGAACGCCATTGAAAATAAAACTGTTTTTCAACCACCCTATTATATATATATATATACATACATATATACATATATTGCTTAAATTAACACGTAAAAGGAAAAAAAAAGCTTTTGCACACATCGACTCACGCCTCCATACGCAAATTGATATTTCGTCGATCGAGTGCACCGGCAGGAAAAAAAAGGTGCCCCCTCTCCGCAAAATCACCATTTTATAAAACTTTGTATCCCCCCTCCCCCCGAAGGCACGAAACGTATTATAACATAAGTATAATTTATAGCGTACTTCACGAGCAAAATATATTTATTAAGAACCGAGCGAGTATATCTGCGGCTATAAGTGCGAGAGTATGAATGATTCTTTTTGATTGCATAGGATGCAATTTTTTTTTGTATCGCGACGCGCGTATTATAATACGAGGAAAAAAAAAAAAAATTACACGTAATATCGACACTGCCAATGATATCTCTATAGAGATAAATTAAAGACAAGTCTCATTGTCGTGAAAAAAAAAAAAAACATTTTGTCCACGAAACACTTAATTAATCCATTAAGACATTCCTGTCGCGCGATTGAAACGTTGTGGCGATCGCGCGACATTTAATCTTCGATTCAACATTCTTCATATCACCGTCATGCGTTAGAAATAATGATTAATTAACGAGAACGCGGGCTCAACTTTATATGACCATTATACGCCCCTACCCCCCCCCCCCCCCCCCCCCGCATCTAGTCATGTACGACGACGAAAAAGTGTGATCAACGAATGAAATGAAGAAACACTTCACACGGATTTTGATCGACAACTACGATCTTAACGCACGTCAGGAAAATTCATCTGTCTCTTTTTTTGTAAATATTTGTACTTTTTTACTTTTGAATCAACGAAACGGTATGCACTATGAATAAATGAAAATAAAAAATGAAAATATGAGTGTTTAATTTTTTACCCCACTACCTGATTAAAATGTCTGATATCCTTTTTCGATGAAACTCTTTTTGAAGCTGTTAAGGTCAAAATGCGAAAAACGTTCAGTGGACTTTTTTATTGACTGCAGTTGGTGATTGAAGATTCAAGATTCCAGCATCAACGAGTTGAGATCCGTGCCACTTTTTTTTTCTTACCATCACAAAAGCTCGGTCGGTATATTATCGACTCTATTACCATTTTTTTAAGTAAGAAAGCGGCAATAAATTTCTTACAAAGATACAGGAAAAATATATGTATAAAAAATGGAAAATAATGAGAAAGCAACTCACAAAAAATAAATCACAGATAGGCGAATAAATAACGCAATGTCGTTTATTACCTAATCAAATTTATTTTTACTCAATATTTCATGATACAATCTAGACCTATGATGATTTATAAAATAACGCAATCATCGATAATGTAAACGGGTATAAAACCGAAATGGCGGATAAGTATTGGCCTGAAAATATTGAATCCGAGGCAGTCGTACAATCGATTCAATCTATATTTATAATGCCAAATGATAAACATAGTGTCGTCTGTTTTATCCATCCATCTTTCTTTCACCTCGCGCGCGTGTGTGTGTTTGTGTTTTGTTTGTTCGTTTATTTTTTTTTCCTCTCGAGAGTATGTTTAGTAATGGTTTTTTTTTTATTATGTATATATATAAAGTCTAATGAATTAATAGTATATATTGTACTTAATTCATTAATGTGGTAGCAGCCTCACTCTCTAATCGTACTAAATATAATGACGGTATAATGCGTTAATTATCGATAATACAGGTTATTCAACATTTTAAACAATAAGTCTCGGAATAATGAACAAACAATGCTATAAGATATTTTTGTGTCGTTTTACCGCGCGTTTTTTTTCTTTTTTTTTTTCTTTAAATCGTTATCATATAGTAATAATCACAATAGCGTATTCTGAAAAATAGATTAGGGCACCGTGGGCAGAGGGCCGATGGACAGTGACAGTTTCTCTATCTCACCATTTTTTTTTCTTAACTTTTTTTTTCTTTTTTTTCATCTTTATCCTCCTCTCTTTTTCGATCCCTTCAAGCCTCGCGAAGCCACTTTGTTTATCACGTGCTGGCCTCTCAACAAGAATATTACAATATACAAGACTTGAGAAAAATCAGAGTCCGTTTTGGGGGGGAGGGGTGTGCAAAGACCGCGCGATTAATATTATAATCGAAACGAGAGAGATCGGTCGTCGACGAAAGTGGTTTACACGGCAAAGGGCTGTACAATATAAGACAGAGTCTGGAGATGAGGTCGTCTTTGGCGATGTGCGTCAACGTCGCGATGCGTCCACTGTCGCCTCTGCCCAGGGAACCCACTATAACAGGGCACTATGAACAGCAGTCCGCCGGCTAAATGAGTTCCCGACATTTTACAATCATTCCACCCTTTTTCCCTCACTCCTTCCTCCTCAACCGTCCGCCATTCTCTGCGTTCACGCGCGCCTCGCTTTTTTTTTATTCTTTTTTATCATTATTATTTCCTCTTTTTTATTTAGTGGTTTTTTCCCATTTTCCGCGTTTTCGTTTTTTTGGTTTGCTGCGTAGACCCATCGTAACTGGAGAATAATGCTCCGTTCCAAACACAGTTTCTTCATTTTTTTTTTCTTCTTTTTCTTCGTATATGAAATATAAGTACCGTAAGCGCGTGTCGAGTTCGCATGCAAATTGCGTTCGAATGCTCTCGGCGTTGCTCCTGAACCCGTCGTACATTATACGTCATCCGGAAATACTGTATCCAAGTGTCTGTGCCTGTACGCGTGTGTGTAATCAGCGTTGAAAAAATATAAGTGAAAAATAAAAAAATAAAAAATTCGGTAACAAAGGCGGAAAAGTTAAGAACGACGATGCAAACACAGTCGGAAGAATAGTAGTTATCGACGTTCGAGCAAGTGTCACTCTATCTCTCTCTCGCTTTATATCCCGTGGATAAATAAATTTTAGTGTAGAAAAAAGCTTCATTTTTTTTCCTCCTCTCTCTCTTTCCTTTTTCTGTATTTTACAAAAATCTGCGTATCGTGAAATTTAAAAAAACGAATAGTAGGCTCGTGTCTCTTACAAAGTACTCGGATGTATCAAAAATGGAATGTCTCGTGATGAATAAATGGCATCGTGTCGTTTTTTTTTATTTATTTATTCTTCTTCCCATCTCTCTCACTCGCTCTCTCGCTCTCTTTTGCCTCTCTCAATTGTGTCGATGACGAAGATCGGTGGATGTTGAGACGTGAAAAATATCGTCCCACAGCGGATGCAGCGGTTTTTTTATTTTTTTTTTTATATCCCGTTTGCGAAATGTGCGATGACGAGTATTAAAGTGTGATCGAAAGATATTTTCGTGTGTCTGTTTTTTGACTGTTGTCACTGCTCTTTTTTCTGTCGCGCTAAAAATATTTTATCGCGCTAAAAATTCGACACTCGATTTTTTTTTCCCGTACACAATTCAACCGTTCGTGCGGCCTTTTTTATCAAACCCTACTACGCCCTGCCCAGCATGCTCGCTATGTCAGCATTCACTCTACATCAGCCATAGTAAATTCACTACTGTACCTTTTTTTTTTTCGCGTTATGATATTTTGTTTACTGTTCTTTTATTCTTATGCTTTTTTTTGTGATTTTTTTTTTCTTCTTTTTTGGTTTACTTTTTTTTATTAGTAATAGACGTGCCATGTCTTCTACCTCAGCCTACAGCCAACTACTAATCTTCCTCGGCCTCGACCTCGACCTCAAGTCCTCTTCTTTTTTTCCCCCCATTTTTTTTTTCATTTACCTCATGTTATAAATAGTACTGTATAATATAATTTTTATGTCATTATAATATAATCATCGGGCAATAATATACCTCCATTAATGGATTATTTCATTAATTCTTTTTTTCTTCGCATATCAGCTAAGTTTTTTTTTCGCGTCGCACTCTCGTCGAGTCTGTACAAACGAATGTGTTTTGTGTGTGAGTGAGAGTCGTGTGCTCGTTCCACCGTTCGACGCTCGGAGCCCTTCGCGAATTTTTTTATAATTAGTTATATCTTCTCTCTCTCTCGCTTTGTCATTTATTTAGTTTACTTTTATCTTTATTTCATCTTCTTTTTTTCATTTCTTTTTGTTTGTTTGTTTTGCGTGTACCTAAATGCGAATATGTTCACTAGGGTGTGTTAAAAAAGAACATAATTTTTTTTTCTTTTTTTACGTCAAAAGTATGTATTCTAACCTTAATACACACGTCCCATGCAGAAAACGCGCCTAAATATATATATATTTTTTTTAATTCGAAATTTCATGTAATAAGAAGACCTCGATTGAGGCACCTCTAAACATTATTTGCCAGCGAATTCCTTTGGCACAGTCAATTGTTAGGTCAACCCGTTGAGTTTAAGCCATGAAGCCCAAAGAAAAGTGCGATAATCTTCGGATTTTTTTAACTTTTCCTCGATGACCCGAGAAAGTCAATTTTTTTATTTTTCTGATTTTTACTACTAATTATCGCACTTTTCATTGGTCTTCATGGCTTAAACTAAGGTTGACCTAACAATCAACTGTGCCAAAGGAGTTCGCTGGCAAATGATCAAAGGTGCCTCAACTGAGGTCTTTTTATTACATGAAATTTCGAATTAAAAAAAAATATATATATATTTAGGCGCGTTTTCTGCGTGGGAGGTGTGTATTAAGGTCAGAATACATACTTTTGCAGTGAAAAAGAAAATAAAAAATATTATTATTTTTATTTGACACACCCTAATGTTCACAAGACTCTCGGCTCAGGGGGCTCGAGTCAAGGCGTCGAATAATTAAGGGGGCGACTCTGGCGTTCTCATCGAAGTTTACGTGTGTCTCTCGAGACGTCCTCTTCGAACGCAGACATTCAGGCCGATCGCCTTGGCGCTATCTCTCTTTCTTATCAATCAATTCTCTTCCCTTTCACAATTTTTTTTTTTCATCTCAATGATTACAGTTCAACAACGAAAGTTCAATAGGCAAACGTTCGTGAATGCTGAAGGACACGAGGACACGTATAGTCTTTGACATTACCACCGTGTTTCGCTTCCCGCTCATTCCTTAATCGCTACACATTTTTTTCTCATCCTCATTTCGTCGTCTTTTTTTAATTTTCGTATTTCTTTTTACAAAGGGAATTACACAATAAAGCCAGAAATTCATGTGGTTTTCGTTCAGCGAGCAAATAAGATCGTAATGTTAAAGATCGATGAGAATTCGTGTTACAATCTGCCAGCCGCGTGTTGTGTCGTATTATCAATTACTCGGTTAAATTTGTGTATCCTTTTTTCGTCTCTCTCACTTTTTTTTTCGTTAAATATACGGACCGGTTTCGCTCTGTTAAATCGTGGTTTTTTTTTCTGCCAGAGTGTTGTGTTCTTTTTCTGCTTTGTTTTGCTTTGTTCATTCGGGCTATAATTATCAGTTATACATGGCTGATATCCCAACATTATAACACATGCTGCTGGGTCCTGCTCAGCCGGATCTAATAGTTATAGTAAAAAATAGCGTAAACGGCACTGTATTAGGAAGAAGCAAAATACATGTTACATTCTCATTATTTATCGTTGATAAATGCTATAGTACTTTTAAAAATCGTCTTGCTCGCAATTTCATTATCGTTACGATTATTCATCATCATTTTTTTTTTTTCATCATTATAATATATTAACTAGTTGCTCTTTTCCCCACCTCTATTTTTACATCGCAAAGGGACTTACTGAGTGCCAGCCACGCAAAAAACTCACCAACATTCGTTGCCTCGCTGCGATTTACAGCAGGCAATCTTATTTATTTATTTTGTTGTAATTTTTCTTTTTTTTTCAGCATCATCTTCCACTCTCATTCGCTCGCTCTCGATTAATTACAATCACGCTGCAGAATTTTGTCGCACGGGTAGACGACGCGGGTTTAACGACATCCTCTCGCGACGTCGGCGTTTTTGTCGCGCAAACTACAACGAAAGGACAACGCTTGGACCTCGGAGAGGCAGAGCGCAAAAAAAGGGTGACTCTTGTTAGGTCGCAAAACGCGCGTAGAATCCAACGCAGATCGCGATCGTCCGGAAACGACGGAATTGATCTCGACGATCAATTCCGTCGACAATAAATTCGACATCTATCGCCGCGCGCGGATCCTGCGACAAAATTCTGCCTCGTCACGTGTCAACGCTAATAGTTTATTACCTCTAATTTTAGGTACTAGTTCTTGTTGTTCATTTTTTTTCTCTCCACGCTTTTCTCTCTCTCTCGCAATCTCGCTCTCGTCAAGTGACTTACAATTCGTACAACTTGTCCCCTAAATTGTAAAACTATCGACGCCTAAAATGATCTAGATCTCGTTTATAAATACTCAGATCAGATAAATTAATAATCGTTTAACTGTGTATGTTCCTCTACCTAGGCTAGACTCCGACGGAAAAATATATTTATAAAAAAGTTATAATATCGTTAATATATACGTTTCAAGCGTTCTATATACTGTTCTAATCTTCTACTTATTTCCTAATGTTTCATCGCGCGTCGTCGTCGTCGTCGTCGTCGTCGTCGTCGTCGATCCTCATTGCCCGTACATAGTATCTTCGATCTCTAAAAGCTCCGGTAAGGAAAAAAGGAGCTCGACCTATCATCGTCGTCGTCGTATGCGTCTTTCGTCGTCGTCGTGTATTCCTCTCTCTCTCTCTTTCGCAATATAACTTTATATAACCGACTGAATATCACCTCGAAATACGCGGACAAATAACTCGAGTTTAAAATCATTGCCAATGGGATGGTGCGTGAAACCGTCGCGGCCCTTAAAATCCCCCCCTTAAGGAGGTCCAGTCGTATAGTATTCATTTTGCGTAAATTCGAGTAAAATGAGAAAGAATTACGAATACTTCAAGATGATATAAAAATCTGAAAAAAATGCATGCACATCAAATGTACTGAAAAGATTAATTTTGCATAATAATAATTGCAAAATGTTATTAACAAATTGATGGAAAAAAAAATTGTTGCACAAATTTCTCGGAACCCCACATTTTTTATCAATGAAAATGCTTCGTTTATTTTTCTGAGCACGTATGCATTTTTTCAGATTTTTAAGTTCACTTTGAATTTTGTATGAAAAAAAACGCAAATATCAAACTGAACTTAAAAATCTGAAAAAATGCATACGTACTCAGAAACATAATAGAAGCATTTTCATTAAAAAAAAAATCGGGTTTCCGAGAAATTTGTTGAACAATTTTTTTTTTCATCAATTTGTTAATAACATTTTGTAATTATTATTATGCAAGATTAATCTGTTAAGTACCTTTAATGTGCATGAATTTTTTTAGATTTTTATACCATCAAGAAGTGATTGCAATTATTACTCGTTTTTCTCGAATTTATGCGAAATGGACTCTGTATGACCGGACCTCCTTAACGTTTACCCCCTCGCGTGCGTGATTTTTTTTTCTCACTCCTTCTCTCACTCGACAAGCGTTTTTTTTTATTCCTTCGCGTCTACAAACGCGACTCGGCGATCCACGCAATTATAACATATTTTCTCCTCCTCCTTCACTTGTCATTTTGTTTTGGATGGAATCTGTTGCAAACTGGCTCAGAGACAACTCGAAACATAATTCGTCTTACGAATCGCGCAGCATCGCTGAATACAATTATCATCGATGCACCAAAGCTCGTCGTAATAAGGATAATAATATAAAATAATAATAATAGTAATCATAATCATAATAATAATAATATTAATAAAGATTTTAAGCCGAAAGCTGAGGGTTTCATGCGCGATCCCATTTCCAATATTAGCACAATCCAATTGTTTCAAGCAAGTGGTTTACCCCTCGAACGACATGTTACTCATGTGTTTTATCAAACGTAAACTGCGAAAACTCGTCGACACAATATAACACATATATAGTCGCGACTTCCGTTACAAATGCATTGCGCGTTAACGTTGTCGATGTACGTTGACAGTTGAATGGACTCTCACCGGCTGCTGTTTGACTTTGTGCAAGGGGCTCTCCCTCTCTCTCTCTCCTCGCTTTCTTATCGACAATGAACACCTCTATTTTTCTGTCTCACTCTCTCACGTTTCTTGTCATTCTTTGTGCGGCTCTAACGATAATCATCACAATGACCAACGGTGTCTAGTTTACAGTTAATATCTTTGGTATCATGCCTGAGTCTTTCATTTTTTTTTTATTTTTAGTTTTATTTTTTTCATCGTCATTAACTTACTAAATCTCGGTTCGAGCTTAACTCGGATACGTCGCTTGTATCAAACTTGGAAAAAGATTTCTTCGCAAACGTTTCGCACGAAGGAAGAATAATAAAAGAGGTTTTTTTTTTATGAATAGAAAAAAATAAAAAAGACAACGCAAAAGCCTTTGTCGAACGAAAGTGGCTAATTCCGAAAAAAGCAAGACGCGAGAGACTAGGGTAGGATATTGAATCGAGGATATTTATATATGTGTATATATATAATATATGGCAGCTTCGTGGCCGCGCGCGACAATAAACACACGCGGGCTGATAAGTATCGTCACAACTTCCACCTAACAAATACCAAATTCAGAGTATCATATTTCGCGAGTCGCGCGGTTCCGACGCCTTTTGCGCCGACGAGTGTCAGGGACAAAAGGCGAACGTCGCGGGCACGACGAGGACGTCGTGAAAAAACACTCCGAGGTTTGTCTCCTTCAATCGCGGATCTGTCTATACGTTCGGTATTTATATTACTTTATGTATAATAATAATAGGGCTTTTTGTTTCTCGTATACAAATAATGACGAGCTGACTCAACAGTCTCTCCGCTCCAAATCACCGTCGTCCCGAGATTTCCTGTCGTTTACTCTCTCCCTGTGCTACTCCTGTTTACTCGTTAACCGCGCGAACACCCCAACGAAATAGGGGTTTTTTTTCGAGAGAGAGAATACAAAACCCGTCGTTGAGATTGCTACGTACTCGGATATATATATATAGATTTTTTTTTCATTCTCCTCGCCCACAATTGTCGACTCATTCGCGCTGTCGAACACGCCCGACTCTCGTCAGAGCAGCGAGCGTGGCAATATGATCGTCTGAGCTTGGATTTCGCACGATTAAGTCCCAACTTAACTATAAATATTTTTTCAGATAAAAAATTTGTACTACTGGTTCGTAAAAAAAGAATAAAAGAATATTGAAAAATACGAAAGAACTAAAGCTAAGCGAATATGGTTTGGCAAAGTGAACATGATGGGAAAGTGTTAGAAAGTAGGACGAAAAGAAGTGACAGACAAACCGAAGGGCCCGTCCGTTAAGGATCTTTCAGTCTTTGTGTGTTCGCGATTTGGGGACCAGAGGGGGGCGGGCGGCGATTTTACGACCGCGGCGCGAACCTTGAATCAATTATTAACACTTCGATCGATTTCAATTCAATAGGTCAATTATAATACTTGGTAACGACGTTTACGAATTACCGGTGATCAGATATCGTGTAACATGTGCGTGACAGATTTGGGCGTGTCCCTCTGAACGAGCTCCGTTGTTCGCTGATTGGCGTTGATAAACAAATATTTAACATCGTCAAAAGCGCGGTGGTTGGTTAGTGAAAAATAAATAAAACAGACGAAAATAATAACAACGAAACACGATGAACGCTGAATTCTGTGACGAAAATTCGGTGACGAAAAAACGAGTCGGAAAACGATCAATGATTTTTTTTTTTTTTTTTTTTTCAAGGGCAGCGAACAAGAGAGCTCGGATTTCTCGTTTATCGCGGAGTCTCGATAACCGCGAAAAATACGTAGAGCGATCGCTATTTAAGTTTTAAACTCCCCCTTCGCCATCCATCTTATAACCCCCAATTGTCTAGAAAACATCTTGTCATATAGAATATATCACATACGCGTTACTTCTAAACACACTGAAATAAGAAGCACTTTAAGATAGATTTCTACAAACATCGTCGGGCCCAAGACAGATGGACAGATCTCATCTCTCCCCCTGTTTTTCTCTCTTCATTTTTCATCCTCGTATCTGTATATGTTTTTGTATTTTTTTAACGTATTTATATGTACACACATTTCATTTCTCGCGTTTCGCGCGATTTTTATCCCTCGTTCTCCCGTACTATGTCATTTATCGGTTTCGCTCGACTCGTTCGGTTATATTACGTATATGGAGAGTCCTTGCACGCGTCTTTTTTCGGCGGTAAAAAAAAAACGAATATATATAGACAGAAAAGGAGATCAATACGGAGACGTAACAGCAATATAAAACAATCTCGGGAATGAAAAGTCTCGGACAAACCGTGATTCGTGGAACGATCGCGATTGGATCAACGCCGCGATCTCCACGATTTTACATCCTACTTCGCGCAAACTCGTTTTGAACAACCGAGCGTAGTATTCCTTTCTCTGTTCCACTCTCTTTTCGCTCAACTCTCTTTCTCCCTCTATCCGATTTCATTTTATTTCTCTCGGGGCCACGCCGCGGTTTCTAACGTAATTAGATTCATCTATTTGCAGTCCGATTTTCAAGGCGGCCAACGGCGTGGACGCGCCGCTGTTAAGCAGTAACGATCGAGAACCGTAGATTCCCGCATAATTTTATTCATTGATAATTGACGTTTTATTTTTTTCTCTCTCTCTCTCGTTTTTTTTTCTATCTTCCTCAATATCTCAGCCCAAATGGGTGCAATGCAAGTAAACTCTATCCTCGTTACGGGAAGTCGCTAAAGTTCGATGTCAAAACAAAAGAACAAAATAAAACGAACTCAGAGTAACGTAAAAAAAAAAGTTACAGAACAAAGCGCGAGAAGAAAAAGCTTCCTATCAGTCGGTCGTCGAATAAAACAGTGGAGATCACTAAGATCCAGCTACGCCCGATGTCGCGTGTCACGCCGCGAGTGTCGAGTCGACGTTGAGCGCCATCGTCGTCGTCGTTCTCGCGAGAACGTTCCCGACTAGCCGCGATAAAAGCGCACAATTCTCGGCTCCGCGGTGGAGAAAAATAAGTGGAAAAAATGCGAGTCCCGTCGGTCGCTTCGTCGACGCTGACGCGACGCGGATTCCTCGACTTGCGCTCAATCGCTGCGATGATGACGACAACGTTGCTGCTTCTGCTGCTTCTGCTGCTGCTTCTGCTGCTTGCGGTCGCAATGCCCCGCGGAACTATGAACGGTAGATGAAGCTGCAGGGTGGCGTGGGTGGCGGCGGTGAACCGCCGCCGCCGCTCATCGCGATCGGTACGAGAGTTGGCGATGGCGACGAGGAGGGAGGTGATGGGGAACTGGACGAGACGCTGGAGGGCGGCGACGGGGACTCGAGTTGTCTCGGGCCCGCGAGCTCGCGGCTCGATTGTCCTCCCGCCGTCACGTTGCGACTCCTGCCCGTCGTCGCGTTGTGACGATTTCTCGCTGGCCGTCCGAGGCTACGGTGACGGCCGCCTCCCTCCTCGCTCGTTTCTCAGAGATAGACCTTCTTCACGCTGCGCGTCGTGGCGAAACCGTCGTTGCGCCTGTAAGCGTCGCCCTGATGCGATCTCAGCGTGCCGAAATTGTCGCGCGGTCCCCGATAGCCGTAGCCGTCGGGAAACTGAAAGAGCGTCTCCGCCGGCGTCGGTGGAGGCTTTCGCATCGTTCCCTTCGGCGAGTGGAGCTTCGGCGGCTGCGGCACCAGAACTGGCTCCGCGTACGTTACTTCCTCCTGCGGCAACAGCTTTGGCTCCGGTGCTAACCTACTGGAAATACGAAAGTTGCGAGTTAGGGTTACGTGCGAGATGTATATGCATTCCACGGTACTTCGGTCAACGAATTTTTAAAAAATTGTATCGTCACTGTGAAATTGGGTAAAGAATTTTTTACGTTTTTACTGCATTCTGTTATTCTTGAAAAAAAAAAAAACCATAAAAAATCTATATCTCGAGGCGAGATTTCGTTGATCCGAATATTCGCGGGGCGAACGATGATTCGATGGAATCCATGCGATTTCGCGTATCGACTCGGAGAATCGTTTTCGTCACGCGATATCGTTCCCGCGAAACGTCGCTCGCTCGCTGCGACAGATAAATCGATGGGCAAACGTACCTATTAACATTTTGTCGCTGCTCGAAGTACTCGTACTCCGTGTCTGGATACGGTAAATTGTCGTCCTCGTCTTTTTTACATTTACGACCGCACAGATAGCCGACTATGAAACCAACGAGCATGGCCGCGAGGGCGCCAGCCACCACCGCCATCACCAGCGTTTCCACGGAATACTGAGACGTCGGGTCGGCTGCCTTCACTTCGGGACCTGTCGTAACACACAAATATCTCCTTAGTATCCACCCTTTTTTCCTTTCAATAATCATAAACTGCAATAGCTCCGTTAAGGGATCGTCACAGTGTGACCCTCCGAAAAATCAATGATTTTCGATTTTTTTTTATTTCACACTGTGACGATCCCTTAAATACAGTTCTAAAAAAATATATGCGAAATGCTCAATTATATGCACTGCAATTTTTTTATAAATTTAAACTGGCCAATTACCCGAGCTATTTTTTTCCTCGTCCTGTATTATGTTGATGATCTCGCCGCCCTGGCTGTCCTTGTTCGAGGCTGCAGAGTCCTGCGGAAATTTGTTGTGATTCGACGATATCGCGCCGACGCTGCCGGCGTCCTTGTTGAGCGCTTTGCTCGGCGGACACGAGGCGTGAGTTCCGGTCGCGACGCTCTGCAAGAATCTTGTCGCGTCGGTGGCCGCCGGACCGACGAGCGCTCGACATTTGCCCTCGACCTTGTCCCACGCGCAATAGGGATCCTGGAGGGCGACGCATTCGCCGCACGAGAGAGCGTGACGATACAGCTTGTGACTGTAGCATCGATGGAGACGCCGAGCTTGAACCTGACTGTCGGCGATCACGACGAGACGACCGTCCTCGAGACCGTCGCCCGCCTGCGACGCTCGCACGACCTTGATACCGCGCACCGGCACCGTAGGCGGAAACGCCTGGATCTCCTCGATGACGACGGTACTCACGCGCTCGTGCGTGTCCGCCGATTCAGCGTTCACCGCTTTTATTATCATCCCGTTGTCCGTACCAATGAACAGGACGTCGTAAGCCTTGCCGCCCGGTGTCTTCACCTGCGGATCCACTGCGATCTGCGTGAATCTGTAACTGGAGAGAAAAAAAAAGTCGTGTTAATTTAAAAGGAGAAAATAGTTTTAAATATTAGAAAAAAAATTTCGGTCGTGGCAGAAGGAACGGAAATACACAAAATTGCCCAGCGATGCCTGAAGGAATTTTCTCGTCCACTTTTATCAGTATTCTTCATTCGATTCAAATAAAAAAACTATTTGAAAAATGTATTCCTGTATTCCATATCTTAAAAAATAGTATATTATGCTACAAGGGAGGAAAGTGCATCTTTTCACCGAGTGTGAAGTTTGATGCCCGAGCGAAGCGAGGGCAGAAATTCACACGAGGTGAAAAGGTATGCACTTCCTCCCGAGTGGCATACGCTATTTTTTTCCCGACTATGCTAAAATGACCACATTTTTATGCCTGCAACGGTAGAACGGCACAATTCGCAGCGGGCAGAAAAGTAGCCGCAGCGGGCAGAAAAGTAGCCGCAGCGGGCAGAAAAGTAGCCGCAGCGGGCAGAAAAGTAGCCGCAGCGGGCAGAAAAGTAGCCGCAGCGGGCAGAAAAGTAGCCGCAGCGGGCAGAAAAGTTGCGCAGCGGGCAGTAAAGTACTTTTCTGCCCGCTGCGCAACTTTTCTGCCCGCTGCGGCTACTTTTCTGCCCGCTGGTCAAGAATCGATCACTTTCCACCCGAGTTGCAGGCATGGAATGTGGTCTTTTTAGCGTAGTCGGGAAAAAACTATTTTATTCCATAGCTTAAAAAAACGATCTCAGTGATACTTTCACCAGGTCACTTTTATCAGTATTCTTCATTCGATTTAATAAAAAAAAACTAGCTCAAAAATATATTCCTGTATTCCACAGCTTAAAAAAACATCTCAGTAATACTTTCACCGCCTCGTGCCTCACTTTCGCTACTGCGAAAACGTTAGACACGTTTTACAGCTTTAAATCTCACACCGAATGGCACCGCAAAAATTAATAAAACGTCATAAACGAGACGTCCTTCCGCAAGCCGCTAAAGCAGCGGTGCGAACGTGAAAGCCGCGAGTTGAGGTGAAACTGGATGAAACAAAAGTTTTCGCTCGCGCCCGGTGAGACGCTTAATCATAATGTAGCGCCGCTGCAGCAGCGGCGGTTGGAACTCGGTGTGCACTCACTGAAAGCTCGTGCGAATGACGATGGGCTGGCCGAAGAAACTTTTCACGGACTCGTCCATGAGCGAGTGAGTCTTTATGAAGTTGAGGGTGAGGTCGGGCAACGTGCGCGAATCGTTGACGCACTGTCCCGGCCGCGGATCCGGCACTTTGGTGCTCGCGACCGGCAGCCAATTGGAATCGAGGGCGCTCTGCTCCTTGAAGTCGCCGTCGAACGTCTTGGCGATGTCCTCGAGGCTGAAGGCGCACACAGCGGAGCCGCTGATGCTGTTCACCGGCGTCGTGAACGTTCCGTATATCAGCTGCGCCGACATGTTGCCGTATTGTCCGGATATCAGTTCCGTCGTCGACTCTGCGATTAAATAACGAGCGGGTCATTCAGAGACGAATTCTATTCGCACAAAGCCTGAGGCGAGAGTGTCCATTGACGCTTCGCCGCCTTTGGCGACCAATCACCGATAAATATAGATGTAATATACAGGGTGATCCAGAATGTTTTTGTCAGGCGTTTACCCCACCCTGCTTGGTAAAGTAAAGTAAAGTAAAGTAAAGTAAAGTAAAGTAAAGTAAAGCAAAGTAAAGCAACGGCGACGGCGGCGGCGGCGGCGGCGGCGAAATCTTTTTATAATATAGAGAGATATATACAGATATGTGTACTCACGTATCTCATTGAAGTAGAACGGAAAGTCCCCGGTGACGGAGCAATTGAGACGAGACTTGAGGAACGACGTCCACATCTTTTTGAACCTGTGAGGTCCGCCTCGGTCGTGTTTGCAGACTCGCGAGACCCGCGAATACACAGCCTGAAACAGATGGAACAATTAATTCGTCAATCAACGCGCGGAGGAAAAACTTTTGTATTTTTTATTTGTACTAGAGGCTAATCACACGCGCTGGCGCGCGTGCCCGAGATACTTTTGCGCTGCTGCGCCCTTATAAAGCTTTAAAAGGGTAAACCGCAACTAAAAAACCCTTGCTTAGTTGATTAAAAAAAAGAAATTTATCGTTTTGCTTGTCAGAAATCGTAGATCTGGCCGCCAGGCCGAAAACCGCCCAAATCGGGGTCACGAAATTTATTTTTTCAAAATATCGACTTTTAACCTATACCATCGTTCTCAAGTCGCATATTCTACCCCTGAAAACACTGGTAATCACCCTTTTTTAGTTGATTCTGAAAAAAAAAATTTTTGGCCGAACAATTTGTCAGAAATCGTAGATCTGGCCGCCAGGCCGAAAACCGCCTAAGTCGGGGTCACGAAATTTATTTTTTCAAAATATCGACTTTTAACCTATACCATCGTTCTCAAGTCGCATATTCTACCCCTGAAAACACTGGTTACAACCCTTTTTTAGTTGATTTTGAAAAAAAAAATTTTTTGGTCGAACAATTTGTCAGAAATCGTAGATCTGGCCGCCAGGCCGAAAATCGCCTAAATCGGGGTCACGAAATTTATTTTTTCAAAATATCGACTTTTAACCTATACCATCGTTCTCAAGTCACATATTCTACCCCTGAAAACACTGGTTACAACCCTTTTTTAGTTGATTCTGAAAAAAAAAATGTTTGGCCGAACAATTTGTCAGAAATCGTAGATCTGGCCGCCAGGCCGAAAACCGCCTAAATCGGGGTCACGAAATTTATTTTTTCAAAATATCGACTTTTAACCTATACCATCGTTCTCAAGTCACATATTCTACCCCTGAAAACACTGGTTACAACCTTTTTTTAGTTGATTTTGAAAAAAAAAAATTTTTGGTCGAACAGTTTGTCAGAAATCGTAGATCTGGCCGCCAGGCCGAAAACCGCCCAAATCGGGGTCTTCGTAGGTTAAACAGTGCTGCAGCGCTCATTACGACAAACTGTCAAATCTTGCGCTGTTAAACAAAAACTGTCGGTCGTCACGGCCCTCGACCAATCAGAGGCCGAGTTATACCAACAACAATGGTCACGTTGGCGCGAATTATGCACTTTTTAGTAGTAGATTTTTTTTTCGGCTCCGAAACGCGTGTCAGTTTTTTTTCGCGAAACACGTCAAAATATCAACAAAAATTCGCATCCAAAGCCGGACTGACGTTCGGCGTTGCTCGTGCGTCAGACTGGAATATTTCAACGTTCATCGACGCTACGGTTTGGAATGAAAAAAAAAAAAATAACCAGGAACATTTTTATCCTCCACTCCGAATTGTTTGGGTTTTTGCAATTCTCACCTTTCCGCAGTTTATGTACTCGACCGCAGTCTCGCGATAGAAGAAGTACACGAAGTCTCCGTGGGTCATCGAGCTGATGAAGTTCGGGGCTGAAAGCACAAACAACGAGTTTCAATATGGCGTTAAAAATCCGGTGTTAAAAACAACACCGAGTCTATATAGGTCCACACCAATCGCGGTGATAATGAGCGGTGTTAACTGAGTCTGAAATACCGACTTTCACCTCAAAAAGTCAGAAGTCCCGTTTTTCGCGAATTATCAACAGATCGAAGCGTAAATTGAAATACAAACGCCAGTAATGTGAATCTCGTTAATGAATTAGTCAGAATTTTGATTTTCGAAAAAAAAAATTACAGATTAATTACCCGGTAGAGGAATCTGTAATGAAAAAGTCAATTTTTTTCTTCAATTTTTCGATAAAAACTGAGAAAAGCGACTAATTTATTCACGAGATAATAAAAATCACACATGATACGTGCATTCATGTCCTTAAAGCGAAAAGTATTACAGTGTTTCGTCGGTAATACAGGAAAAATTTAACAAAACGGCTGGTGTTAATTTTACACCGTAAAAAGTGTTACTATTAACACTGCTATAAGTAACACCAGGAAAAAGTCCACACCAGCGTTTGACACCGTAGATTTTTAACAGTGTATAAATAACAACGAGGGCGAAGGGCGGTTGGGAGAAGGGAGGTTGAAATCCGGGCCATTGATACTCGTTAGCGAATAATTTATCCCCGGCGATATGGACACAACGAAATTCGAAAATAATACGATTTACGGATGTACAAGTGGCCGAAAGGGGATAGGGGGGAGGGGGGAGGGGAGGGGGGGGGGGAGGGGAAGCAGCGGCTTCTGACAAAAGCGCGTTAATGAACCGCGGCAATTTCATTCGTTAAATCTATCGCTCGCAAATTATTTTGAGATTTCGTCCCTCCCCCCCCCCCCCCAACCCTTCACCCTGAGCGGTCATTGTTCGAATTTTATAGATACCGCGATCAATCCGCGCTCCTCTCATTAACGCTCTGCGCGCTTGTCCCAAGCGTTTATATACACACAGCAAACTTTTCTTTTGTTACGACGAGAATGAAACGCAAAATAGCCGGGCGAGCTTTGTGCCACCGGCGTTAAATATTTTCCAGCCTCGACCGATGATAAGCGCTGGCAGCTCGCGCAAAGTAATCGCATTAACTTTTCAATTATAATTCGCAATTTTGCTGTTGAATACTAATTTTAATTTTCCTTATCGTTTGTATTTTTCTGTTTGTATGTTATTATTTATATTTTATTTTTGCACGTCCGTTCGGCTGCGATAAGAGGGCCAGAAATATAAAATTAGTATATTATGCTACAAGGGAGGAAAGTGCATCTTTTCACCGAGTGTGAAGTTTGATGGCCGAGCAAAGCGAGGGCAGAAATTCACACGAGGTGAAAAGGTATGCACTTCCTCACGAGTGGCATACGCTATTTTTTTCTCGACTATGCTAAAATGACCATATTTTTATGCCAGCAACGGTAGAACGGCACTATTTGCAGCGGGCAGAAAAGTAGCCGCAGCGGGAAGAAAAGTTGCGCAGAGGGAAGAAAAGAAGCTGCAATCGGCACTAAAATACTGCGCAGAGGGCAGAAATAGTACATTACGCTACAAGGGAGGGAAGTGCAACTTTTCACCGAGTGTGAAGTTTGATGCCCGAGCGAATCGAGGGCAGAAATTCACACGAGGTGAAAAGTTGCATCCGTCCCATGTAGCGTACTATACTTTTCTCCCGATTTCACTGCAAAATAACTCCATTTCGCGTGTGCAACGGAGACGGAAAATTAGGTTATTTTTAACAAATGACGATCCGCATGCGTAATGCGATTTTCATTTCTCCCGCCGGGCAGGAATGAGCCGATTTCCTCCCTAGGGAGGAAACGAAATCGTATTTCGCATGCGTGAGTCATTTGTCAAAAATGAGCTATTTTCCGCACGCGTTGCGGACGCGAAATGGGGTTATTTCAGTGGAGTCGGGAGAAAAAGTACTTTTCTGCCCGCTGCGCAACTTTTCTTCCCGCTGCACAACTTTTTTTTCCGCTGGTCAAGAATCGATCACTTTCCACCCGAGTTGCAGGCATGGAATGTGGTCTTTTTAGCGTAGTCGGGAAAAAATATATATATATACTTGTGCCTCACCGTTGAGAAGCGACGCCTCGTACTGCTCGGTTTTGAGGGACTCGCGGTCCCGATAGATGAGCGGATCCATGCCGGAAAAATCGGCGACAGTGCCGGTGTAGAGCTCGCCCTCGACGTAGACGAAGGTGCTGTTGTGTTGAGGATCGTACGGGCACAACGCCTGGCCGTTCTTCTCGCTGAGCATCGTGTAGTTTCCCGCCATTATACCGTACTCACGGCACATCGGCTTGAACGCGTTCGTCGCGCACACGAGGAGACTCGACGATCCGGTCTTGGCGAGAATTCTCACGTAATTCTGGCAATTCTCCTCGTTCTTCCCCTTCACCACGCACATCTGCACGTCCTTCTCGTCCGAGTACCACGTCAGACGTTGCTGCTCCGTCAGATCCGTCAGGCTGAGATTGTGGACCACGTTTCTGCGAATGAAAAAAATTCACTATTAATATATCAAATAATTGTCATTGTCATTATCATTTTTATCACTAGAGGATATTTGACAATAGCCTTGTGACGAATTTCCAGAGGAGAATCACCTTGTAGGTCACTCCCCTGGTAAAAAATGTACAGTGTTACATTCAGCGCTAGTCAGGCCCTGGTCGGGGCCGTGCCGAGCCTGATCAGAGTGCCTGGCTTCGACCAAATGCAACACTACAGATTTTTTAACAAGATTTTTTTTCTCCTTCCAGACTGAAAAAGGGACCACGATTCGAACTTTTCCCGATTGATGAACTGTTACCCAGTGCTCTGATTTTTTCGTTCCCGGTGAACCGTCGACTTTTTCCTCATTTTTCGCGTTCGTGTCATTGGCCCATATTTTCGATTTTGTTTACCCTCCCCCAGCGACAACTTCGGAGTCGATATTTTGGGGAGAGGGGAGGACAAACTCGGTCGAGTCGATGAAATATATTGAAAATACACGTTTAATTACACTGTTTGCGTTTTGGTAGAAATACAAAATAGTAGAAATACTAAATAAAAATGAAAATTATTATTTCGCCTGACTCCGATCGTCTGTCCGTTTTATTTATCGCTCTCGCGAGTTCGTCGCGGCTCCCGGGTTTCAATTATTGTTACGAAATGACTTGACAACTTTTAACGAGGCTATTACACGTTCCCGGTACACGAAACGTGCGAACGACCCGAGCCACCGGTATATTGATCGTTGCCGATATGTACACTCTGTGCGCGCGGTGCAGCGAACATTTTCCGGCAGCGAACACTCGCGGAAAACACACACACGGCGAAACAGCGGCGCGCGCGCTGTTCCGCAGTCGTGGCGACCACCATTTTCCAAATCTTCTTTCAATCTCCGGGCGCTCCCGCGGGAAATACACACTCAAAGAGAAATCTCGTGTTTGCTTTAACTATTCATTTTTCGTTCGTGCGGCTATTTTTTGTTCGGAGTCTCGTTGAGGTTATTTCGGGAATCATGTTCTCATGAATATTGTACATTTGCAAAAAAATAAATCATCTTTCGCGTTTCTCTCTAATTTACGGATTTTTTCGAATAAAAGACCGGTGCTTTTCGGAATCAGAGGGAAATTTTCCATCGGGTTTTCAGATTTTACAAAATTGAAAAAAAACGGAAGAGAACGCAGACAATTTCCCACAGTTGTTGCGAGTCGAGCTGAGCGCTCTCCGTGCTCTGCGCTCGTTGCAACTGGATATTTACCTCCCGCCGACGAGTAGATAATTGCCGTCTCGCAAAACGAGCCGGAAGTAATCCGTGTGAGTCTCGTTCCCCGTGAATCTGAACACGTCCTCGGCATCTGCAACATTAAAGCGGAAAAAAGCGTTCATAGAGCGTCACAGTTATTATCTTTTTTTCCTCTCTACAAAAACTTGTACACGTGTAAAAAAAAAGGAAAAAAAAGGAAAAAAAATGGCCAGTGTGTAAAATCGTGAAAAAGGGTGAAGTATTTTTTCCTCTGCATTTTTTTTTCCAACCAGCTAATGATCGATTGTCGAGCAGGCAATTAAGGTCACCAGGAGGCGGAAGGGAGGCTGGAGAAGGGGAGGGAGGAGGGGGAGATGCATTTACCGCGCTGTAAATGCAGACTCTTCGCGATCAAACGACTCGAGAGAGTCGCGCGCGAGGGAGAATTTCCAGCCACGTTTGCTCGGAGGACACTTGCCAGAAAAATGAATTAAGGGATCGTCACAGTGTGAAATAAAAAAAAATCGATTTTTTTTTTTTTTTTTTCATTATCGGATAGTATACACGGTTATAAACATTCTGTTAAATTTTTTTATCGAAATTCGAATTACTTCGGTCGCTACAGCCTTTCTTAGAGAAAGGGATTGCAGCGTGACAGTGGCGTGTGCAACACTTTAAACGCACTTTTCTCGGAATGTTGTTTTTCAAAACGGTGTCCACTCTCAAATGAAGAGTTATGACGATATCGATTTCAAATTTTGAGAGAACATTTCTGACGTCATTCTCTATCGCGCTATTGAAGCTTTTTTTTATTTATTAAATCTTCCTATTTTTTTTTACGAAAAACTGTCAAAAAAAAGGGCTAAATTCGATAATTTTCGTTCAAACCGCCGCCATTTTGTCAAATTTCAAAAAAAAAAAAAAGCTCTCATAGCGCGATAGCGAATTTCCTACAGATTAATAATCTTTTTGAAATTTTTGGTTCAGATCAAAATTGCGACCGCAATCGTGGACATAATGCAGGACCTTTTTTTTACACGAGCTATTTAAACAATTTATATCATTATTATACATTAAAGAAATGCACATAAAAAAATCATTTTGTATTCTTCAAGAATGTACTTATTTATTTAAAAAAAAACCAGACCAGTTAGTTCATTACAACTTGACAAAAAAAATTCGCGAAAATCATTGATTTTTCGGAGGGTCACACTGTGACGATCCCTTAACCTGGCAACGCGGCAACGGATGAGGGGGCTACTGGAGCAATGGTCGGGAGCAGCAACGAGAGGCAACGAGCGTCGAGCGCACAGGGCCCACTCGACTCGTATCCGGGCAAAACGATTCGCTCTGCTCTCGTCTCTCTCGTTGTCTCCGGAAATTAAACGGACATTATAACTCCCGACCAGGCGCGCGCGTGTTCGGCTGGCGGCAAGCGGGGCCCAAACCAGCAGCAGTCGGATCGACCTGGTTATGACGCGCGTCATGTATAGCACAGACCGAAAATCCCCCGGAGTGTCTCACCGCTCTCGCAGAGCTATCGTGACGAGGTCACGAGCAGGTCGACCACCCCCTCCCCCCTCCCCCGAAAATTAGTATATCCGATTAAATTGGACGATTCCAATCAGTCGAGCTTCTCTCTCTCTCTCTGCTCCTCGAATTTCGGACGCGTGATATCGACGCGATTTTCGGGCCGAGTCACTCGATACGCGCGAAGCGTTGTAACGCCGCTCGAATCCGTTCGCGAGGTCGAATCACACAGCTTCGTGGAAATAGCGCCGGAAATACGTTGAAAATCGTGTCCGGGAAATCGTGTCCGATTTTTTCGTACGATTCAAACGCAGAATTGATACATCAAAAGTATTACGAACTTTTCACGATATTTTTTAATTCAGACGTCAGACATCTGAAAATTGTTTTTCATGTTTACGAAGCTATGGAAAATAATTTGTAAATCGTACGAGAGCCACGAAATTCCATTACGTCGATTTTCATCGGCGCCAAGTTGCGTTTCGATAGAATGGATCGAGATCGAAGCTCAGAAACGATCCATCCCGAGTTAAAATTTAAACCCTTCAAGTGCCCTCCGTTGAATCAAAATCGGCAAAATATGCCACTTTTGGAGGTTTATACAAGAGTCTAGGAACCTCATCTCACTCTGGTCAACCTAATTGGAAGTTTAAGGAGGTTCAAGCAAAAAATTTCAGTCCCGCAGTAGCCTCCGTTTACTCCAATTGGGTAATATCTGCCACTTTCGGAGGTTTTGAGGAGTGTCAAGAACCTTGCAGGACTACCACATTTAGGTTTTGAAGAGAGCCTAAATTTTAACTCGGGTATCTCTGTTCGAGATTTTATTTTATACATTTTTTTCAACGTGTTTTTTTTTTTTTTTATTGTTATTTCTCATTTCGCTTTGGTCTCGTTTCCATCGTCGCGAGGCGTGAGAGCATATCCGATAGCCAGCATCTGTCGGCCACTTGCGGTCGTCCTACAGTTTCGCAGGCCAACATACCATGTAACTCTATACACACGGACACAGAGACGGACACACAACGCACACAGACACACGCACAGAGAGCTGTACGTGCGCTCCGGCACATGCTACACGTATATAGACCGTTTTTCCGTGTATACAACGTGGAACGTCGGCGGTTATATGGAAGGAGATCGAGAGAGAGAGAGAAAACTTAGACGGGTGTATTTACGAAGCGAGCGCTGGAGGCGATAGCCAGGAGTATCAGCTTTCGCGGCAAACGGTTGATGGACGTTCCTGGATTATGAAACAAACTATATCTGTAGCTGCTCTATATATAGACATCTATATATACATAGTAATATATATATACGTGTGTTACGTATATAGAGTACATTATTTCTCATATACGCGAATAAACTATACGGTTACCGACCGAAACGTCGCGGTTCCTTCTGTCGCTAAACTGACAGCGGAACGAACGGACACAGACAGGATTCGAGATCCGAGAGATCCATGTCGACGTTCTCGGTCGCGCGAAAAAAAATCCGCTATAATTAGCCGAGGTGAGTTTCGGATTACCGACGGGGAGGGAAATATAGGTGTGTTATTTTTCAGGTAGGCAGAGTGTGGATGCGGTTCGCGAGTCTTGGGGATTGTCTTGAAGATGCTGAAAGTGTTGGCAGGTGGCGACGCTACTGTGGAATAAATCGGGGAATTTGACTCTTTGGGTACACCCCTTGCCGTTTTGGCGAAAATGTTGGCAAAATTTTTTTTTCGATTTAACGAATTTTTAAAACCCTATCCGATCGGAAATTTTCCGCTGATTCCAAATATGACCGGTATTTGCCCGAAAAATAAAAATTTCGAGGAGAAAAACGCGAAAAATGATTTTTCACGTTTTTCGATTTTTGGCACTTCACTAAAAATGATGTCAATTTTTTTTGGATCGATGAAATCTAAATTTTCTTTTTGCGTTCGAAAGATAACCTTTCAACGAAGAGAATGCCGCAAGACTGAAGGCGATATCTCGATTTTTCGATTTTTTGCAGATTTTTGAAGTTGACCCTCAAAAATCACAAATTTTCAGAAGGGGTACCCCTTGCGTTTTTTTGCGAAAAAAAAATTTTCGATTTCGCCAACTTTAAAAACCCTATCCGATGGGAAATTTCCCGCTGATTCCAAAAACGACAGGTGTTTGCCCGAAAAATCAAAAATTCGAGGAGAAAAACGCGAAAAATCGTCATAACTTTTGTCGAATTTTAACGCTTCACTAGAATCGATGTCATTTCGATTTGGATGGATGGAATCTAGATTTACTTCTTCCACTCGAAAGATAACTCTTCAACGAAGAGAATAAGCCGTGGCAGAACGCGATACGACGATTCCTTAATTTTTTACAAATTTTTTAAGTTGACCCTCACGAATCGAAAAAACAGCAAGATTATAGGCCTTGCTGTTTTTTTGGCGAAAATTTTTTCTTTTCGATTTAACGAATTTTCAAAACCCTATCCGATCGGAAATTTTCCGCTGATTCCAAATATGACCGGTATTTGGCAAAAAAAAAAAAATTCGAGGAGAAAAACGCGAAAAATCGTCATAACTTTTGTCAAATTTTAACGCTTCACTAGAATCGATGTCATTTCGATTTGGATGGATGGAATCTAGATTTCCTTCTTCCACTCGAAAGATAACTCTTCAACGAAGAGAATAAGCCGTGGCAGAACGCGATACGACGATTCCTTAATTTTTTACAAATTTTTTAAGTTGACCCTCACGAATCGAAAAAACAGCAAGATTATAGGCCTTGCTGTTTTTTTGGCGAAAATTTTTTCTTTTCGATTTAACGAATTTTCAAAACCCCATCCGATCGGAAATTTTCCGCTGATTCCAAATATGACCGGTATTTGCCCGAAAAAAAAAAAATTCGAGGAGAAAAACGCGAAAAACGATATTTTTTCTAACAAACTGCCAAATTCCGCGATATTAAACATCAGACTGCTGCCGGTTTCCCAATGACCAATCAGATGCTGAATAAATCGATAAGAATAGTTGCTCACGCACTTTTTAATAGAGGAATCAGTATTTTGACCCTCATCCACTCGATGGTTGGGGGGAGGAGTGACTCGGGTGGTCAAAAGGTAACAAGGGGAGAGTCCTCTCCTGTCCTTCTCCTGTCCACTCCAACTCCTTCCTCCCTGCCTCGAAGCTGCTCTTCAACCTCCCCACCCCCCTCATCGACCCCCCCCCCCCCCCTCCCAAAAAATCCCCGAGACACACATCCCCCCCCCCCCCCCCTCAAAGCCCGCAGGCTTCGAGAGAGAGAGAGTCAAATTCGCCGGAGTAATTTCTCGTCGCTGACGACTCTTGGCAATGGCTCTCGCGCTCTCTCCCCGTCACCCTCGTTCTCGTCCGCGCGGTCGCCGAATATCGAGCGTCGCGACGTTGGCGACGTTGGCGGCAGTGGCGGCGAGTGCGGCACGCCACGGGAAGTTGGAAGTAAGATTAAAAGCGGCGGCACGGCCAAGTGACACGTAACGTGCTCCTCACAGCCGCATCGTCGTCGTCCCCGTCGCGCACTTGCCTTCGCCCTCCCCCCCTCCCCCCTCCCCCTGGCCCCCTGGCCCCATCGTCCTGGCTCTCTTCCTCTTTCGCTACCCTCCTGGTCGCTCTCTTCCTCTCTCGCTACCCTCCTGGTCGCTCCACCCCCGCGACCACCTTAGTCGCGAAGCAATCTCAGTTTCCAAGAAGTTTCGCTCGGCGCGGAGCGCTTCGGGTGGCGTCGGCGGTGCAGGAGGGGGAGGGGGAGGGAAGGGGGGGGGAGGCAGTGGTGGGGATCGATGCCGAAGTATCGAACTGCGTGTTTCGCTGCCGTATACTTAGAAAACCGACGGGGCGGCCTGGCACACGGGGGGAGGGGGGTGGGGGGAGGCAGGGGGAGGGGGGAGAGACATGAAATGGGGAATGGGGGAGGGGGGGATGCCTCCTCATCCCACATTTCCCATTGGAGAGCAGAGGGTGGGGGGGGGGGGTATGTGAGGGGGATGGGGGGCACAGAAGGGGTACGGAATGGGGGACGGGGGATGCCTCCTCATCGCACATCTCCCATTGGAGGCAGAGGGGGGGGGGGGGGCACAGAACGGGGAATGGAGGAGGGAGGGGGGGGGGGGGGTATGTGAGGGGGATGGGGGGCACAGAACGGGTACGGAATGGGGGACGAGGGATGGGATGGGGGATGGTGGCCGCCGCCACCGTCGCTAGCTCGGGGCCAGGCAGCCAACTTGGATTGGATGCGCCACGCGCGCCCTCAATGTGTGTGTGTGTGTATGCGCAACCGACTCGGCTTCCACGGCTTATGCACTTCGACGTTATTAATAATGCAGAGCGAGACCGCCTTGATCCGCGACGCACGCGGAATATTAATAATTAACCGCCGGGAAAATTCTCCTTTGCGATTTTCCTGGTTTTGTAATTTTTTAATGTTTTTTTTTTGGTTTGGGTTTGTTGGTTTGTCCATCAGCGAACCGGAAGAGGCAAAAAGTGGCAATTCTGGGCATCGGTGAGCTTGAAAAAATTAAACGTTTTTCTGGGAACGAGAAAATACAATTTTCTTTCGCCGGCGATTTTTCCGGGGTAAGGTTGATGAGCGAAATCTCGCGTGTTGCACGAATGTGTAAATAAATGCAGGAGGCTACTTTTTAAAGGTAAAAAAAGTTTAAAGGTAAAATTGTTTCGTTTGAGGATGAAGAAAATGGGATGGAGAGAAGAATATTTCGAGGTTCGGGTGAATTAAAGTAAGATCGTCGATAATTCGCCGGATTTCATTTGTCCCATTCATTGAATTAGTCGGGGATATGTTAACCGAGTCGATCCCAATTTGACCTAAAATCAAATCACAGCCCTGACGATAATTAGCCCGACTCTTCACAATTGCGAAATGAACTCTAACTCGATTTCGTTAAATTGTCCGTCAATTAGCCATAAATAATTCGCCGAATCTCGTTCTCGGCGATGTTTTTCAATTCGATTAAGAGATCGTCACAGTGTGACCCTCCGAAAAATCAATGATTTTCGCGAATTTTTTTTGTTAAGTTGTAATGAACTAGTTGGTCTGGTTTTTTTTAAATAAATAAGTACATTCTTGAAGAATACAAAATGATTTTTTTTATGTGCATTTCTTTAATGTATAATAATGATATAAATTGTTTAAATAGCTCGTGTAAAAAAAAGGTCCTGCATTATGTCCACGATTGCGGCCGCAATTTTGATCTGAACCAAAAATTTCAAAAAGATTATTAATCTGTAGGAAATTCGCTATCGCGCTATGGGACCTTTTTTTTTTGAAATTTGACAAAATGGCGGCGGTTTGAACGAAAATTATCGAATTTAGCCCTTTTTTTCGACAGTTTTTCGTAAAAAAAATAGGAAGATTTAATAAATAAAAAAAAGCTTCCATAGCGATAGAGAATGACGTTAGAAATGTTCTCTCAAAATTTGAAATCGATATCGTCATAACTCTTCATTTGAGAGTGGACACCGTTTTGAAAAACAACATTCCGAGAAAAACGCGTTTAAAGTTAGCACACGCCACTGTCACGCTGCAATCCCTTTCTCTAAGAAAGGCTGTAGCGACCGAAATAATTCGAATTTCGATACAAAAATTTAACAGAATGTTTATAACCGTGTATACTATCCGATAATGAAAAAAAAAAAAAAAATTTATTTTTTTTTTATTTCACATTGTGACGATCCCTTAAGGGAACATTGTCGATTTTTCGCTCGCAGCCGCGGCGAGATAATCGCGTGTGTATATTCGCTCTTGTCAAGAGCGACGTTGAAGTTAAACGAGAGAGCGTATAAATAGGCAAAAGCGGTGTGACACCGCGCGATCCATTGTTTGTCCTTCAAAACGGCTACAAGCGCTATATTCGCGCCGACGCGATCGCGGAAAAGCGTCGAGTCGGAGGCGGATGGAAAACGCGCGTACAAGTTTTCAGCTTCGCAGCCGGACGCGTTTTATTCACGAAGCGCTCGTACACGGCCTGGATTTTCCGACTCGGGCCCCGCTAGGCGCGCGCGAGCGCACTCAGGGTTATATAATTAAGCTGACGTTTATCGGAAAAGTGTCCAACCTGTCGAAAGCGTAAAATCCCCGGGAACCCGATGAAACGTACGAAATAAACTCTGAGAAAATCATCCGTCGGACGAGTCTCTTTGTGTGCGACGAGGAAACGATGCGAGGGAGGGGAGGGAAACGAGGCGAGAGGAGCGAGAAAGAGAAAAAGAGAGAGAAGCGAGAAAAAGAGGGAAAGAGCGAGAGGAGCGAGAAAGAGAAAAAGAGAGAGGAACGAGAAAGAGAAAGAGAGATAGAAGCGAGAAAGAGAAAGAGAGAGAGAGAGAGGAGTGAGAAAAAGAGGGAAAGAGAGAGAGGAGCGAGAAAGAGAAAACAGAGAGAGAGAAGCGAGAAAGAGAAAAAGAGAGAGGAACGAGAAAGAGAAAGAGAGATAGAAGCGAGAAAGAGAAAAAGAGAGAGGAGCGAGAAAAAGAGGGAAAGAGAGAGAGGAGCGAGAAAGAGAAAAAGAGAGAGAAGCGAGAAAGAGAAAGAGAGAGAGAACCGAGAAAGAGAAAAAGAGAAAACCGGGAAAAAGGAGGGAAAGAAAGAGAAGAGAAATAAAAAAAGAGACACCCGCTATATACGTGTTTGCCTCGTTAAAGTTTCATGTACGCGAGGGACGAAAAAAAAAGCAAGAAAAAGAGAAAAAAAAAATGCATCGCGCGAAGCTTAACAAGATATTCGCATTCTTCTTTTTTCCTTCTGCTTTTCCGCCGTCACAAACGACTCCGCGCGTCTGTCTTATGGGATTCATCGCGCGAATCGAACGAGCGCGAATTTTCCCATGACTAATGAACGAGCTTCGCTCGATGTCGGATGTCTCGAGGCTCCGTTTCCCCCTCTCAACGATTGAACGGAGAGGGAAAAAAGCTTCTCGCCCCTCTTTCAGATCGTCTCGTTCGATCATCCCGACGTCGTCCGGACATTGGTATTGCGAATTCCGGCGATGGACGAGCGCCGGACGATCGCGCCGCTGTTTCTCGGCCGCCTCGGAGTGACGCTTCTTCCGATTAAACGGGTGAGGGTGGAGGGGGGATGGACGAGTATCTGGGATGAGCCAGATAGCACTCGTCGGGATGATTAAACGTAAACTTCAATTTCGCCGGTCTGTGACACCGTTCGCGGCCGACCGCTGTGCGGAAAGTTTCCGCGGCAGCGATTTGCGGGAACGCGAAATTAACGGCGATATTTGCGATGTAATAAAAGGTGCCTTTTGTATGGAGAGTTTCACAGATTTTCACAGACTCACAGTCTCGTAATGTCTCACAACGTCTCATAAACACTGTTAAAAATCCGGTGTTAAAAACAACACCAAGTCGGTGTCTATATAGGTCCACACCAATCACGGTGTTAATTAGCGGTGTTAACGCAGTCTAAAATACCGACTTTCACGTCAAAAAGTCAGAAGTCCCGTTTTTCGCGAATTATCAACGGATCGAAGCGAAAATTCAAATACAGTCGCCAGTAATGTGAATCTCGTTAATGAATTAGTCAGAATTTTGATTTTCGAAAATAAAAATTACAGATCAATTACCCGGTAGAGGAATCTGTAATGAAAAAAATCGATTTTATTCATCAATTTTTCGATAAAAACTGAGAAAAGCGACTAATTCATTGACGAGATAATAAAAAATCACACATGATACTTGCATTAATGCCTTTAAAGCGAAAAGTATAATAATGTTTCGTCGGTAACACAGGAAAAATTTAACGAAACGGCTGGTGTTAATTTAACACCGTTAAAAGTGTTATTATTAACACTGTAATAAGTAACACTAGGAAAAAGTCAACACCAGCAGCGTTCAACACCGTAGATTTTTAACTGTGAACGACTCGGATGTAGGCTCATGAAGCAAACTTCCACTGAGTCTTTAGAGGTACCCTTTTTAACGATGAGTCCTTCTTTCACAAGCGTAATGCTATGCTAACGTTAGCATTTAATAAACACTGAAAAAATGAATATTTGTGATTACCAATATTTTAGTAACTGCATCCAATATTTTGGTAAATCGAACCGATGATTGGTTATCGCAACTACTGATTTTTCTCAGTGAAGATTGCTTTTTTGGACATTATTAGCGTGAAAATGGAAACCCAAGTAGGGGACTTTAGACCAATGGACTCAGAAAAAAATGTATGGTTGCCTGAGACGACAAAGTTTTTATGGTTACCGCAACTGAAAATAATTAAACCGGCTGGCAAATGATGGTGACTATTTATATATAGTAGAACACACTATATTTGACATTGTTAACCCCCTGAATTTTTCTCAGTGTGAATGCTCACTAGACCCTTTAGTGCACCGAGAGAAAAAGTTTCCTTGATTCAAAGAAATTTCTTTGAAATCCAAACCTAAGAAACATTTCTTTAAAATCAAGGAAATAATACACTTGATTTAATATTATGTTTTCTTTGAATGATCAGAAATGCAATGAAACAGAGATCATTGTTTTAAGGGTTTTTTTTTTCATTAAAGTGGCGGACCTGACGCCGTCGATGAAATCGTTTCTTTAAATCAAAGACACCGTTTCCTTGAATCAATGAAAACGTCTCTTCGATTACACTCCTCAAGGAAATGTTTCTTTAAAGGCAATGAAATGATCTCTTTGGAATTCAATGGCAATATTTCCTTGAAAACAAGTAAATATTTCATTGAAATTAAAGAAAAAAAATTCAATCCACCTATTTCTTTGAATCAAGGAAACTTTTTCTCTCGGTGTGTTATCAGGGCTAAGGACTCCCAGAATCTTTTAGAGTCTCGCAGAGTCTCTCACAGTCTCATAGAGTCTCGCTAAAGCTCGCAGAGTCTCCCAGCACAGAGATCTCACAGAATCTCGCGCAGACTGACCGAAGCTGCCACAGAAGCTCCCAGAACGCTGGAATAATAATGGCGACGAAACACACCGGAACTGTCTGGAAAGTCCGAGGATACAACAGCAACGGTGGGGATCAGAGTCACGAGACTGCGTCCCGAGCGAGTAACTGCGGCCAAATGACAAACTTTATTTAGAGTTAAATATAGGCACGTCGGACATGTGAGAGTCGGCTCCGCGTGTGCGGGGCGCACCTCTCTCTCCACGGTACGACGAGCCTGGATGAGCTTACGGCCTGCCGTCGCACATGTTGTCCTTCGTGGGGAAGGGACAAAGAGCGAACGGCTCTCTCGCTTCGGCTTCGCGCTCTTCCTGTCCCGCACAATTTCCAGCCCGACGCCCTAAAACCCCGGTTCCGCCCTTACGGCGCTGCCGTCGCCGCCGCCGCCGAGGCTCTCGAAACCCGACAGGCTGTAACTTCTCAAGTTTATCGCTCCGAAAATATTCCCCCCGGTTCTATATCGGAACGTCCGGGGGCAAAATTTACGCCGAAAAGTCGCGTCGCCCGTCTGTAACCATCGGACCCCGAAAAACTTATCGTCCTCTAGTCAAAGTATCTCACATCGATTGGTACATTTTTTTTTTCCAAGAATTTATTAATTTTAAATATTTGAATTTTTTGATTAAGGAGATAGAGGATTTGAAAAAATGTATCGGCCCTCGTGAAACTTATCTCAAATCGATTGGTACATTTTTTTCTTCCAAGAATTTATTAATGTAAAAATTTGAATCTTTTGATTAAAGAGATAAAGGATTTAAAAAATGTATCGGCCCTCATGAAACTTATCTCACATCGACGACTACATTTTTTTTCTTCCAACAATTTATTAATCAAAAAAATTTGAATCTTTCGATTGAAGAGATAAAGGATTTCAAAAAACGTATCGCCCCTCTAAAACTTATCTCACATCGATCCGTACATTTTTTTCTTCCAACAATTTATTAATAAAAAAAATTTGAATCTTTCGATTAGAGATAAAGGATTTCAAAAAAACGTATCGCCCCTCATGAAACTTATCTCACATCGACCACTACATTTTTTTCTTCCAACAATTTATTAATTAAAAAAATGTAAATCTTTCGATTAAAGAAATAAAGGATTTAAAAAAATGTATCGCCCCTCTAAAACTTATCTCACATCGATCACTACATTTTTTTTCTTCCAACAATTTACTAATAAAAAAAATTTGAATCTTTTGATTAAAGAGATAAAGCATTTCAAAATTCCTTCCTCGCCTCGTCTCATCTCATCCCGACGAAGAACGCGAGCTTTTTAGCTCCTATGTTTTTACACACACACACACACACATAAAGAGACACGAGTCCCGTCGGTCCGAGTGTCACGCGCGACGCATCAGTCATTTCGCTCGGGTCGGGTGAATGGGGTGAAGGGGTGAAGGGGGGGGGGGGGAGGGCAATAGTGGCGAAAGGGTGAAAGGAAAAAGGCGTAAAGTATATGACCCCCCGAGAGAGTCTCTCTCTCTCTCTCAGAGCCAGAGAAACGAGGCGTACAGCTTGACAGGTTAAATCTGCCTGGAATGTGTCGCGTGTCTGTGTGCGGCTGACAGGGCGAAAATCGTGGGACTCGCGGTGCGCTCTCTTTCTCTCTCTATCTCTGCCCTATCTCTCTCTATCTTTGCCCTATATGGTTTCCCTGTGTATAAAGAGGGAATACGTGCGTATTCGTTGCACGGTGCACCAAGTGCACCAGAATGAAGGGGGAGGGGGGGTATCGCGCTCGGTCTCTCGCGTACGTCTCTCGTAACTACCGTACTACTTCACCCCCCCCCCCCCCCCCCCCCCCCCTCCTTCGTCCAGGTTCCATACACCGAACGAGCAGCAGCAGCAGCAGTAGCGCTGGGCGAGCGGCCTCTCTCTGTACGTATACAGGGTGATTCAGAATGTTTTTGTCAGCCGTTGAGGAAAACTAGTTTACCATCCCGGGAACAAAGTTACTTAGCCGTTTTTCGTAATTCGCAATATTTATTTATTAAGGGATCGTCACAGTGTGAAATAAAAAAAAATCGATTTTTTTTTTTTTTCATTATCGGATAGTATACACGGTTATAAACATTCTGTTAAATTTTTTTTATCGAAATTCGAATTATTTCGGTCGCTACAGCCTTTTTTAGAGAAAGGGATTGCAGCGTGACAGTGGCGTGTGCTAACTTTAAACGCGTTTTTCTCGGAATGTTGTTTTTCAAAACGGTGTCCACTCTCAAATGAAGAGTTATGACGATATCGATTTCAAATTTTGAGAGAACATTTCTGACGTCATTCTCTATCGCGCTATGAGAGCTTTTTATTTATTTATTAAATCTTCCTATTTTTTTTTACGAAAAACTGTCGAAAAAAAGGGCTAAATTCGATAATTTTCGTTCAAACCGCCGCCATTTTGTCAAATAAAAAAAAAAAAAAAAGCTCTCATAGCGCGATAGCGAATTTCCTACAGATTAATAATCTTTTTGAAATCTTTGGTTCAGATAAAAATTGCGGCCGCAATCGTGGACATAATGCAGGACCTTTTTTTTTCACGAGCTATTTAAACAATTTATATAATTATTATACATTAAAGAAATGCACATAAAAAAATCATTTTGTATTCTTCAAGAATGTACTTATTTATTTAAAAAAAACCAGACCAATTAGTTCATTACAACTTAACAAAAAAAATTCGCGAAAATCATTGATTTTTCGGAGGGTCACACTGTGACGATCCCTTAACAAGCATTAGAAAAAAAATGAACCAATGGGGACAAATAAATGAATAAATATTTATAAAATACTATTCATTTATAGTATTTATAGTATTTTTTAAATATTCGTTTATTTACGTTCCCATTGGTCTACTGATTTATTTATGTATTTATTTCTTCCCATTGGTCTATTTTTTTTTCAAATTTTCAATAAATAAATAAATATTGCAAATTACAGAAAAACGGGTAAATCATTTCGTTCCCGAGGTGCTGAACTATCATTCTTCAACGGCTGACAAAAACATTCTGAATCACCCTGTATATATAGCGAGAGAGAGAGGATTTCTCGCGTCTCCACGTTCACGCGTTACACAGCATCGCACTCCCCTCGTGTTAGCTCGACGGCGGCGGTGGCGGCGGAGAGATAGAGCCTCTTGAAATTGAGCCATCCAGGATTCCGGAGCATCGCATCGCACCACTGCTGCTGGCGCCACTGGCAAACGTAGCTGCTTCGCGTAGCAGTCCGCCTATACGTTGTGTGTATATACGTGTGCGACTGTGTATGAGATGTATATATGTATATATTTTGTATATGTATATATTATACATGTGGGATATAGTGCAAGCTGTAGGTGCGCCGCATATACAGTACACTCTGCATTCTGGCGCACTTGACTCTGTAAATCGTATGCGCGCGCGTTCTCTAAACCGAATGGATAGGAGTTAGAATAATGGAACGACAGAGAGCGCAGGGGAAAGGGGGGGGGGGGGGGGAGGCAGGGAAAGCGCCCGCAATTTATTTCACCGTCGGGGAAATGGCCACGACGACGACGACGACGATTTCGTGTCGTGTGACGTTTATTTCCGAGACTGAGATATTTTTTTTTTTTTTTTTTTTTTTTTTTTTTTTTTCAGATGGTGTTAAAGGTAGATTTGGCTATAGATTTTGGAGATTCGAGTTGGAGACTTTGAACAGGAAGAATAAAAAAATTTTTAATCGGAGATACACTCAAAGGTAAAAAAAAACAATGTCCCAGCCCAGTTTTTAATAGCTAAAAAATAAAAAATGTATTTTCAAATAAGTCTTATCTTTCGATGGAGCCGATTTTTTTATTATTGTATTGTATTGTATTGTATTGTATTGTATTTTTTATTATATAGCTCAATTTTAATTCAGGCTGATGAGCGAATAATTGGACCTACGTCAACTCTTCCGTTTCGTCGAAACGTCTCATAGACCGCGTGAAAAAAATTAATTGCACGAGCTACGGCAAAACTATCGCAAATCCCCTAACGACTACTGAAACAACGATTAATATTTGCTTTATTTTTTTTCTCTCTCTCAGTCTACATTAACCGGTGTCACGCGACGGCTGAAAAGTCGTCGTTTGTCCGTAACTCGTCGGTACAAGCCGCCAGTAAATAGTGGCACTCGTGCTTAAACCGTGTTTAGCGCGAGTGGCTTGATAATTTGCAATTGTGACGCATATCAATTTCATCAAGGTATTCAGCGCGCGCGCGCGCATAGCGCAAGAGGGACAGAGAGAGAGAGCGAGTCGAGGGGGCCCCCGAAGCGAATTTACCGCGCGGATCGATACTCGCAAAGTCCCGGCGGCAAGCGGAGAGTATTCCGACCGGTGTAACCGAGAGAGCTCCGAGCGAGGGGAACCAGAGCCGAGTGAATGCGTGACACGTTCATCTCTCCACGGTATATAGATTATACGCGTGTCTATATATATGACATATATACGTTATACGTGCACACGCGCCGATTTCCCCCCGCGGCGCTAATACGAATAATTGATGGGACTTTGGGGTTAGACGGGGGGGGAGAGGGTTTCGACGAGAGAAACGGAGACACAGATTTGTATTATAAATGCAACGTTGTGCGGAGTGGTTGTTCCATATGAAGAGGACGAGCGATTCTGGGGAAGAGGTCTCTGAACAACTGAGCCACAGCCTCTTCCTCTGTCTCTGTCCCTCTTCGATCTTGTATTTACTGATGTATGTCTCCCTTTTGGAGTGGACCACATGGAATAATATTTCCCATATCCTGGGTCCTCTTGAATATTTCCCATAGAACATTTCCCATATCCTGGGTCCCCTTGAATATTCCCCATAGAAAATTACCCTATCCTGGGTCCTCTTCATCGTTAAAAAAAAAAAAAAAAAAAAAAAAAAAAAAAAACAAGAGTCCTTTTTCTCACCGAATATAAATGATCCATCCCATCGGATCTATTTATTTTTCCAAGTAACGAAATTCGAGGTCTCTGAATGACTGAGTCACCTTTTCAGCCTTTTCCTCTGTCTCTATCCCTCTTCGATCCTGGATTTACTTATGTATGTCTCTCTGTCTCCTTTTTGGCGTGGACCACATGGCTCCCCATATCCTGGCTCTTCAGCGTTAAAAAAAATTAAAAAAAAAAAAAAAAAAAAAAAAACAGGAATCCTTTTTCTCACCAAAAATAAATGATCCATCAGCTCTATTTATTTTTCCAAGTAACGAAATTCGACGTCTCTCCGCATCCCTTTCCTTTTGCCCCAGCGCAGGAAGTCGCTTTCTCTCGAGCGAGCGCAGCATAACGGAAGATTGTTTACCATCCTCAGGCCCCTCGGCTCGAGTGTGTAGACATTCATCCGTCCTTTCAGCGGCGGCGTTGAGGGGGCACAACATGAGCGAGCGCGTATCGACGAACGACTTTGCTAACACAGGGTGAGAGAGAGCCTCCCCCCTCATCCCCCTAACCGCCTAACCCCATCCCACCCCCACCACGTGTATCCCGTGAAGCACACAGCACAACCCCACCCCCTTCCCCTCCCCCTTCCCCTTCTCGAGCATCCCGTGAATCACACTGCCTGTACTACCGCCCCCCCCTCCCCCCGCCCCCCCAAACGACCAGCAAGCCTTTCGCCGATAAGGGCTTTGGAAAACCTCCCTCTGCTTAAACACTCTCACCGAGTAGGCCGACGAGCGCCGCTCGCTTCGCTTACTCGTTCGCCTTGTGGGGAAAAGTAAGTGACGTAGCGAGAGACCCGAACCGCAGAGACGAGCTGTCTTTTCTCGACGGAAAGTGTCAACGTCGCGAAACCCTTCGAGCTGTACCAGGAGAAAGCAGGGAGGGGGGAGGGGGAGGGGGGGGGGTTAAGGGGATCGAGGGAGGGGAGGCAGGACGACATAGACAGAGAGCTGAGCATCAGGGCTGTATATTTATCAAGCGACATCCACGCGACGATAAAGAGACGTCGGGTTAGGGGTGGAGGGGGGGGGGGGGAGGGGGAGGAGGGAAAGGTTGGCGTCACCGTTGACGCGAACTTGACGAAAAAACACGTTCCATCCATTTAGAATCAAGCGCAAATTCTCTGGGTCGAGGGTAAGAGGGTCTAGGTGTCAATGTAGTCGTTGTCGGAAGTGCTTTTTTTTGGTTGCGGTGGGTTTCAGATGTTGCGACGCGTTTGCAGCTTTTTTTTTAGCATTTTTGATTTTTTTAGGGGCGGTGAATTTTAGACTAGAGTGTAATATAAAAAATAGTGGACTGAATGAAATTTATTGAATTTATTGAGTTTATTTTTTTATTTTTTCTGATTTTATTTTTGTCAACTTTGGTATCAATTTTCGAGTACCGACATTTTTTTTACCACAACAATTGTTAGGAGTATAGATGAGGAATGTGCATGACAAAGTGCAAAGGTTCAGCAGAATGTTGTAATTGTGGACTAAATGAAATTATTTTTTTTTTATTGAATTTCTTTTTTTATTTTTTATGATTTTATTTTTGTCAACTTTGGTATCAAATTCCAAGTACATTTTTTTTACCACAATTGTAGGAGTATAGATGAGGAATGTGCATGACAAAGTGCAAAGGTTCAGCAGAATGTTGTAATTGTGGACTAAATAAATTTTTTTTTTATTTTTTACGATTTTATTTTTGTCAACTTTGGTATCAATTTTCACGTACATTTTTTTTTACCTTTACCTTTGCATGACAAAGTGCAAAGGTTCAGCAGAATGTTGTAATTGTGGACTAAATGGAATTATTTTTTTTATTCAATTTCTTTTTTTATTTTTTATGATTTTATTTTTGTCAACTTTGGTATCAAATTCCAAGTACATTTTTTTTCACCACAACTATTGTAGGAGTACAGATGAGGAATGTGCATGACAAAGTGCAAAGGTTCAGCAGAATGTTGTCCACGCTCGGTAAACCGATCGCGGTCGCTCGTCGCACGAGCCTCGCGGCTGTTGTTATTTATCGCTTTCGTTGTTTATTTTCAGTATCAGATATCCGTCGCTCGGCGCGAGCGCGA
Source organism: Itoplectis maculator (assembly GCA_964034905.1). Classification (NCBI taxonomy): domain Eukaryota; kingdom Metazoa; phylum Arthropoda; class Insecta; order Hymenoptera; family Ichneumonidae; genus Itoplectis; species Itoplectis maculator. The sequence goes on along the minus strand of OZ035853.1, from coordinate 530,886 downwards.
CGAGCGTCACGCGAGATGTCGCGGCGCGTCGGTGTGGTAATCGACATGAAGGATCCTCAACTATTTAACCGAGCCGCGAGTGCGAACAATGAGCGAGAGAGACGGATAGATAGAGAGGCGAGAATGCGAAAGACAGAGCGAGAGAGACGGTGAGAGAGATCGGTCGCATCAACAAGTGGCGCACGTGTGTCACGCGTTCCCCCCCCCCCCCCCCCCCCCCCTCCCTGCGCTTATGGACTTTCGTTTGCCGCCCCGCACGAGACGAGGTATTTCGTATATGCATAACGCTCGAATACCGGCGTTGTACCTGTGCGTTCGTCGGATTATCCGAGTGCGCCGTTACCTGGGCTTAAAAAGCTCACGCAACGCGACGACGACCAACCCTCCTCCCCCTCCCCCCCCTGCGGGCCACGATGCACAAATCAAGTCGAGCGGAAGAATTAGGGACGAGGGGGAGAACACCGGTTTTTTTTTTTTTTTTTTTTTTTTTTTTGTGGCGCCGACAATTTGTCACACGATACGAATTCTTTTCACCTCCAAACTTATGGCCTCTCCGTTCGGTCGACGAAACCCATCGGGCAATTTAGCTGAGAAAGGGGGTGACCGGGGTCACTTGGGGTTTGGTATAGGGTCAGTGTCATGGGGCTAATTTAGTGAATGAAGGGTTAATTAAGGGCTCTTCCCCTACTCCGATTTTTGTTCGTCCACTCCCTCCCAAAAAATGTTGAGGGTCTACCCCTCCCCTCCCCCCCCCCTCTCAGTCGAATTATCTATATTCGCGTAACTCGGTCTCCAATCGAAGTCAGTGTGATTGGTCTCAAAATTCACAAGATAAATAACACCCTGATCACCCTGATCACCCTGATCACCCTGATCCACCGCATCCCGCGGTTATTCGACCTCCCCACCTCTATCTCGAGCATATTCTACCCTCTCATCAATGAATCCTCGAACTAATTTCAACCGCCTTGACGGGGGGTCAAAAATATCCCTTCCAACGCAATTGCCGCGCTACTCGACTACACCCAATTACCGTGACATCGTCCGCGCGCGTCCCCCGAGCGAGTCGTGTAACGCGGCGTCGCGAGCTCCGGAGAAGAAAGTAACGACCGAGCATTTCGAGTCTCTCCCGAGGCGCGTCGCGTATGTACACAGCCAATGCCCGAGCGTATTGTCGAGTTGGAGAGGCACCCCCCCCCCCCTCCCCTCCCCTTAGTCGCCACACCGCTCTCCACCCCTGAGGTCCCCCTACGCCCCCCCCCCCCCCCCTAAGCCCCCTTCCGCAGTCCCCTCAGCGCTTTCCATCCCTACGGTCCCCCTTCCCCCTCACCTCAGCCCCCTCAGTGCCAACCAACCCTACAACCCCCCTTCCCCCTCACCTCAGCCCCCTCAGTGCCAACCAACCCTACAACCCCCCTTCCCCCTCACCTCAGCCCCCTCAGTGCCAACCAACCCTCCACAGTTAAAAATCTACGGTGTCAAACGCTGCTGGTGTGGACTTTTTCCTGGTGTTATTAATTACAGTGTTAATATTAACACTTTTTACGGTGTTAAATTAACACCAGTCGTTTTGTTAAATTTTTCCTGTGTTACCGACGAAACATTATAATACTTTTCGCTTTAAAGGCATGAATGCAAGTATCATGTGTGATTTTTTATTATCTCGTGAATGAATTAGTCGCTTTTCTCAGTTTTTGTCAAAAAATTGATGAAAAAAATTGACTTTTTCATTACAGATTCCTCTACCGGGTGATTGATCTGTACTTTTTATTTTCGAAAAACAAAATTCTGACTAATTCATTAACGAGATTCACATTACTGGCGACTGTATTTCAATTTTTGCTTCGATCCGTTGATAATTCGCGAAAAACGGCACTTCTGACTTTTTGAGGTGAAAGTCGGTATTTCAGACTGCGTTAACACCGCTAATTAACACCGTGATTGGTGTGGACCTATATAGACACCGTCTTGGTGTTGCTTTTAACACCGGATTTTTAACAGTGTACAAACCCCCCTTCCCCCTCACCTCAGCCCCCTCAGTGCCAACCAACCCTACAAACCCCCTTCCCCCTCACCTCCGCCCCCTCAGTGCCAACCAACCCTACAAACCCCCTTACAATCCCCCCTCAATGGCGCAGCGCAGAGCTGCTGGGAGCGCCGGAAGCATCGTTGCCAATATTTATCGGAGAGCGAAACGGGCGACAGTAGACCACGTATATAAACCGAGGGAAGGGTGAAGGGAGGGGGGGAAGGGAGGGGGGCACATTGGCGGCCGAACGGAAAGGGAAGACCATGGAAGATAGAAGAGCCCGAAAAAAACGAAAAAAAAAAAAAAAACGCAGCGATAGGAGCGAAATAGCCGGACGCTGATGCCAGGCAACAGCCAGGCTAGGGCTGAGGCAGCAGCCCAGGCCAGAGCCGAGGCAGCAGTCACCCAGGGGAGTCGCGAGCCGCGTGCATCGCGTTATACGTGCGCTATATGGGCGTTGTGCGGAGACCTCTCAATTTCTCGAAGCTTTTACCTCGTTTGCCGCGGGGTCGACCCGTTCGCTTCACGCATTTCCCCGAGCGTAGGACGGCGAGCTCGGAGCTTCGGTTCCTATAGAATACATATAGCACACGGTGTGTGTGTGCTATATACGCACTGTGCGCTGAGCGTCAACCGAGGTGGTTGTACTTTACTGCATCCACTCTATCGTGTAGCATGGCAGCGTCAGGCAACCGCGGCGGCCGCCTATAACCGCGTTTGGACGCATCAAACGAGCGCGCCGACGGTCGTGTGCGGTAAACACCGACGCGACGACGCTTCATAGGTGCGTCACCACGGCGATGACGAGAGAGAGAGGGAGGGAAAGGGGGAGGGAGAGGGAGAGAGTGGAGCGGCACGAGCTGAGCGAAACGAAGCAGCTCGCAAGGTTGATGAGGTCCAACTCGACTCTTGTCGTCTGCACTGAGAAAAATTAGTAGTTGCGATTGCCAATCATTGGTTCGACCTACCAAAATATTGGTCGCAGTTACTAAAGTATTGGTACCTCTGACCAACGATTGGTAATCACAACTATGAATTTTTTTTCAGTGCGAAAATAATTGCGTGTTGCAAGCTTCGTACTCGAAAATTCGTATATTTTTCAGTGGGGCGTAAAATTCATAGTTGATATTTTTCGATGTTTTTTTGGATGCCATTCGTTATTTGATAATTCGGTATTTTGACCTCACGTTTTGTGATAATGCAGTTAAAATAGCGAATGACTGAAATAGCAAATTTGTTAATGCAGTTAAAATAGCGAATGACTGAAATAGCAATGATGGTTGATAGTTGATTCTAGTAGGGCGTAAAATTCATAGTTGATATTTTTGGATGTTTTTTTTTTGGATGTCATTCGTTATTTCATAATTCGGTATTTTGACTCCCTTTTTATGATAATGCAGTTAAAATAGCGAATGATCAAAGTAGCGAATGACTAAAATAGCAAATTTCGTAATGATAATTATTCCAGATTCAGACGTCCGTCATTCGTAAATTCGTTATTTTTGGCCATTCGCTTTTCGGTCATTCGTTATTTTGATCCCACATTTTATGAAAATCCAGTTAAAACAGCAAATGATCAAAATCGCGAATGACTAAAATAGCAAATTTCGTAATGATGGTTATTCTAGATTCAGACGTCCATCATTTGTAAATTCGTTATTTTGGCCATTCGCTTTTTGGTCATTCGTTATTTTGACCCCACATTTTACGAAAATGCAGTTAAAATAGCTGATCAAAATAGCGAATGACTAAAATAGCAAATTTCGTAATGATAGTTATTCCAGATTCAGACGTCCATCATTTGTAAATTCGTTATTTTGGCCATTCGCCTTTTTGGTCATTCGTTATTTTGATCCCCAACCCAGCAACGCGGGTCGCGAAGACAACGGGACAAGATCGATCGAGTCGAAGTCTCGCGCGCCGGCTGCGGTCTTGGACACGTTCCGTACGAAGTACTTTTTCAACGGGACAGACGCCGCCAAGACAGGCAGCGGCGGCGAGATTTTCCATTTTTCATCGTAAATCTCGCCAGAGTCGTCTCTGTGTTCGAGGACATATTTCTCCGGGGTTTCCTTGTTTCGACGCGACGCCTTTTTATTGTTATTAAAGCCGGACTCGACCCTCCCGCGGCGGTCGAGCGTCGCAGCAACGGCAGGTGGGATAAACCTCGGGAGAGCGTGACGAGAATTTTTCCACTGGTATGGGGGAATATTTCTACAGTCGGAAAAATGTCGACTGTGCTATACAAAATATTCGCCTGAAAGGAGGACAATTTTACCGACGCTTTTACAATTCTCGCAACGATAATTAATGTAACCAGCAGTAAATTAGGTCACCTGTGACTATTTTATACAGTAAAATTTACAGTATTTTTTTTTTGTACAGTATTTTATACAGTAAAATTTACAGTAATTTTTTTTTGTACAGTATTTTATACAGTAAAATTTACAGTAAATTTTTTTGTACAGTATTTTGAATTGTCCGAGCGAGAGGAAAAAAAAAAGTGGTAAGTCACTGAGGAAAATCTATGGGATAATAACGCTGTGTATAGTCAATTTTACTGTATAAAATACTGAACAAAAAAAAAATACTGTAAATTTTACTGTATAAAACATACATACATTATACAGTAAAATTTACAGTATTTTTTTTTGTTCAGTATTTTATACAGTAAAATTGACTATACACAGCGTTATTATCCCATAGATTTTTCTCAGTGACTTACCACTTTTTTTTCCTCTCGCTCGGACAATTCAATTAATTCATTCCTCATACTCCAATTTTTTTTTTCACCCACCAAAAAAAAATAGAATATTTCACCGTAGACGCTTCGAGGAATTTCATATCACTCAGCAAAAAAAAATATAAAAACAAAATCTCCGATTTTTTTAATGCAAAAAAAACGTAACGAAAAATTCAAACCATCCGTCGTCGTTGCGTAAAAAAAAATACACGATACAGAATTCCTCGTGTTTGCGGATTCGTGTTAAAAAAAAGTCGTCAGTCTGCGAGAACGAACGGAGAGGCAGCAAACCGAGCGACTTGCGCGACTTGTGTGCGCAAGGCAAAGCCGTACGTGGGTTACATCGTGAGCGAGATTCAATTAAACGGAACAGAGAGGAAACAACGGCGCTCGGCGGCGATGGACGGACAAGGGCGGTGGTTAGGGGGTGGAGGGTAGGGGGAGGGAAGGGCGAGAGGTGTCAATGGTCCGGCCGCGGCGAGAACAATGGACGCGCAGCGTGTGACCCGAGCGTCTACGGTGGCGAGCGAGAGTTCTGTACTGGCATTGTCGCCATGCAGCCGCCTCATGGAGGGGGGAGGGGGGGGGGGGGGGGAGGGTGCATGGCTTGTGGCAGACTTCGTCCAGCGGAATATTGCACGCGGAGCTTTCGCGCGAGCCGATGATGAGCCCCCCCGGAGCTTCTGCTCTTCGCCCCGAAGGCGATGAGAGACAAAAAAAAAGAGAGACAGATATATAAATACTTTATTAAAATCTGAGCCCAACGACAATAAGCACAGAGCTTAATTAGAATTAATATCCACAGTCTGCGACTTCTCTAAAAAAAAATTATTCCTCAAAATAAAAAACTTATTTATTGAAGACGGTTTTATTATGTTCTAGGATCGTAATAATAAGTACACCGCTTGATTCAAAATAATATCGCTGACGTCTGCGACTTCGGATCTCTAAAAAAAAAAATTATTCTTCAAAATAAAAAATTTATTTATTGAAGACGGTTTTATTACATTCTAGGATCATAATAATAAGTACACCGCTTGATTAAAAATAATATCGCTGACGTCTGCGACTTCGGATCTCTAAAAAAAAAAATTATTCTTCAAAATAAAAAATTTATTTATTGAAGACGGTTTTATTACATTCTAGGATCATAATAATAAGTACACCGCTTGATTAAAAATAATATCGCTGACGTTTATCTTCGGACGTCTAAACAAAAATCATTTATTCCGACAATGACGCGATTTGAATTTAAACATACGCTATTTAATATTCCAAAGCCAGTCAAATCGAGTGCATCCCCGATACCCGAATTAAACAGCCTCCCCCTTTTCCTCCCTCATCACCACCATCGTCGTCGTGTCTAATTTTGCAATAACAGCGAGAATTTCGTATTAATATAATTTACCCCGCGCCGAGGGAAATTATGGATTTCCAGTCGCAGGACTGGGCCACCCGAGTCTCGGGCACCATTGTGCTCGGTGTGTACACAGAGAGACAGACCGAGTCTGAGACCTGGAATAGAGCAGTGTCGAGAGTGAGCATTGGTTGTGCAATAACACGGAGACGTTGGATATTACAGGTGTAATACAGCGAGTGCAGCGAGGGAGTATAGACAGACAGGCAGACAGACAGACAGCCAGACGGACTGAGAGAGAGAGATAGAGTTATATACGCGAGCGTGGCGCCTGCAGTGGATCTCGAGCGAGCGCGCGGGTCTCAGCTTGGATTCCGTATCAATCATGGTATGGGGCCATAGGGACGTGTTTCTTGCGACTAGGATACCATAGAGAGAGAGAGATGGAGATAGAGATTGAGAGACTGAGAGTGGGACGAAGAGAGATCGAGAATGAGAGAGACTGAGAGTGGGACGAAGAGAGATCGAGAATGAGAGAGACAGAGATTCAGATTCAGATTCAGAGACTGAGAGTGAGAGAGACGGAGGTTGAGAGTGAGAGAGACAGAGACTGAGAGTGAGACAGAGACTGAGAGTGAGAGTGAGAGAGACAGAGATCGAAAATGAGAGAGACAGAAATCGAAAATGAGAGAGACAGAGACTGAGAATGAGAGAGACAGAAACTGAGAGTGAGAGAGACAGGGACTGAGAGTGAGAGAGACAGAGACTGAGAGTGAGAGAGTCAGAGGTCTATTAAGCTAGCACCCCCACTATGTCCAAAAAATTTGGAAATATTTTGGAATTGTGGGCTTTTTATGGGCTCTTCAATCTCACAAAAATTCATTTTTGGGCTCATCCCCGTTACGAGAAAAACGCAATTTACATATGGGGGTGCCAGCTTGCCATTAAGCTGGCGCAAACTTCTATTCTAAATGGCATAACCAATTTTTTTTTGGTACCACATTTATGGGCTTTTTATAGGCTCTTCAAATATGTTGGGCAAGTTCCCATCGGAGCTACCCCTAAAGACCTACGAATATTTTTAAAAAATTGAAAAATAAAAAATTAATTCTTGAGTGAAATGATTGGCATGATAATTATAGGCTGTTTATGGGCTCTCCAACGCACGTAAGCCCAAACTGAGAGTGAGAGAGACAGAGATCGAAAATGAGAGAGACAGAGATCGAAAATGAGAGAGACAGAGACTGATAGTGATAGAGACAGAGACTGAGAGAGACAGAGAGACTGGGAGCGAGTAAGAGATACAGAGTGAGTTGAGCTCGAGGCTGGCAGGGAGCAGCGCAGGCGAAGTGAACGCGGCTGCAGGTATCTCCTGAGAACGTAGACACGGAATTGAGGGGTGGAAGGGGGAGAAGGGGGAGGGGGGCAGGAATGAGGACTCAACCGAGTCCGAGGCCGAGTCCGGACTGTAAGGTATTGTAGGTGTAGTGGAGGGGGGGGAGGATTGAGCGAGGCGGCCGCCGCGAGGCTCACACCAACCCCCCCCCCCCCACCCCCCACCCCCCTATTCCACCCTCCAATGCCACCCCCCGAGCATATCCCACTTCTCATGCATTCCCGAGTGTATCCACTATGAAACCTAATCCCTATCGAGAATTGCCGGATCCTCCACCTACCCCCTCCCCTCCCCCCCTCCCCCCGGCCGTGACGCGATCCACCAAGAATCACTAGGCTCGGGATATTCGCCGTGGTCGTTCGGCGCCGCGAAAATTCGACAGATCGATACGGAGAAGGCGAAGCAGACTGAGAAAAAATGTACTGAATCCAACAAAACGGTTGCGGGCGGCGAAATAAATGTTTTGCAGGTTACAACAAAATATTCGGTGGACAAAATATTCGGCAATGCTAATAGAGATTTTTGAAAATTCTATCACTAGTTGCTTCGGTCAATTGAATATTTTGTCTAATTTGCAAAATATTTATTTCCGCACAGAAGGCGAAGTAGACTGAGAAAAAAAATTACTGAATCCAACAAAACGGTTTCGGGCGGCGAAATAAATATTTTGCAGATTGGACAAAATATTCGGCAATGCTAATCGAGATTTTTGAAAATTGTAGCACTAGTTGCTTCGATCAATTAAATATTTTGTCTAATTTGCAAAATATTTATTTCCGCACATTTTGTTGGATTGAGCAATTTTTTTTTTTAGTGCATCGCCGACGGTCGGTGATACAGCAGCCGAGTCGAGACACAGCTGAACAAAAAGCAGCGAAGGTCGGACAAAAAGCAGCGGTGAGAGACATTTGTGGGCAACAGTGTTGCCAAGAATCGGTTGAAACTCGGTTGATGACTTTTTGGCAGAGTCCGTACGAAGCGCTATGTGAACTTTTGGCACCGTCGCTGACGCTCATTCAAAGTAAAGATAATGGACGAAAAGTTTTGAGAGGGTGAAAAAAAAATTGGGGTAGATTTAATTCGGGTCATTGGACCTCGGAGGGAAAATAAAATTCATTTTATTTCCCTTTTTATTTATTTTTAAATTGTGACAAGATATTAAATTCCCGGGCGAATGGGAATGGAACAACGATTAATTCGGGGCTTTTTAAAATGGCAACAGGTACGACAATTATTTATTCTCCGCGTCGGACTTTGACGTCCAACTAAATACCAACGTTTGGGGGAACGAGCGGAAATTTCCGCCAAACTTTCCAAACGACCGCGCAGATAACCCGCGAAACCGGAGGTCACGTCCAGGAATACGTCTCCCCTCCCTCCCCCTCCACTCCTTTCCCTCCGCCTCCTCCACTGTGTGTAATTTGTTCGCCGCTCCGAGCAACGACAAAATATCCGTGTCACGCGACACACAACCTGTGCGGAATTAACGGTCCGACGCGAAGGTAAAAAAAATTCCTATTCTCAGTGAGCCAGCGGGTCAAACGGATCAAGAGAAAGAGAGACAAGCTGGAAACAAAATAAAAAAAAGTGAAGAGGAAAAATAGAATTTAACTGTCGCTTTAAGGGATCGTCACAGTGTGACCCTCCGAAAAATCAACGATTTTCGCGAATTTTTTTTGTTAAGTTGTAATGAACTAACTGGTCTGGTTTTTTTTTAATAAATAAGTACATTCTTGAAGAATACAAAATGATTTTTTTATGTGCATTTCTTTAATGTATAATAATGATATAAATTGTTTAAATAGCTCGTGTAAAAAAAAGGTCCTGCATTATGTCCACGATTGCGGCCGCAATTTTTATCTGAACCAAAAATTTCAAAAAGATTATTAATCTGTAGGAAATTCGCTATCGCGTTATGAGAGCTTTTTTTTTTTTTTTGTTATTTGACAAAATGGCAGCGGTTTGAACGAAAATTATCGAATCTAGCCCTTTTTTTCGACAGTTTTTCGTAAAAAAAAAATAGGAAGATTTAATAAAAAAAAAAAAAGCTCTCATAGCGCGATAGAGAATGACGTTAGAAATGTTCTCTCAAAATTTGAAATCGATATCGTCATAACTCTTCATTTGAGAGTGAACAACGTTTTGAAAAACAACATTCCGAGAAAAACGCGTTTAAAGTTAGCACACGCCACTGTCACGCTGCAATCCCTTTCTCTAAGAAAGGCTGTAGCGACCGAAATAATTCGAATTTCGATAAAAAAAATTTAACATAATGTTTATAACCGTGTATACTATCCGATAATGAAAAAAAAAAAAAAAAAAATCGATTTTTTTTTTATTTCACACTGAGACGATCCCTTAACGGTCCGACGCCAAGGTAAAAAAATGCCTATTCTCAGTGAGCCAGCGGGTCAAACGAGTCAAGAGAGAGAGAGAACCAACCTGGAAACAAAATAAAAAAAAAAGTCGAGAGAAAAAATAGAATTTAACTGTCGCTTTAATGCGTCGGTATATTTGAAACCATTCGCTGGGAAAATAATGACAGTTGCGCTGTGCAAATAATGGTGCACCGCTCTCAGTGTCCTCTGTCACATCCTCTGTCCTTCTCTCTGTCTCTCTCACTCCTTCAGCTCTTTCCCCCTCTCTCTCTCTCTCTCTCTCTCTGTTTTATATTTTGCTAGAATCGCTGTGACTGATCGTTTCGATAAATATCCGCGAGCGCAAGGGCCTCATCGATCCTGCCTGCATTTTATTATCGCTGCGAATGAGGGTAGAGAGGCGCGAGCGCATTGCACACAGAGAAGCAGAGGGGTCAGCGGTCGAGTGAACCGGGCAGTTGTTTGTCTCTCGATTGCGGAGAGGGGACTACCGACTGCTACTCGAGGGTCTCTCTATGCACGCCAGGCTGCACGCTATCCGCGCGCGCCTCGACACACTGGGACATGTCATACGTATTCCCTTCGCTTCCCTCCTCTCCTCATCATCATTCTCCTCCTCCTCCTCCTCCTCCTCCTCCTCCTCCCGCTCGGACCCTAAATAATCCGCATTATGACGGAAGGACGGTGATAAATTTTGGCGCACGCCACGAACGCCGGACGCTGATTAGATACAGCGAATGAGGGGCGAGAGAGGGAGTGAGAGAGAGGGAGAGGGAGAGGGAGAGGGGGAGAGAGCCGCACGCGCTGAGCCAGGCGGCGGCTCTCAGCTTGCAGTGAAAGCGCCGGACACTGAATCTCTCGCAGGCTAATAAGATGAATCGCACGCGATTCGCACTCGAGGCGAGTGCGACGGGTCAGAGTCCAACGGTCGCGAGGATAAATATCGAAACGAGGGTATAAAACGTGTGGCACGGACTCGTGACAAATCGTGTCACACTCGTTCGTGTCGAGTCACTTCCGGTTGACGAATTGACAATCCCGAATCCGATTAGTTCGTAGCGAGGAGTTGAAAAAAATTGCCTGAAGATTTTTTTTTTCATCGTTCAGGCAAACGGTGCTTTTCGGAATATGTTTCAGTAGTAAACGTGATTTATTGGCGATACAAGTATTCAATATTATAATTATTTACATTTTTTTTCTCTGAACATTGTACATTGTATACATACATTGCCAATTGGCCATTGACAGAGGTACTTCAGACTGTGGTATTTCAAATTTTACGAAATCGAAAAAAAAAAAATACACATATTATAATTATTTACATTTTTTTTCTCTGAACATTGTACATTATATACATACATTGCCAATTGGCCATCGACTGAGGTACTTCAGTCTGTGGTGTTTCAAATTTTACGAAATCGAAAAAAAGAAAAAAAAAAAAAAAAAGAAATTGCAAAAAACGATTGAGTGACTTTTTGTCTTATCCGCAAAATCGGGAAACCGATCGGAGACGAATGTAGAAAGCGCGAGAACATTGATAAAACTCGACGAATGCGACACAAACGGTGAAAATAAATACACGCTTTGGCCTTCTCGTGTAGCCATTTGCATCCGGCAATCAAAGGTTTCTCAACGGGTGAATTAAAAATCCTCGCGAATTCGCTTCAACGCCCCTCTCCTCCTCCCCTTTGGCTTTGTTCGTCGTCGACGAGCAACGAACGGAAAGCGCCTTATTTAATCAGATCCGTCGCAACGGTCTCTCCTTCCGCGTTGCGTTTACGTTGTTTTTTTTTCTCCTTCTTCGCCGCACTCTCTTAATCGAAGGACGCGCAGAGGTCGCGCGAGGAAATCAGACGAGAAGGGCGAAGGGCGCCGGCGAATTATCGGAGGATCGCAACTTGTTGAGGCGGGGGAGGGGGGGGGGGAGGGGGAGGGGGCGAAACAGGAGGAACGGAGAACGAGAGAAGAAAGACGAGAGAAAGAGAGACGGAGATTACATAGTTGCCACCTTTCTCTCTCTATCTCTCTTTCTCGGCGTCCGCAACGAGATTCAAGGCTCCCGTTGATTTATATCGACACGAACGAGCCACGACCCAATTTCTATACTTTCCCGTCTTCTCACTCTCACTTTGCATTTGGTAATTGAAATTCCTCGATGCCCGGACGCTCCACTTTTTTTTTTCTCTTTTTCTTCCACCTTTTTCACCCATCCTTCTCTCGTCTTTCCTACTGTCATTTCCTTTGTCAGCGATCGATGAGAAAAAAGGTTATTGCGTCTAGAAATTCGCTCTGGGTGCCCCACAGGACTCCTCCCGGGGAAGGGGGGGGGGGGAGGCGTTTTTAATTATTAACAATTATATAATTATTAACAAATTATACTCTACCAATTTTTTATCAGAGTATGAAGTATGAAATACTAAAAAAAAAAAAAAAAAATTTGGTAGAGTATAATTTGAGTATGGTTTCGTCCAATACGACATACTTCTCATACTTTCCTTTTAATTTTTAACTTCCTTTTATACTTTCCTTTTAATTATTAACAAATTATAATCTACCAATTTTTTATCAGAGTATAAAGTATGAAATACTAAAAAAAAAAAAAAAAATTTGGTAGAGTATAATTTGAGTATGGTTTCGTCCAATACGACATACTTCTCATACTTTCCTTTTAATTTTTAACTTCCTTTTATACTTTCCTTTTAATTATTAACAAATTATAATCTACCAATTTTTTATCAGAGTATGAAGTATGAAACACTAAAAAAAAAAAAAAAAATGTGGTAGAGTATAATTTGAGTATGGTTTCGTCCAATACGACATACTTCTCATACTTTCCTTTTAATTTTTAACTTCCTTTTATACTTTCCTTTTAATTATTAACAAATTATACTCTACCAATTTTTTATCAGAGTATGAAGTATGAAATACTAAAAAAAAAAAAAATTTGGTAGAGTATAATTTGAGTATGGTTTCGTCCAATACGACACACTTCTCATACTTTCCTTTTCATACCATTATCATACATTTTTCATACCTTTTTTTTTGCGCGAGGAGACACAGAAGACACCTCCACGGTCAATCCGCGCCTCTCTAGGTAAGAAGGGAAAAGGAGCGGGAGGAGAGGCAACGACGCCCTGCGAGGCCAACTCCAAATGTGTGTTACGGCGAATTGTGGCGAGGAAGTTTACCGGAAATACGTAGACCCAACCAGGACGCCGCCCGGCCCGAGCGTTTCCCAGGATATTTGCGCGCAGCGGCGACGGCGAAGTGGAAGCGTCGAAACAGAGAGAGAGAGAGAGACGCGCGCCGAGGAGAGAAGGAGGAGAACGCGAGCGAGAAACCGTAACTTTGTCACGAAAGTTTCTCGTGTAAGCGCAAGATTACCGCTCGCGAGGTTCCCGGCTTTTGCGATTTCCGAGAGTACAGTATGCACATTTGTCCCGTGTGTCTTTATGTGTGTTTGTGTGTGGATACAAATGCTCTGTATTTGAGTGTGTGACTATACTTGTGACGTACGCGGGTGGCCAATCCGGGAGCAGCAGCTCAGGGAAATTCTCCGCGCGGGGGAAAATCCGTCGCTCGGCGACTGTCACATTAATTAACGAATTCATTGCACAGAGCACAAATTGAACGCTCGCGTGTCCGTCTCAGCTGACGCGGGGCAAATAAATTACACGGAAATCGCGGGTCCCGGGGGATGGAAAGGGGCTGGAGGGGAAGGGGGGGGGGGGGGTAGAAAAGGGGAAGGGGGTTACAGTAAAAGCCGGGAGTTGACGGCTTGTAACGCGATTGTTGCAAACAAATACGCGAACTGGATTAATGGGTATTTTCCCTGGCGAAGATTTGGGTAACCGAATCTGTATGGAGAGAGAAAGAGAGAGGGAAATATTTTCCTCTTCGATTGTTCAACCTGTGAGGCATCAAGTTCACGTTTTTTGACACATGTTAAAAAAACCCGGTTACACTGTTAAAAATCTGCAGTGTCAAACGCTGCTGGTGTGGACGTTTTTCCTAGTGTTACTTATAACAGTGTTAATAGTAACACTTTTTACGGTGTTAAATTAACACCAGTCGGTTTGTTAAATTTTTCCTGTGTTACCGACGAAACATTATAATACTTTTCGCTTTAAAGACACGAATGCAAGTATCATGTGTGATTTTTTATTATCTCGTGAATGAATTCGTCGCTTTTCTCAGTTTTTATCGAAAAGTTGATGAAAAAATCGATTTTTTCATTACAGATTCCTCTACCGGGTAATTGATCTGTAATTTTTATTTTCGAAAATCAAAATTCTGACTAATTTATTAACGAGACTCACATTACTGGCGACTGTATTTCAATTTTTGCTTCGATCCGTTGATAATTCGCGAAAAACGGGACTTCTGACTTTTTGAGGTGAAAGTCGGTATTTCAGGCTGCGTTAACACCGCTAATTAACACCGTGATTGGTGTGGACTTATATAGACACTGTCTTGGTGTTGTTTTTAACACCGGATTTTTAACAGTGTACATGAAAAACCCAGAAAAAAAAAGTCGCAGAAATATTTTCCTCTTCGATTGTTCAACCTGCGAGGCACCAAGTTCACATTTTTTTGACACATGTTAAAAAACACGATTACACCGAAAACCCAGAATAAAAAAAAATAATTATAACAATTCTTCTCCGCCGAATCAGGCAAAACGTTTCACTCGTCGTTGTCGACGATTTGAATGCAGCGGCAGTCGCTTCACTCGGGACGCGTAAATTTTTAATTAAAACTAAATGTTGACTTATGCAAATTTTCGGGCGTATAACGAAGTGATAAGTCGCCCGGTGCGGAATCCCGCGGAGTTCCCGCTAATTAGAGTGATTATGCAGAGCGCGGGGCGAAACAACGCGAATAGAGTGGATTCATTAAAAAAGCGGACACACGTGCGATTATTCCGATGGGAAAATTTCGTTGGATGAAGCGAAATATAGCGATACACCAGTGGTGTGGGGAGGCGGAGATTCCGACGGCGAATATCCGCGAGCGTGTCGCGTCGGCGAAGACAAAGGGAAGCGGCAGAGGCGACGAGCGAATAATAATCGTGCGGGAATAATAATCGTGTGTGTCTCGCGAGGCCGCGACACGTTTTCCCGTCGTCGTCACGCGACAACGATGACGACACGTGGGCTGAGAGAGAGAGCTTTGACGTTGCTGATTCGCCGACCGAAAAGCTCGACGGAAAAGTCGCGGCTTTCGCGGACGGGTCAGGGATACAGAGATTTTGCAAAGAGAGAGAGAGAGAGAGATAGATAGATAGATAGATGTACAGTAAAACCTCGGTTATCCGAGGTAATGTGGCGCATCATTTCAGCCGAGTTTTCCGTATTATCCGAGTCTCCACCTCGGTTAAGGGATCGTCGCAGTGTGAAATAAAAAAAAATCAATTTTTTTTTTTTTTTTTTTTCATTATCGGTTATAAATATTCTGTTAAATTTTTTTATCGAAATTCGAATTATTTCGATCGCTACAGACTTTCTTAGAGAAAGGGATTGCAGCGTGACAGTGGCGTGTGCAAACTTTAAACGAGTTTTTCTCGGAATGTTGTTTTTCAAAACGGTGTCCACTCTCAAATGAAGAGTTATGACGATATCGATTTTTAATTTTGAGAGAACATTTCTAACGTCATTCTCTATCGCACTATGGAAGCTTTTTTTTTTTTTTATTAAATCTTCCTATTTTTTTTACGAAAAACTGTCGAAAAAAAGGGCTAAATTCGATAATTTTCGTTCAAACCGCCGCCATTTTGTCAAATTCCAAAAAAAAAAAGCTCCCATAGCGCGACAGCGAATTTCCTACAGATTAATAATCTTTTTGAAATTTTTGGTTCAGATCAAAATTGCGGCCGCAATCGTGGACATAATGCAGGACCTTTTTTTTACACGAGCTATTTAAACAATTTATATCATTATTATACATTAAAGAAATGCACATAAAAAAAATCATTTTGTATTCTTCAAGAATGTACTTATTTATTTTAAAAAAAAACCAGACCAATTAGTTCATTACAACTTAACAAAAAAAAATTCGCGAAAATCATTGATTTTTCGGAGGGTCACACTGTGACGATCCCTTAATCGAAGGCCGGATAAGCGAGGTTTTACTGTATACACGGAAAGAAAAAAGCAAGAGGGAAAGAAAAACAGAGAGGGAGAAACACCAGAAAGAGTTTTATGCCCGCAGTGTGTGTGTGCTCTGTGTGTACGCAGGTTCTATATACGTTCGCGGTGAGTGGAAGCGAGAAAGTGCGATCGACAGGAAGCGAGAGAAAGAGAGAGAGAGAAGAGAAGAGGCGCGCGAACAGGGAAGAGGAACGAGAGCGACTCCGGCGCTGTGAGCAAACGTCCGTGCGGAATTGAGCCGTGAATAGGAGAGTCGTAAAGTTGCGGGCCGCGCGAATATACAGACACGCCCCTGGCTTCGCGGCTGTGCACGTCCGACGCGCGAGAAACGCGAGAAACGCGTGGAGAGGAGAGGAGAGGAGAGGAGGGCAGCGCGGACTCTGTTGATATGTGTTTTCGCCGGCGCGTATCAACATATAGGTCAACCTGTGCTATTGCTGTTACCATCGGTGTGTACCCCTGCGGTATTTATGTTGCGAATGCATCTCGAAAAAAATATTTTTTCCGAAACAAAAATATGAAGTTCAAAAAAAAAGTGAAGCCACCGAAAAGTTCTCTGTAAACAATAAATTCCACGGGAGGAAAAAATGTTTCCGAGGAATTCTTCAAACAAAATAAACGGAATTCGAAACGATAGCCGAGCAGTGGATGATTCACTGCAAAAAACTTGGAGCGACTAGTTTCAATGCATATTTCTTTGAAGTACCCTAGTCCCTTATTACAGTTCTTACTTTAAAGTAAAGATGCGAAAAAATGCTGGAGTTAAGAAAGTGTGATCAACATATAGGTCAACCTGTGCTATTGCTGTTACCATCGGTGTACCCCTGCGGTATTTATGTTGCGAATGCATCTCGAAAAAAATATTTTTTCCGAAACAAAAATATGAAGTTAAAAAAAAAAGTGAAGCCACCGAAAAGTTCTCTGTAAACAATAAATTCCACGGGAGGAAAAAATGTTTCCGAGGAATTCTTCAAACAAAATAAACGTTATTCGAAACGATAGCCGAGCAGTGGATGATTCACTGCAAAAAACTTGGAGCGACTAGTTTCAATGCATATTTCTTTGAAGTACCCTAGTCCCTTATTACAGTTCTTACTTTAAAGTAAAGATGCGAAAAAATGCTGGAGTTAAGAAAGTGTGATCAACATATAGGTCAACCTGTGCTATTGCTGTTACCATCGGTGTACCCCAACGGTATTTATGTTGCGAATGCATCTCGAAAAAAATATTTTTTCCGAAACAAAAATATGAAGTTAAAAAAAAAAGTGAAGCCACCGAAAAGTTCTCTGTAAACAATAAATTCCACGGGAGGAAAAAATGTTTCCGAGAAATTCTTCAAACAAAATAAACGTTATTCGAAACGATAGCCGAGCAGTGGATGATTCACTGCAAAAAACTTGGAGCGACTAGTTTCAGTGCATATTTCTTTGAAGTACCCTAGTCACTTATTACAGTTCTTACTTTAAAGTAAAGATGCGAAAAAATGCTGGAGTTAAGAAAGTGTGATCAACATATAGGTCAACCTGTGCTATTGCTGTTACCATCGGTGTACCCCAACGGTATTTATGTTGCGAATGCATCTCGAAAAAAATATTTTTTCCGAAACAAAAATATGAAGTTAAAAAAGAAACGTGAAGCCACCGAAAAGTTCTCTGTAAACAATAAATTCCACGGGAGGAAAAAATGTTTCCGAGAAATTCTTCAAACAAAATAAACGTTATTCGAAACGATAGCCGAGCAGTGGATGATTCACTGCAAAAAACTTGGAACGACTAGTTTCAGTGCATATTTCTTTGAAGTACCCTAGTCCCTTATTACAGTTCTTAGTTTAAAGTAAAGATGCGAAAAAATGCTGGAGTTAAGAAAGTGTGATCAACATATAGGTCAACCTGTGCTATTGCTGTTACCATCGGTGTACCCCAACGGTATTTATGTTGCGAATGCATCTCGAAAAAAATATTTTTTCCGAAACAAAAATATGAAGTCCAAAAAAAGTGAAGCCACCGAAAAGTTCTCTGTAAACAATAAATTCCACGGGAGGAAAAAATGTTTCCGAGAAATTCTTCAAACAAAATAAACGTTATTCGAAACGATAGCCGAGCAGTGGATGATTCACTGCAAAAAACTTGGAGCGACTAGTTTCAGTGCATATTTCTTTGAAGTACCCTAGTCACTTATTACAGTTCTTAGTTTAAAGTAAAGATGCGAAAAAATGCTGGAGTTAAGAAAGTGTGATCAACATATAGGTCAACCTGTGCTATTGCTGTTACCATCGGTGTACCCCTGCGGTATTTATGTTGCGAATGCATCTCGAAAAAAATATTTTTTCCGAAACAAAAATATGAAGTTAAAAAAAAAAGTGAAGCCACCGAAAAGTTCTCTGTAAACAATAAATTCCACGGGAGGAAAAAATGTTTCCGAGGAATTCTTGTTCAAACAAAATAAACGGAATTCGAAACGATATGATTTTGAAGTTTGCATCGTTGGAATGCAACGAAAATTAACAAAAAAAATTATTTCAATGGACTCAAAACATCGAATTGGATATAAAATGTTATTATAGCGATTAATCGTCGTAATAAGTTATTAGAACCGTTAGAATAATTTTCGAATAGTTAGGATAATTTTTTTATTTTTTTTATTTCGTTGCATTCCAACGATGCAAACTTCAACGTCATTTAACGATAGCCGAGTAACGTGGAGGATGATTCACTGCTAAAAACTTTTGGTACCCCAGCGACTAGTTTCAGTGCATATTTCTTTGAAGTACCCTAGTCCCTTATTACAGTTCTTACTTTAAAGTAAAGATGCGAAAAAATGCTGTGGAGTTAAGAAAGTGAGGACAGTGAAGAGTGTGAAAAAGTTGGAAATAAAAAAAACGGACGGTGAAGGACGCGAGAAAGTCTGAAAGTAAAGAGAGTGAAGAAATTAAAGAAAGTAAAGAAAGTAAAGAAAGTAAATAAAGCATTACAACATTTATATGTGTACAGAGACTCGTCCGGCCGTTGGTGTTGAAATAATCATAATAATAATAAGCGCCCCGAAGATGAGCATAATAATAATAAGCGCCCCGAAGATGAGCCAACGACAATAACAACAACAAGCCATCCGTCGCTCGCCACATGGCGAAAACATGGCAGGAGTGAAGGGAGAGGGAGCGGGGGAGAGCTGAGGGAGTGTTCGACTCAAGACTATGTTTCCAGGCCCTTCCACACTTTTTTTTTGCGGCCACACGCGAAGCATCACTGTCGCTCCGTATGTTGGCCATAACAAAAACCGTTCTGCAGTCCAAATACAGCGCTGCAACTGCGCTGCAGTCGCCTCACAGTTCCCTGGATATAGGAAAGTGCTTAAATAATCAACGAATCTCGTTCTCGCGGCAGCGGTGAGATGAGAATAGGGACAGCGTGTTTCCCAGGAAGCACTCGGCTAATTACCAGAGGTGTAAATCCACAAAAATTCATCCGATATGGTTAGCAGTACAATTTTTTTTTTTTGAAACGATGAATTCATAATAATATGTATGTATTATGAACTAGTAAAAATTTGAATACCTAAAAAAAAAAAAATTTCGCTTTAATATTGGAAGAAATAGTGAAAAAAATGGAAAAAATTGTATTGCATAAAAAAAGTAATGCTTTAATGATTTCTTCCATTTACCACTATTTTTTTATTTAAAGCGAAAATTAGTATGTTTTTCAGCTATTCAAACGTTTACACTTTATTTTATCATCGCTAGACTTTATTATTATGAAATCATCATTACAAGAAAAATTGTACTGTAATCTACCTCATTCAGTAATCTATCTCATACATTTTTGTGGATTTACAACTCTGTTACGTAACACATTCGAATTCTCGGCGCCCGCGTTCGGCGTATCAAACAAAAATTCCCCGCGAGGTGTTAATTATTCTTACAGAATATCAAATGCACAGCCAGAGCGCTACTGGCTCGAAAAAAAAAAAAAAAAAAAAAAAAAAAAAAAAAATGTTTTGCGGACTGTTCCACAAGACGTGGATAATTAATGACACTCTCGGACGGTTTTCGCGAAACACGAACAGATTTCGTATTTGAAGACAAAAATTTCCACAAAATTTTTATCACCGAGATTGCGTAAAATGTTACACTCAACTCTCACGCATCGATCCGTCCGCGTTTCCTGCGACAGTTGCGCTGCGCAAAAAAAAAAAAAAAAAAAAAAAAAACAAACAACTCCCTATGTTCCCGGATTCGAAATTCCCGACTCGTACGAGTCGGGAATTTTTTTCTCCCTCGCTCGTTCGAATCCACAGTGGCCAATGGACAATGGGGGTGGCGCAGGGTTCTGAATATCGCGTATTAGCTAAGCCATTGCGAGAGTTGCATAGCTAATACGAGTCCTCGTTATCCCCGTCTTCTCTTTGAGGCCGCGTTCCAATCGATAAAATGACGGGGCAATTGTATTGCGGGCGTCTGCGGCGCGCGCGCGCGCGGCGTGAGAAGGGCGATGAACGATGATGGTGTACTGTACTGTGAAACGCTCAACGTCCTCCACCCCCCCCCCCCCCCCACTCCCTTCCCTCCCCCTTTCCCTCCCCCGCCTACCGGCCTAACAATGGCCAACAATAGCTTTAGAAAAATTTTCTCGATCCGCGTTTACGTCCCCCTCCCCCCTCCCCCTCCCCTCCCGCCGGCCTTTAGGCCCTCTTCTATCGCCCATCAACACACACTACCAACACATACACACAAAGTCGCATACACAAACACACTCACACGCATCAATGCACACGAAACACACATCAATGCACACGAAACACACACATCTATGGCACAAATACGGCTCTGGTTGTTGGCTGTACCGGCGGCTGTCGTCAAATATCCTAGATAAGAGCCATAGCCGAAGCTCCAAGAGAGCGCGGGCATTAAACTAGCGCTTTAGTATACCATAACCGTGCCAACAGAGCGGCGGAGGAGTGGTGGGAGGAGAGGGGGGGAGGATGGACGAAAGCGCGAGAGGGGAGGGAGGGGAGAAGCAGCGAGCGGAAGAGAGCCGCGGGAGTGGCGGCGATGGAGGGGAGGAGGATGGGAGGAGGGTTAGAGGGAGAGGAGGGCAGAGCGCGCGTGGTACGTCGAAAAGCTTTGGAACTCTCTGGCAACAGAATTCGCGAACTTGGAGCGAGCGCGCGCGCGCGAGGATTCACGGAAGCGTAATGTGCAAACGTTGTTGCGTTTGCGCTACTATGGATATTACAGCCGTGAGGGAAATGCGGATTTCGAGCGTGCGGAGAGGTTATGTCCGCCGTTGCTGCTGTCTATCCGCGCGTTTTGTCCGGCATCGGAGGCGCACGGACCACCACACACGAGATAGATCCCCCGTTTCCCCCTCCCCTCCTTCGACCCTTCCGACCGACCCCCTCCCCCCCCCCCCTCCCGACCCTTCTCGCGCCCTGCCAGGCCGCCCTCTATCTCTCGCCGGCTCCCTTTTACACTGTTAAAAATCGACGGTGTCAAACGCTGCTGGTGTGGACGTTTTTCCTAGTGTTACTTATTACAGTGTTAATAGTAACACTTTTTACGGTGTTAAATTAACACCAGCCGTTTCGTTAAATTTTTCCTGTATCACCGACGAAACACTGTAATACTATTCGCTTTAAGGGCACGAATGCACGTATCATGTGTGATTTTTTATTATCTCGTGAATGAATTAGTCACTTTTCTCAGTTTTTATTGAAAAATTGAAGAAAAGAATTGACTTTTTCATTACAGATTTCTCCACCGGGTAATTGACCTGTAATTTTTATTTTCGAAAATCAAAATTCTGACTAATTCATTAACGAGATTCACATTACCGGCGACTGTATTTCAATTTTCGCTTCGATCCGTTGATAATTCGCGAAAAACGGCACTTCTGACTTTTTGAGGTGAAAGTCGGTACTTCAGACTGCGTTAACACCGCTAATTAACACCGTGATTGGTGTGGACCTATATAGACACCGTCTTGGTGTTGCTTTTAACACCGGATTTTTAACAGTGTAGCTATCTCTCGGTGATTGCCAACGCGGAATTATCGTCTTCGATACACAAATTGGATTGGAACAATTCGCTCGGTTGGCAGCAGCGACGGTGGCAGCGGTGGGAATATGAGAACGGTCAGCGCCGCGCACAGTTGCTGACCCTCTCGCTCATGACATTTTTGGTCATTTTTTTCGGTCGCAACTTTTTCGTAATGGCCATGGTGATTATAGTGCGTGCGCATGCGCAGATATGAATTCAGGCGCTCCGTCATTTTCGTCATTTTTGCATCCGTCACGTGACGGTCACATGACGGCCACGTTACAGCTTTACATCACTAGATAGATCCTCTGTTTCCCCCCCCCCCCCCCCCCCCCCCCCTCGTCCCTTCCCTACCCCCTCCCGGCCCCTCCCGGCCCTTCTAGCCCTGTCCAGGCCGCCCTCTCCATCTCTCGGCGGCTCCCTTTTAGCTATATCTCTCGGTGATTTCCAACGCGGAATTATCGTCTTCGATTCACAAATTGGATTGGAACAATTCGCTCGGTTGGCAGCAGCGACGGTGGCAGCGGTGGGAATATGAGAATGGTCAGCGCCGCGCACAGTTGCTGACCCTCTCGCTCATGACATTTTTGGTCATTTTTTTCGGTCGCAACTTTTTCGTAATGGCCATGGTGATTATAGTGCGTGCGCATGCGCAGATATGAATTCAGGCGCTCCGTCATTTTCGTCATTTTTGCATCCGTCACGTGACGGTCACATGACGGCCACGTTACAGCTTTACATCACTAGATAGATCCTCTGTTTCCCCCTCCCCCCCCCCCCCCCTCGTCCCTTCCCTACCCCCTCCCGGCCCCTCCCGGCCCTTCTAGCCCTGTCCAGGCCGCCCTCTACATCTCTCGGCGGCTCCCTTTTAGCTATATCTCTCGGTGATTTCCAACGCGGAATTATCGTCTTCGATTCACAAATTGGATTGGAACAATTCGCTCGGTTGGCAGCAGCGGCGGCGGTGGGAATACGAGAGGGTCAGCCCGCCGCGCGCAGTTGCTGGCCCGCTCGCTCACCGCTCGCGCGCAGCTGGCAAGAGCAGCGAGAAATTCTGCGGACCCTGGGTTGCACTGCCCTAAGGGGCATCGTTGAGTACCATGGTGGTTGCCTCTATCTCTGTCTCTCTCTCTCGAGCTGCTCTCCATCGTTCTCTTGTTCTCTTCCACCCCCGCTGCCTATATATACATACATACAGCGCTGCACAGCTATAGCCACGATGTATATACATATATATGCACATGCATATGCGAATGTGTAAAGATATATACACACACATTCGCGTGTACACAGAGAGAGCGAGAGAGAGAGAGAGAGAGAGAGAGATGACGACGCCGACAGCGACGACGGGGCTGGAAACGTCGACGTTGCCAGCGAGCGAGTGCGAGAGAGACGGAGAGAAAGCAACCGTGGGGAGGTCGATCAATAACACGCCGCAGCGTGCTCACCATTGCCCTCTCTCTCTCGCTCTCTCTCTCTGTGTCTCTCTCTTGCTCTCTCTCTCTGTGTCTCTCTCTTGCTCTCTCTCTCTCTCTGTGTCTCTCTCTTGCTCTCTCTCTCTCTGTGTCTCTCTCTTGCTCTCTCTCTCTTTCTCTCTCGCTCTATTTCTGTCTCTGTCTCGCTCTTCCTTCGCTTCCCGCGCTGCGGCCGCTCCTCTCCTCTTCCCCCACTTCGCCTCCGCCGCCGTCCTTCGCCGTCTCGTTTCTCCGACTGGCGGCCAAGATGCGGGAGTGCGGGAGTGCGAGCGAGACAAAGAGATGGATCGAGAGAGAGGAAGAGAGAGAGACAAAGATACGGAACGAGAGAGAGAGAGAGGAAAAGAGAGACAGCAGAGGCAGCAGCAGTGGGCAACGAGCGAGCGAAGAGCAAAGGTAAAATAGCCAAAAGTCATTTGGGTAAACCGAGGCTATGTGACTACTAAACCCCCGCGTATAAACACACGAGTCAACGTAATCGAATCATTTTCTATTTTTTTTTCCCCTCACCGTGTTTCTTTTTTTTTTTCGTCGATCTGGATTTTTTTTTTCTGAGTGTTCCTGTTGCCACGAGCGTTTAATCGCCGAGAGGGAAACCAGAGGGCGGCACGCTGGAAGCTGACACTGGGTGAGAGAGGGGGGAGGGGGGGGGGGGGGGGGGGGGAGAGGGACGGAGGAAAAAAACGAGGAATTTTGAGCCAGTTCCTCGGGGGTTGCTTCGGCAGCGCACCGCCGCTGCCGCTCCCAGCGAAATGCCAGTTACTCGGGCGTCGCGATCGAATTACAAATTGAGCTGAAATTTAATCGTTGATCCAATTGCCACTGTAATAAGAGGTGCGCGGGGGGTTAGGGAGGGGGGAGGAGGGGGGGGGGGGGTGAGGGCGTCGTGAAATTCTCGCCACCGACGAAGCTTCGACGTTGACGTCGTCTCGGATTCCCCTCCCCCCCCCATCCCTGTGCCACGTGTTATTTCCAACTTATTATTATTATTACTACTATACTCGTAATAATCATTATTATTGTGCACACATTTTCCACAGCGATTTCTCCGCCGCGGTTCGCGAATGCAATTGGCCCAAAATCGCCGAGCTTTCGCGGTCGGCTCGCCGGTAACGGCAGAAAGCTGCAGCACCGACCGAGCGCGATCGACGGCAACTTTTCCAATCCACTTCTCGCTGTCGCTGTGGTTTTTCCCGTTTTTGTTATCTCGACGAAGTCGCAGGTTCGCTGCGCGATACGACGCATCGGCCCATCGGCTATTATCGAATATTGTTGGCATTTTAACGGCGCGACCGAAAGAGAGAAAGAGATCGCAACGTCGACGAGTCGCGAGGATGAGAGTGGGGAGGGGGGAGTGGAGGGCTTGGGATCAACGTAGAGGAAGAGGAAATGGAGGTGGGGGGGGGGGGGGGGAGGAGGGAGGAGAGCAGCGACCAAGCGGTCGCGCGGTGTGCGTTATATCGTTACGCGTACGGCAAACCATTTTTCACGTCGCCTCACTGGCTCTCCTCCCCTCCACTCCCCTCTCCGCGCGACCCTCAAGCTCTCACTCGCGACCGGCGCACTCGACAGCCTTCTCATCGATAGATAGCTCGATCCTGTGTACTCGCGACACTCTATGGCCACTGTCGGGCCGCGCGCGTATAGCCACCGACTGCGCCGTCGGGGGCGACCGGGGCCAACTGACACACCGCGGCAATATTTGACGGCTGGCGGAAAAATCGGCTATTATTTATATAAAAAAATATATAAAAAAAATACAAAAAATAAACAAAAAATCATCAAACGATTGAAATTTAAAAAAAAAATCCAACTGACACACCGCGGCGATATTCGCCTCGACGGCTAGCGGAAAAATCGGCTATTATTTATATAAAAAAAAGATAAAAAGATAAAAAAGATCAAAAAAAAGGAGTCATTGGTGGCGAACCAATGACTCCTTTGGCAACTAAATGATGCGTCTCCATTGCCTCCGCAAATTGATACGTCTGGCGGCAGCCGAACCATCCGACTCGGCGAAAGACGTTATTTTCTAATTGGACCCAATTACGGTGACGGAAAAAAAGTATACTCGCAGTCGTCGTTCGGGCAGCACCAATGGATATGGGGAAAGTGTGAAAAATGTGGGTCGGATGACCCCGGTCACCCTTGGCCGCGTAGCCTATATAGATTGCGGGACAGAGGCGCGATGAGGGATGGGGGAGGGGGGGGGGGAGGGGGAGAGGGGAGGAGGAGGCTGTACAGTGTCCACGTCCCGCGGGGCCTTCCACCGGGGCCGATATGACAAACGATCCGCGGGGCCATAATAATCGGGGGGGGGAGATGCGCGCCTCGCTCGCTCGTTTCCTCTACGACGACTTTTAGTACTATCATCGACGCCATTAACCCCCCCCAACGGCCGCGACTGAGAGAACGATCTCCGCCTCGTTTGCCC
Source organism: Itoplectis maculator (assembly GCA_964034905.1). NCBI lineage: Eukaryota > Metazoa > Arthropoda > Insecta > Hymenoptera > Ichneumonidae > Itoplectis > Itoplectis maculator. The sequence continues at coordinate 504,891 of OZ035853.1, read as the reverse complement.
CGCGCTTCGAGCATTGCGCGACCGATTCACAATGGAGGAGGCTTTTCAAAGTCTCGAATAAGCGCTCCCTCCCCCCTCCCCCCCCCCCCCTCCCCTTCACACGCCTTTTGACATTCGACTTTCGCCTCTCCATCCGCCGCCCTTTGCTGCGTCATCGCTGCTTTGCTCTCTGAGGGTGTTTACATTGTCGTTGTTGTTATTATTATTGCGACGATGATGATGATAATAATGTTTATGATAATAATAATGTTGATGATAATAATAATGTTGATGATAATAATAATGTTGATGACGACAATAATAATAAACCGCAGAAAGGACGTAAACTTGAAAACATCAGATGACCCCTCTCTCCAGTTATTTTCATTCGTCGAAAATTCCGACTATTTTCCACGAGTCAACCAAACAATTATTTCCGTCTCCTCGTCGAAATGCATTTTCCCCATCGACAAGAATTAATTACCGAACGCGCGCGGCGGCGGCATTCTGCCCGCGAATTCCGCAGCGTCATTTCGGTTATTTGCGAATCGGATGGCCCAGTTATGGGTGTGTATATATAATTAAATTGCATTTCCAGTGTTTCCAGTGTGTCTCATTTAATCAGTACCCCCCCCCCCCCTCCCCCACCCTTCTCATCAATGAGTAAGAATTATACATTCGCGTTGCGGTTTCGTCGATCAATTGCCATTCAAAAATTTCCGACAGTATATATCAACCGAGATAGCCGAAAAAAAAATCGTAAAAAAAAAATCACAATACTCGATGACCTTGAGCGACCTCGAAGCGCTTTAACCCCGTTGATACTATTTTCAGACCGTAAACACTGACGACTTTCGACCCCCCGCAAACCGAACCTCCCTCCCAACCCCCTCAACCCCCACACTTCCGTCGTCGCCCCTTCCCAGCCTCAATTTAGCTTCGCGCCGAGCGACCGGTTTTACCGCCATCGATTCGCGCCGCCCTTTGCACTTAACGATATCTTAATAAGATTCTAACTGCGCCCGAGCGATCCGTATTAACTGCAGGAATTAGGGAGGCGAATGGCTCTCGGTCGCCTGGTCTTGTGACGAAGGGGGTCGGGAGAGCGGTGAGCGGAGGAGGACGAAGGAAGAAGGGGGAAGGAGTGTACCAAGCGGAAGGGTAGAAGGGTCTGAGGCTCAGCGACGCGAGAACGAGGCGAGGATCAAGCACAACGAGTCTATCGACCCGAGTGCACAAACTCCGTTGGTTCGCCTGTAACCGCGTGCGAGCGGCTAGAGTTGGCACACGGAATTCATCGCCGTCGTCGTCGTCGTCGTCGTCGTCGACGTCGTCGTCGTCATCGTCGTAGTCGTCGTGGTCGAGCCACGATCTCGCAGAACTCGCAGTGCAACTGCAGCAGGCGCCTCACTGTCCCCTCCCCCCCTCCCCCTCTTTCTCTCTCTGTCTCTCCCTTCCTCTCTTTCTCTCTCTATCCCTCCCTTCCTCTCTTTCTCTCTTTCTCTCCCTTCCTTTCTTTCTCTCTCTCTGTCTCTCCCTTCCTCTCATTCATTCTCTCTGTCTCTCCCTTCCTCTCTTTCTCTCTCTGTCTCTCCCTTCCTCTCTTTCTCTCTATCCTTCTTCTCTTTCTCTCTCTGTCTCTCTCTTCCTCTCTTTCTCTCTCTGTTTCTCCCTTCTTCTCTTTCTCTCTCTGTCTCTCCCTTCCTCTCTTTCCCTCTTTCTCTCTCAGCAGTTTCGCGAGACTTGGGGGGTCCTGTGCCGAGCGCCACGCTTGTTCGCCTCACGTGATTCATATAACTTTGGCGGATGGCGGTGGCGCTGCGAAAGTAGAGGGTAAGGAGGGGGAGGGAGAGGGAAGGGGGGGGGGGGGAGAGCTGTAACCGAGGGCGGCACTGGCGGCGCAGACTACTATAGTCTAATAAGACCTCTCACGCTCGTTCCCTTTCCCTCCCCCCCCCCCCCCTCCCCTCCTCACCCTACTACCCCCTCTGCCCCTCACGGCGAGGAACGTTTTATAAGTGAAAAGTAATAACCGGGAGCACGAAAAGCGCACCGACGAAGAGGGCAGAGAGGGGAAAGAGAGGGAAAGAGAGTGGAAAGAGAGGGAAAGAGAGGGAGTGAGACAGGGCGACTGCAACGAGGAAAATGTGCTCACCGCGTTTTCTGTACATATAAATGAATACAAGGGAAATTGAGGAAAGTAAGAAGATGGGAGAGAAATGGAGACAGAGAAGAGAGAGGAAGAAGCGACCTTCTGCTGCTCCTCCTTCGACGTTAATTAATTTTTCGAGACTTTATTTTTAGGTTTCTGTTTTGTTTTGGGGGCTTTTTTTTTTTTTTTTTTTCCCTCTGAGCTTTCCTTTGTCTCGGTTCTGTTGCCGGTCAATCGTGAGAAGTGTTTCGGGCAATATAGACGAGGGACCTTGGGGAGAGAGAGAGAGAGAATGAGAGGGAGAGTGGAGCGCAACCCACTTCGTTCTTCGCGAAACGAGAGCGTGTAATACAAAAGAGAAAAAAAAATGTATATATAGAGCGGACGACGAAAGGAAGTGGGCCAAATCAGACCGCGAGCGGTTCATTGTCGAGCGGAATTTTTATACAATGCGATAATTAAAAAAATGGCCGTGGAGGAATCATTTTTTTCGTTCGTTCGTTCGTTCGTTTTCATTCGCTATTCACGGTGCAATTCATGCTTTTTCCTCTCCCTTTCGTACCCGTCTTACATTAGTTGGATGTAGGACGGGCGTGCGGTATAATTTCACCGGGATTCGTCGGGTCCAGCTGGAATTTTTTTTTTTTTTTTCTCTTTTTTTTCTCGTCGAGCTGCGACTCCGCCGAGGGTGGTTTTCGGTTAGAACAAAAAACGCTCGGACGAGAAACGTTAGTTAGCGCGGCTGATTTGGCCGAGATTAGCTGGTGAATTATTCGCCTCGATATTCGGTCTCCGGGTCTTCTGAAATTAAATGGAAAAATTGCGCGAAAATATTGCAATAATTACACGGAGAAAAAAATATAGGAATAATCGCTATACTCATTTGGCAATTACGAAACATTCCGAAATTCTGTAGATTTTCCCATACTTCTAGGAATAAAAAAATTATTATATATAGAAAATGTATTGTATTTATTGTATTGTAAATGCAATAGAAAATTTATTGTATATGTCCACGAGTATCGGAAAAATTGCCAAAAATTCCGGAATGAGAGTCCTCCCCCCCCCCCCCCCCTCCGCCGTTTGACCATTAAGCCATTTCTGTCGCGACGCTTCTTCCGACGAATCCCAACCGTTACTTAATCTCAGCGGAGGGAGCGACTTGCCGTTGTTTACGTCCAAATCGCCGAACCCTACGGAGCTCGCCATTGTTTACCCTCCAAGTCACCCTCCGCTCCCTGCGCCGCTGACAATTGGCAACAATGGAGGTAGCGACAGGCCGAGTCACGCGTCAGAGACGAGATCCAAGTTACAAATGCCACACACAGACACAGACGTCGCTCAGTCTCGCCAATTTCGCGACGCGAGCGCCTTCGTCGCCGAGCGGTGGGAATTACACGACACACGCGAGGGGAACGAGAATATCCTGAACGGCGCGCGACGGTGACGCGAGGAGGCGATCGAGGACGAGTCGCGAGGAGATCTCGCGGGAACGCTCGTCGCGCTGTAACGCGCTGTTGTCGTGTTTACGCGGGACATTGTGCCTATATCTATGTATAAATGTATCTATATACACGCATAAATATATATATCTATATACATGTATACATGTATTTGATGCGACGAAAGCTGGCGCTGGGGCCGCTTAATTAGCGTCGCGACCGGGCAACAAACCGTCAGCACTTGTGAAGCAGGCGTCGCGCGCGCCCTCTGCGCTCTCTCTGCGTACGAACTGAGCTGTGAGTGGTGGAGAGAGAGAGAGGGGAGAGAGGGAGAGAAAGGGGAGAGCAAGTGTGAGAGAGCGACAGAGCGATGGAGAGGGGGGAGGGAGGCAGATTCGAGCAAGTTGAAATAGGAACGCGAAGGGAAGTCGCTGTGCGGCGAGAAGGGAAAGGAGGAGGGGAAGGAGGAGGGGAAGGAGGAGGAGGAGGAGGAGGGGGGAGCGAGGTGCCAGCGAGAGAACGCGGTGAGTACAATGCACTCCATTTGTCGATTGTGCTCGCTGACACATATATCTAACGCGGGCGCCCCGCAAAGTTATACGAGCTATTCTGTCGACGACGACGAGAGAGAGAGAGAAGCGGTGGAGGTATAGTGAAAGAGAGAGAGAGAGAGAGAGAGGGAACGGGTTTCTGTATCTCTCCCTCGTCCGACAATTAATATCATTAGCATTGCTCGAAGCGCCGGGCGCGATTACACGTCCCGCTCGACGACCGCACCGACTCGTCTCTCCGTTCGTTCTGTCTATCTCTGTTTCTGTTTCTGTCTCTGTCAGACGGTTTCCCTTCCTCTCCGTACCGCCCTTACAATTCTCCCAATTTATATCTATCTGTCGCGCCGTTAACTCGCTCGCGCGCTTTCGTGGCCCGCCGTAAAATGATCCGCTGATGCGTCATCATTCAGTCGCGCGGCGGTGAAATTTATTTCTTGTTCGGGCGGATTAATACTCGTGACTGCGGAACGGCAACCGATAAAATAATCCCGGGGGAATATGTATATGTATATATGATGCGGCGTTTTCGACGCGCGTTCGTCTATTGCGGATGATGCGTGAGGCAGAATCGAGGCGCGGTTTTTATGTATTTTGTGGGAGCGTTGATTGGCCACTTGGAGTTCGAATCTTTTGGTTCACAATACAATTTTTTTTTATTTTTTTCGTTCCAACGGCAACGAAGAATAATCGCCGTTAATTCTATTTTCGCAGGCATTTTGGGCAAACAATTTATTAAATTCGTTTAATTCGATTTTTTTTTATTAAACAAGTAGATAGTTTAAAGGATCTGATAAAAGCCAGAAACTCGCGCTTGCGTTTTTTTTTTTTTTTCGAAATTCGAACAAAAACGACTTATTTTTTCAAAATATCTGAGTCCGAGTCCGAGAGGCCGAGTTATATCGACAACAATGGTGGCCCATGCACTTTTTAATAGAGGAAATTTATAAAATTCTTTTCTAATTTTTTTTTTTCTTTTATTTTTGTTACTTTCCAGAATCATCCCCACAATTCACGTGACTTCAAGGCAGCCCCCCCCCCCCCCAAGTCCCAAGTACCATGTGACCGTGTACAACGCATGTTACGCGTTACCATTTGGCTCCGAGAGACGGCGAAGAGACACAAGAGCAAAACCGAGAGAGGCGGGAACGCGGCGAAGGAGATCAGAGCTGCTGCCGAACATCACAGAGAGAGTCGGAGGTGGAGAAGAGGAGGAGGCGACTCCGAGCATCGGAGCAGTGTCGGCTTTAGCGGCGGCGTCGGCCCTGTTCAGAATGCAAGCCGAGTGCCAGAGTCCGGCCGTCGGACCCTCGGCCCTTTGCCCTTCGTCGAATTCACGAGGCATTTCGCCGTGTCCGGGAGGTGGGGGTACCACTCCCTCACTCCCTCCCTCACTCCCTCTCTCTCTCTCCTCGTATTCGCGACGGCCAATCACGTATTAGGTATACGCGCTGCGTTGTAGCCACACTCGACGCTGCCCACCCTTTCCCTCTTGCCTCTCCCCCCCTCCCCCTCGACGCTCCTCGCCAGTCTCCCAGTCTCATCTCTCACTCCACGCCGACGTTCCTGCAGCTAATTGATTGACACGTCGTCGCTGCGGCAGACCCCACGCGTCGACCTGTACAGCTATGTCCGTGTGTGTCTATATATCTGCGCGTCGCTCACACTGCCGACGCTGTTGCGTCGCTACACACTGACCCAACCGATAGGTCGAGTCTCGGCGCGTCGACGAACGCGCCGCTATGGTTCCCCCGTGCGACCCGTGCGCTATGCCCCCCCCTTCCACGGTGCATACACAAATTTGGCATATTCAATGATTGGTCCTGCGAGGGGAGCAAGGGGGAGGGGAGGGGCTTATTACCATTGAAATGGGTTTGCGTGTCGTCGTCGTCGTCGTTGTCGGCGTCGCGTGACACGGGACGACCCCGCGAACTCCGCGCGGTATTATACAGTGTTCTATTATCCCTCTCTCTCACTCACTCACTTCTTCTCTCTGTGTATGTATATATGGATTTGGGGTTTTGTGTGTACAGATATTTGTGTGTCGAGATATGTAGGCTGAATGGGGCTGCTGCCGTGTTCACTGTATTTTCGCGAGAGGAGAAGGGAGGAGGAGGGAGGAGGAGGAGGGAGGAGGGAGAGACACACGCGAGCCGACGGATAATCCGCACACTGGAAAGTGGCGCGACGTAATAAAGTTCACTGTCATACCTGTGGACTCGCGTTTCTCTCGCCCTCTCTGTGTTACCTTAACTTGGGTCGCTTTTGGTGTGTGTTTTTATTTGTGGATCCCAGCACAGACCGGTACAGGTGTTCCTTTTTTTTTATTCACGCGTCAAGATATTTTTCGCCGATGGAATGAGAAACGGTAGGCGGTTGCTTTTTTTTCAGGGTCGGTGGTACATTATCATAGATAAAAGCGTTGCGTTGCATTATGCAAATTGTGGGGGGGGGGGGGGAAGATAAATATATTTTATGTAAAAAAAAATGAAAAATATTTCTTGGCTGGAATTTTCATTTCAAAGTCCCTCGATCTATCATCAAAAGCCTCTATCCATAAAAATATTGGTTGCAGTTACTAAAATATTGGCAGCTATGACCAACGATTGCTAATGACAACTATTTTTTTTTGTCAGTGATTGAAAAATTCCTCTATGAAATCACTGAAAGTGCCGACTATTCGGTTCATGCATGATTCTAAAATCCCAGGTCTTCTCACCCTCGAAACCGGCAATCTCAGCGAGGACCCTATCCCGCGATTCGTCCGCTCGGCGTCGTAGCAATGAAAACGTTAACGAGAGGGATTCGCGATATTTGTGGCAGCGACGATAACCGCTCTAAGGGCGCGTTCGCTCGTTCGCCGGGCCGAGCTTTATTCGCGCCCGTATATACCCGCAATTAGCCATCGCTAATTAATTCACCCGGCGGAGGCGGCTTCCACGAGTCCACCCGGAAGCATAATGATCGAGCTAGTTAATTGCTCTCTGCGAGCGCGCGCGCGCGCACGCGCAGAGCTCGCCTCTGTCTCCTCCTGTTCGCTTCTGTGTCTCTCGCGCGCCGACAGTGCCGGATGCGGAGAGAGGAGAAAAGAGAGAGTGAGTCCCGAGGGTTACGAACCAGGATCGACTCTCTCCTCTCGACGACGTCGCTATTCGCTCTCCTCGCCGCGATTTCTCGAGGAAACTTAGTAATGAGCTATATTAAAGCGATCTCACTCACACGCACTCGAAAATCTTTGAGGATAGTTTGCCGCACGTTTCCCTTCCTTCCCTTCCTCAGGGAGGGAAGGAGGGGAGGTAAAACATAACAGGGAAAATGTTCGCCAGTGAAAAGGACAGTTAAGCCAACGAATCGAGCGGTTGGGTTAGTAAATTTATTAAATCGACAGATTAGTCGACACTGTTAATAAATCAAATGGGCCGACAAATTAGTTGGTCCGGGTTTCGGATAAATCAAAAGGACCGACGAATCAGAGGGGACGAATGTGCAGTATAGTCGGCTCTCGCAGTCGTCGAATCAATCGGCGACCGACAAATAAATCAGTCGAACGAGTCAATTCGACCGCGCGACTTCGTTAGAGTAATTAATTTATTTTTCTCTCCCGTCGAACGCACTTCTCTCGTTCGCATCTTCCGTCTCTCTCGCTCCGCGCGCGCCCAGCGAGGAAATAATATATAATAATGAAAATCCGATGCGGCGAACTGCTGACCAGAGAGACAGAGCGGCTGCTGTCGCCGCAACGAGTCAATGAATATCATAACAAACAGTTGTGTGGATTATCGAGCCGCCACCATTAAACACTCCTTGCGAATCAGTCATGAACGACACCGATGAACTAGACAGCCCGGACGGCAATAAATACCGCGCTGATTTTTTAATGACTTTGTCGCTGTTGGCTACGCCGCAGATATACCCCCCCCCCCCCTCTCCTGCCCCGTTTACTATCCTTCCGACAAGTGGGGATAATTCATCGATCGGCTAAATATAATCCCACCCCTCTCCCCCGGGAGTCAGATTGTTCAGCTAGTGTACTAAAGTGCACATCGGAATAGCAAACGGCGGAGAACCATAACGTATAGGGTGTGTCAAATAATAATAATAATATTTTTTATTTTATTTTTTACGGCAAAAGTATGTATTCTGACCTTAACACACACCTCCCATGCAGAAAACGCGCTTAAATATATATATATTTTTTTTAATTCGAAATTTCATGTAATAAAAAGACCTCGCTTGAGGCATCTTTGAACATCATTTGCCAGCGAATTCCTTTGGCACAGTCAATTTTTAGGTCAACCCGTTGAGTTTAAGCCATGAAGCCCAAAGAAAAGTGCGATAATCTTCGGATTTTTTTTACTTTTCCTCGATGACCCGAGAAATTCAATTTTTTTATTTTTCTGATTTTTACTACTAATTATCGCATTTTTCATTGGTCTTCATGTGTATTAAGGTCAGAATACATACTTTTGCTGTAAAAAAGAAAATAAAAAATATTATTATTATTTGATACACTATAATATATATATTTCATGTTTTAGTTGTATAGAACTCACAATCACACACACACACAAAGTCACATACCGAGCGCGACGAGACTCGCGACGTCGCTGCGCTCCGAGACGCGCGCGAATGCAGTAAAATTATTAATGACCTTCTCACTCACTCTACGGCTCACTGGAAGCAGTTGGGTGGAGGGGAAAGGGGCGGGGGCGGGAGGGGGAGGGAGTGACTGGAGACGCGAGAAGTCTGAATCTCGTTCTCGAACCCGCCGCGAGGGGGGGGGGGGGGGGGGGGAAGGAGGGAGGAAGGAGGAGGGAGGGAAGGACGAATCGGGCATAAAGGAAAGAGGGAGGAGGAGGAGAGGGGGACAGAGAACACAGTAGAGCTTATATACGAGGGAAGTTCGTTGTAAACGTTACGAGGCGAATTTTATGTTCCGTCGTTTCGCGAACATTTCAATGGTTTCGACGCGGCTCAAAACTGGAGAGGAAAGAGGGAGCGAACCGAGGGGAGAACGCAGGGAGACCAGAAATTGGCGTTCCACGCCTAACGAAATACCGATACACCGGCCGGCAGAGAATTGCTGAAAATCAGTTGACGAGCCGAAATCCAGACGGTCGACCAACGCTGCTGCGGCACTGTCGAGTGTTGCACGTGGTTCTTGCTATCCCGCGTGTTCGGCGGGTTCTGGTGCGGCCCTGGCCGGGAACGAGAGAGGGGTTCTGCCGCGGCTAATTGAAAAAGAATGAAAAATTATTTGACGCCCAGCTGCGAAAACGCGCGGTTATATAATAACGTGAGCGGCGTTCTCGAGATTCAATAACTGCGCCGAACGAAATGGAGAGGGAGAAGAGAGAGAGAGACGGAGAGACGGATAGAGTAATAGAGGAGAAAGAGATAGAGGGGAAACGAGTTGAACAAATGAAAAAATATCATATCTACGCTTTCTAGTTTCTACAATCGACGCTCGTGATTTTTTTTTATTTTCTGACAACAGTGTTTTCAGCGTTGAGTGTGTGAATTTTCGTGTATGTGTCTGTGTGTGTATCTAAAGGGGGTTTTCAACGGCGATCGATCGTCCGCGCGAGGCATCGCCGATGAAATGGCTCGAGAGAGGAAAACAAAAGCTCCGTCGCTTCTCGCTTCTCTCGCGCTTTGAGCATTCGATCAACCGATCGACGCGGATAATTTGCGTTTTACGCTCCGACACCCGGCCGAGAACCCGGAGAGCAGAGGGGAAGGGGAGGGGGTGGGAGAGGAGGGAATGGCGAAGCGCTCCTCGCGTTACACTCGGGAAACGCGACAGAGAGCTCGACGAGGTGTAAGTTTTTACGACGTACAATAAGCCACTTTCGAGCTTTACTCGGTGTGTCGCGACGAAGAGCCGAGCGCGCGGAGAGGACGCGCGGCAAGGTCGACCAGCGCCACCAGCAGCGGTTGACCGGCGATAAACAAGGATTTTCCTGAAAGAAAAAAAATGTTTTGGAAAAAAAACGGGACGAGACGAAAATGGAGGTTACCGGGGTTTTCGGTTCGCGCTAAAAATCTACTTAATTCCATAAAAATAAAAAAATAAATAAAAAATACAGTCGATGAAAAAAATGCGCGGTAAAATTTGTAAAAATAATATTGAACCCTTAAATAGATTTTTGGTAAAAATGTATTTTATTCCATAACAATTAAAAAATGTAAAAATAAAAAATACAGTCGATGAAAAAAATTTGCGGTAAAATTTGTAAAAATAATATTGAACCCTTAAATAGATTTTTAGTGAAAATGTATTTAATTCCATAAAAAATAAAAAAATGTGAAAATAAAAACTTAGTCGATGAAAAAATTTGCGGTAAAATTTGTAAAAATAATATTGAACCCTTAAATAGATTTTTGGTGAAAATGTATTTAATTCCATAAAAATAAAAAAGTAAAATAAAAAGTACAGTCGATGAAAAAAATGCGCAGTATCATTTGTAAAAATAATATTCAACCCTCGACGGATGGAAAATTCAGCGACTGATTTAGCTGCGAGAATTGTGAGAATAAATGGTGAAAATAATCGTCGGCTTCGTCTCAGCTTTTCTGTTCTCCCTTTTTTTTTTTTTTTTTCTCGTTGTGAGAGCGTCTCACGGGCCAACTCGTTGGAATTACACTTCCGTCGTCGAGGAAAGGGATAAAGAACGAGCGGAAAGGCTGAGAAGGGGTAACAAAGTAAATTCGTAACAAACCGGTGTTTTTATTCAGTACATTTCCCGCCATTAAGTAATTATTGTTTACCGAGTGCTCTTGATTACCGTCGTTCCCGAAACGCCCCCTCGAGTCTCTTTGAGGGTGGCGGGCGCGGATAAAATAATACATCGGCTCGCCGTCGTTCGCATTTGTAATTACACGGCTCGTTATAAACGCAGGTCCCTCGCGGTGGTCGCTCTCTCGCAGAGTAATAAAGCAAAACGCCCGAGCGTTGCGCGACGTGTTAACAAAGTTATTAATAAAATTCCGATAGACAGAAGTCCGGGATCGCCGGGCGCGTTCGCCGTTAATTATACAGGCGCGGCGACGTTACCGAGAAACCGGCGAGCCGCGTTATCGATCCGATGCGGCCCTCTACGCGGAATTCGCCGGGGCTTAAAATATAAACGCGAAATTCGCCGCCGCCGCAGTCGAAACCGTAGCGAATCCTATCGATGCACACGAACGATGATCGTGAACTCGGTCAGGACTCGTGAAATAAATGACACGACCGATGTACGTCGTCAGCGGTGAATATAATGAGACGGATCGGTCGGGCGACTCCAGAGAAGCGAACTGTTCGTTCGGAAAATTGTAAAAATATATTTTCCAGCGAAAAACTTGAATAATCCGAGCGAGCTTCGAATTCCCGGAATAATTCTTATTAAGGTAGTTACGGCGCTATAGTTCAATTTCGCATAAATTCGAGAAAATTGAAAGAGAATTGGAAGCACTTCTCGATGGTCTAAAAATCTCAAAAAAATTCATGCACATTATAGGCACTGAAAAGATTAATTTGGCATAATAATAATTCTAAAATGTTATTAACAAATTGATAAAAAAAACAGTGTTTAACAAATATTTCGGTGACCTAAGTTTTTTTTTCGATGGAAATGATTCTTTCGTTTTCCTAAAAACGGATGAATTTTTTCAGATTTTTTAAATAACTTTGAATTTTTCATATAAAAAAAAAACACGTAAATTCAAAGTTATTTAAAAAATCTGAAAAAATTCATCCGTATTCAGGAAAACGAAAGAATCATTTTCATCGAAAAAAAAACTTAAGTCACCGAAATATTTGTTAAACAATTTTTTTTAATCAATTTGTTAATAACATTTCAGAATTATTATTATGCCAAATTAATCTTTTCAGTACCTTTAATGTGCATGCATTTTTTCAGATTTTTGGACCATCGAGAAGTGCTTCCAATTCTCTTTCAGTTTTCTCGAATTTATGCGGAATTGAACTATAGCGACATAACTACCTTAAATATTCGATTCTGCCAGCGTGCAAATTGAGAGGGGGAAAAAATGCTCCGGGTAATATAATATTTCATCGTTGGCGTGATTTGATTATGTGTAATAATCGCGAGAGGTCGCGTTGCAAATAATCGTCACTTATATACCCACGATGACCTCTCTCTCGCTCTGGATATGCTTTTTTCGCGATGCCATAGTCAGATATCCAGCAAAACGATATTACACTGTGGAGAATTCGCCCATCACTAATTACGTCGCTCGTTAAAATCGAATCCGTGTTGCCAGCGCTGAATCCGGGGTTATTATTATTTTCTTTAATAAAAATATGGCATTCACCGTCAGGATCCTCGCATTACCATTTACCACTCGCGGGACGGGGGCATTATTATATTTTCCGTCGGAGCGGAGTTTTGGTCACTTTTCGAACGATACCGGAAAACCAAGCATTGCTTTTTACCGTCGGTTTCACCAAAGTAAATTTATTTATCGATATATACTATTTACACATTTTATTTGTATATTTGTATATAACACATCCGCGTGTCTATATTTATATTCGTAATCGTTCGGTAATGCGACGACAGATTAAAACGCTTAACGATTATAACGGGGGGCATTATTATATTTTCCGCCGGGTTTTGGTCACTTTTCGAACAATACCGGAAAACCAAGCGTTGCTTTTTACCGTCGGTTTCACCAAAGTAAATTTATTTATCGATATATACTATTTACACATTTTATTTGTATATTTGTATATAACACATCCGCGTGTCTATATTTATATTCGTAATCGTTCGGTAATGCGACGACAGATTAAAACGCTTAACGATTATAACGGGGGGCATTATTATATTTTCCGCCGGGTTTTGGTCACTTTTCGAACGATACCGGAAAACCAAGCATTGCTTTTTACCGTCGGTTTCACCAGAGTAAATTTATTTATCGATATATACTATTTACACATTTTATTTGTATATTTGTATATAACACATCCGCGTGTCTATATTTATATTCGTAATCGTTCGGTAATGCGACGACAGAGATTATAACGCTTTAGCGGCGACCGAACGGATAACCGCTCTCGAGAATTTATCGACCTATCGCAACGCTCGGACGGCAATCGCCGCGCATTAGGGCCGTAAATTCGGTCGCCCGGATAACGAACGGTTTATAGATGACATTTTTTTTTTATTTTTATTTTTTATTTTTTTTTCAGAGTCGTTACTCTCTTCGCATATGCAGAGAAGGTTTACGACGACGGCGAAGCTGCATTTGGAATTGGATTTCGGGGCTGCGGGGCTGCGATCGAGAACACAGTTCGGCTAAAGAGAAGCCGAGTATGTAACACGCGGGACAATCAATATTGCAGCGCTTTTTTGGACACTCGCCAGGCGCGGCCCCGCCGAGCGCCGATTCGTCCGCCGCGGCTGAAGGGGGGGAGGGGAGGGGGGGGGGGGGGGAGGGGGTCGACCCTACACGCTTCTTTAATCTTGATAAAAGCTTCGTTTATATTTATAGGTATTTCGCTCGCTGATCTCTACATCCGACGTCGCCTCCCTTCGCATTCGTCCCGCCGCTTTTTTTTTTTTTTTTTTTTTTCGCGGCGAAAGCTCTGTTTTCGTTAGAGTATAATTCGTTTTTTTTTTTTTTCCTGGTTCGGATACTTAACGCCGAAAACGACCGCGACGAACGGTTTGGAAATTGAATGCGCGGGTGAAAAGAGGAGACCGGGGTCACTTGGCACATACTGATTTATTTTTCCATCTGTCGCTTTTCACGACCGACGGAATATAATTGTCGGTTTTGTAGTATTAATCTGGTTGAAAGAATTTTTTTTTTTTTTTCCAGGTGACGACAAATCGGATCGTTAAGGGGCTGCTGGAGTAGATTTTTTTACCGACTGGTCGGTAAAAAAGTACGGTTTCGTAGTTTACGGTACACGTCGTTATTGTATTACAAAAATGTCTCAAATTGTACAGGATTATAATATCAACATAGGCGCATCGGCGTAGACTCGAATTTTGGGTGAAAACGCTTGAAAAACAAAGAAAACCGTAAATTTGTAAGCCTATCGAAAACCAATATGGCCGCTAGAACTGTCAACTGCCACCTTTTTCGTATTATATAAACATTTCCAGGAATCCTATACGAAAAACGAGAATCTACGCCGATGCGCCTACATTGATATAATAATCCTGTGCAATTTGAGACATTTTTGTAATTCAATAACGATGTATACCGTAAACTACGAAACCGTACTTTTTTACCGACCAGTCGGTAAAGAAATCTACTCCAGCAGCCCCTTAAACCAGGTTAACCGAGTCACACATACGAAATCAGTCGAGTGATCGGACTTTCCCCGGCCATTTAAAAATTCTTCAGCAACTCTCTTCAACTACTCTCTTCGAGACTCGAACGCCCGAATTCCCAGCGGATTCTTCCTAAACAGTCCAAGTCTTGATTCTCTAGTAAAAAAAAAAAACGGATCCTTCACACCTGAAATTCGTTAATTAAACCGCGACGTATTTGCACTTAAATACTTTTTTAATTCGCGAAGTTGAACACACGCGGTGCAGTTTCCGCGAGAAGAAAGGAAATAAATCGAGCGCGAGTCTCTCGTTCGCTTCCCGAGGGACCGCAGAGGGACGGTTCCATCTAATCTCAACTTTGATTCCGCTTTGATAAAGCCCCGAGAGAGCTAATCGGGAGTTGGGTACTACGCGGACCTCTCCTTCCCCTCCTCTCCCTTGACGCCCCGCGTGAGTGGAGGGAGCGGCAGTTGAGGGGAGGAGAGGCTGAGGGAGTCGGACGCCCTTGACAGGCCTTACAAATTCGAGCTTACAGTTGCCTCGCGAAACGAGAATTGAGAGAGGCAGACAGAGAGAAAGAGACAGAGCGAACCAAAAGCTCAACGGCCGAGCGCAGGCGAGACAACGTCCCAATGGATGGAGCAGAGCTGCTCGTCTGCGGTGCTTAAGGAGGTCCAGTCATATAGAGTCCATTTCGCATAAATTCGAGAAAAACGAGTAATAATTGCAACCACTTCTTGATGGTATAAAAATCTTAAAAAATGCATGCACATTAAAGGTACTTAAAAGATTAATTTTGCATAATAATAATTGCAAAATGTTATTAACAAATTGATGAAAAAAAAAATTGTTCAACAAATTTCTCGGAAACCCGAATTTTTTTTTTAATGAAAATGCTTCTATTATGTTTCTGAGTACGTATGAATTTTTTCAGATTTTTAAGTTCAGTTTGATATTTGCGTTTTTTTTTCATACAAAATTCAAAGTGAACTTAAAAATCTGAAAAAATTCATACGTGCTCAGAAAAATAAACGAAGCATTTTCATTGATAAAAAAATTTGGGTTTCCGAGAAATTTGTGCAACAATTTTTTTTTTTCATCAATTTGTTAATAACATTTTGTAATTATTATTATGCAAAATTAATCTTTTCAGTACCTTTAATGTGCATGCATTTTTTTCAGATTTTTATATCATCAAGAAGTATCCGTAATTCTTTCTCATTATTCTCGAATTTATGCAAAATGAATACTATACGACTGGACCTCCTTAACGCGCGACGCACTGCGCGACGCACTGCGCATGCGCGTCTGGCAAAACGAGCGAGCGAGCGAGCCGGTAAAAGGCCGAGCGCGCTGATTGGCCGGGGGAAAAAAAAAAAAGAAGGAAACTTCGCTCGAGTTTCGAAGCGCCAGGATCCTCGTTCACAGACAGCAGCAGCAGCAGCAGCAGCAGCAGCAGCAGCAGCAGCAGCAGCGGCAGCAGCAGCAGCAGCAGCAGCAGTAGCAGCAGCAGCAGCAGCAGCAGCAGCAGCAGCAACAGCAACAGCAACAGCAGCAGCCGCACGGTAATGGGGTAATGAATTTTTTACTGGAAATTTATTTTTCAGTCGGTGACGCGTGCCGAGCGCTTGTCTCGCTCTCGCCGCGCTATCCATGTCGTTGAGGGTTGCGGGGGAGGAAGGGGAGGGGGGTGGAATTCGTAATCACCGGCGTGGCGAATATAACGCCAGTTCCACGCTGCAGTCCGGACGCACATTGTGCGTCCGTACTGTCTGTCTAACTGTCTGTATATATGTATGCGTATGTCCTATCCGTCCGTCTGTGAGATTGCGCATGTGCGTGAGTCGAGTGTGCGCTGCCGAGTTTGTCCCTATCAGTGTTCGGCTCTTGGCAGCCCGAGAGGCGCGCGCGCGCGCGTTTGGGGTCACCCCGGACGGGGATTAGCGCGATTTACCGTCTGGCGGTCGTCGTTCTCACCGCGCGCGCCCGCCGACCCCGTAACCATGCGAACGGGAGACTGGATACAGCGGCGACCGGGGCCTTTTGGCACACATCGAGAGACGAAAATTCGAACTCGTCGAGAATAAAAATTAAATATTGTACGATGAAATATAGAATTTTTATAATTTTTCCCGTGTACAGAAATGTAAGTTTCAGCGAAGGACCTGTTGAAATATAAATCAAGTTTCACCAGTGAAAAAAAAAAAATTGTGTAGACTCGTTGAGGATAAAAATTAAATATTGTACGATGAAATATATATTTGGATTTCAAAGAAATTTCTTTGAATCAAGGAAACTTTTTCTCTCGGTCAAAACTCGGTGGTTTTCACCAGTGAAAAAAAAATTGTGTCGACTCGTTGAGGATAAAAATTAAATATTGTACGATGAAATATAGAATTTTTATAATTTTTCCGTGTACAAAAATGTAAGTTTCAGCAAAGGAGCTGTTAAAATATAAATCAAGTTTCGCTAGTGAAAAAAAATTATGTAATCTAGTGTCTCAACTCGCCCCGGTCTCCAGTCCCTCCCCCACCTCAAAAAAAAAAAAAAAAAAAAAAAAAAAAAAAAAAAAAAAAAAAAAAAAAAAAAACAGGCACGTGCGCATTTCGACCGCTCGTTGAATGAAATTTACGTCACGTTTTAATAATTCCCAACGAGCCGGCGGCGTTTTTTGTTTACCCGGAATAAAAAAACAAAAGTGCGAAAACAGGGAATCCCAGAAGCGTCCGCGAAATCAAATAGTAGAGAGCTCCCGATAGTATTATACATAGGGGATGGGGGGGGAGGGTGCACACGGTAGAAAGAGACAAGGACAGAGAAAAAAGGAACGTGCTCGAGACCAGAGAGTGGGTCTCGTTCTCGTTAAGCTTTCGACGATTGTTACGTTTTCGGGAGGAAACACGGCAACATCAGTACCCACCACACGAGGCGCTCGTCACACTCACACACATAAACACAAGCTGAGACACTGACGTTAAACACACTGTGTTACTGTGTTAGCTATATAACGGACGCTACACGGTCAGGCTCCGCCCTGTAAACTGCGAAATCAGAGAGCGCTTCCTCCTCCTGGCCAGGATATTTCCCGGAGAAAGAGGGGCCGAGCTGATAGAGACGAGAAAGACGAGAAAGACTGGGAAGACGAGGAAAGAGTGATGGAGGGTGAAATGCACGGGACTTCTAACGAGCTACGGCCTAAGTGTGTGGTCGCCATCGTCGTGTAACCTTCAGAGCTTCCAAGGGTATGTGTGTTGTTGCCGCTGCTGCTGCCATTGGCCGTCGCATCACCAGTCCTGTGTTGCTGTTACTGGAGAGATAAAGAGAGGGAGAGAGACGGAAGAGAAGAGGCAGAGAGAGAAAAAGAGAGAGAGAGACAGAGGATAAAGGAGTACACACACACACACTTTGTGCCTCGGCTTGATCCCAACTGCGAAATTTTACGTCCCTCGCGAGGGACCTTCGCTCTTCTCTGCGAACCGGCAGAGGGCTTCTTCTCTCGAGCCTCTTGAATTCGCGATGCGAATGTGTCCCCACCACTACTATATACAACTATTACTACCGCTGCCGTTGCTGCCTCGACTACTGCTGTAGCTACTATTACCGCCGATTGCCGTTGCGGCGCGCGTCAGCTACGACTCTGCCGGAGGGCAGCCTCGGTGAGTGGCTCCCGTGTATTAGCACTACGTTCGTGTAATGTCCGGGCGAATGGAGCGCAGCAGGAGTCGTCGACGAGAGTTTGGGCGTAACGCGTGCAGAGAGAGAGAGTCGGGGGAATTGGCCGCGTTTTCGGAGGGACGCGCGCGAGTCAACCTTAGAACAAGGCTCGACCTTCATTATTCTTGAAGTGGAAGAAAAACGTTTTTTTTTTTTTTTCGCCGCATTTATATCAAAGGATTTTTTTATCCACACTGTTAAAAATCGACGGTGTCAAGCGCTGCTGGTGTGGACGTTTTTCCTAGTGTTACTTATTACAGTGTTAATAGTAACACTTTTTACGGTGTAAAATTAACACCAGCCGTTTCGTTAAAATTTTCCTGTGTTACCGACGAAACATTATAATACTTTTCGCTTTAAAGGCATTAATGCAAGTATCATGTGTGATTTTTTATTATCTCGTGAATGAATTAGTCACTTTTCTCAGTTTTTATTGAAAAATTGAAGAAAAGAATTGACTTTTTCATTACAGATTTCTCTACCGGGTAATTGACCTGTAATTTTTATTTTCGAAAATCAAAATTCTGACTAATTTATTAACGAGATTCACATTACTGGCGACTGTATTTCAATTTTCGCTTCGATCCGTTGATAATTCGCGAAAAACGGCACTTCTGACTTTTTGAGGTGAAAGTCGGTATTTCAGACTGCGGTAACACCGCTAATTAACACCGTGATTGGTGTGGACCTATATAGACACCGTCTTGGTGTTGTTTTTAACACCGGATTTTTAACAGTGCACTGAAATATCTGTGCCTTTTCCGTTGGCGAAAAACGTTTTTTTTTTCCGCCGCATTTATTTCAAAGGATTTTTGTATCCACTGAAATATTTGTGCCTTTTCCTATGCCTAAAAAAAATATGTAAATCCACAATTTGGCGTTGCACAGATTTTGTTTCCAACGATCTGCGCGAATTTATCCACCGCCGGATTGTCGGCGCCGCGTTGGTTTATTCATTTTTTTTTTTTCTGACCTGCAACACGTACGAGTTGCCATACGCGGGGCTCGGTGGAATATCTGTAGTTACGTCACACGGTCCGTACGTGCACTTCTGTACGACGGAGGGGGGGAGGGGGGGGGGGGCGCAGTTTATATAAATCCCCTCGGTACCAAGAAGCCGGCAGCGGCGGCCCATATTGCCCGTGCGATGCATGCGAGGGCGCCCCCAACCGAGAGCAGCACGTATATCGACGCGCGCGCGACGTTACGAATACAAACCCAAGCCCGGGACCCACGGCAGGCGCTAGCGAGCGGCGCTCACGCAAACTCCTGAATTTACAACCGACGACGCATTAACGTGAGCTTATGCACGTAAGTTACACTCCTCTAAAGCGGAGTCTATAGAACCGGCGGCCTGTATATTTATGTATACACACACATACACAAAATGCGCGATACGCGCGCAGGGATTCCGAGTTAGCCTGACTGAATCGCGCCGCCGCCGCCGTTGTCATTATCCGTGGAAGCAAACTCGCTCGGAGAATGTCGACAATCTTCGCGGAGGGGGGGGGGGGGCAAAGAGGCGGTTCGCCGCGAGCGAACCACTTACCGAAGTTAATTTGTTTCGAACATTTCGCGGAGGGAAATTTAATTCTTTTTTTTTGCGTGGAGATTATTATTTTTAGGAAAATTGCGTTTGGGAGGCGGTTATCCGGCGAAAAAAAAAAAATTTCGATTTTACGGAGTTTGAAAAGCCTATCCTGATGGGAAATTTTCCGCTGATTCCAAATATGACCGGTTTTTGGCCGAAAAATGAAAAAATTTAGGAGAAAAATGCGAAAAACGATTTTTCACTTTTTCCCAATTTTGGCACTTTACTAAAATCGGTGTCATTTTTCTTTGGATCAATATAATCGGGATTTTCTTTTTGCGTTCGAAAGAAGACTCTTCAACGAAGAGAATGATGACAGGCGGAACGTGATATCTCGATTTTTCGATTTTTTGCAGATTTTTAAAGTTGACCCTCAAAAATCGCAAATTTTTTGAAGGGGTACCCCTTGCCATTTTTTGCAAAATTTGACGAAAAAAAAATTTTCGATTTCACAAATTTTTAAAACCCTATCCGATGGCAAATTTTCCGCTGATTCCAAAAACGACAGGTGTTTGCCCCAAAAGTCGAAAATTCGAGGAGAAAAACGCGAAAAACGATTTTTTTTTCTGTCAAACTGCCAAATTTTTCGATATTAAACATCAAACTGCTGCCATTTTCCCAACGACCAATCAGATGCTTCATAAATCGACAACAATAATTGCTCACGAACTTTTTAACAGAACATTTTTTGTGAATTCGAAGAAAAACAATTATCGAGAAGGACGCCTGAGTCAGGTGTCTGTGACATTTTTTCGTTGGGAATTCTACACGCTTTTTTTCTCGTAACTGCGAACGCGACTAAGCTCGCCCGGTATAATTTTCCATAATAATCATGGGTGGCATAGAATAATTCAACGGTTTTAGTTCGTTTGTTCAGTCGCTTGTTCGAGAGCAGCCACTTCCATTCCAGCTATTAATCATATCAGGGGGGGAAACCGTCGACGTTCTTCTCGCGTTCTCTCTCTCACTCTCTCTCTCTTTCTCTCTCTCTCTCTCTGTCTCTCTTTCTCTCTCTCTCGCCCTTGTCGCCCGACACTCGTCTGGTGCAGCAGCTGCGGGTCAGCTCCACTCGCCTCCAACCTCCCCCCCCCCCCTCCCCGACCCCCCACCACCTGCGACCCCCACCGATCTTTAATTTTATAATTGCATCTCACCCGGAGAAATGAATAACCAGAGGTATTTCCTGGAACGTTTCGTTACCCGTCTCCGAGTGACGTTTAAATTACTCGCAATCGCGATATCCCGGAATTCACAATACACTGTTAAAAATCCGGTGTTAAAAACAACACCAAGACGGTGTCTATATAGGTCCACACCAATCACGGTGTTAATTAGCGGTGTTAACGCAGTCTGAAATACCGACTTTCACCTCAAAAAGTCAGAAGTCCCGTTTTTCGCGAATTATCAACGGATAGAAGCAAAAATTGAAATACAGTCGCCAGTAATGTGAATCTCGTTAATGAATTAGTCAGAATTTTGATTTTCGAAAATAAAAATTACAGATCAATTACCCGGTAGAGGAATCTGTAATGAAAAAATCGATTTTTTTCATCAATTTTTCGATTAAAACTGAGAAAAGCGACTAATTCATTCACGAGATAATAAAAAATCACACATGATACTTGCATTAATGCCTTTAAAGCGAAAAGTATTATAATGTTTCGTCGGTAACACAGGAAAAATTTAACGAAACGGCTGGTGTTAATTTTACACCGTAAAAAGTGTTATTATTAACACTGTAATAAGTAACACTAGAAAAAAGTGCACACCAGCAGCATTTGACACCGCAAATTTTTAACAGTGTACACTCTTCGTAATTCTTAATGACACGAGCGGATGAATAAAAAAAAAAAAAAAAAAAAACGCGAAACCGATAAACCGGTCCTTCTGACTCCGCCGGCGTTTCGCGTTCGGAAAACGCGAAAATATATAAATTTCCCCGTAATCCCAGGTTCGTCGTTTCCGTTTCGTGCGTGCGCGAAATACGGAAGTCCCTCATTTATGCCGGCGAAACAAAAACTTGCTTTTTCCCGGTTTTCCCGGTTTTCGTGCTGCGCGAACGGGAAAAAAATCTGTAAATGAAAAACAGGGTCTTGTTAAAAATAATTAACCTCGATAAATTTATTCTCTCCCTCTGAAAATCCGACGAGTCTTTTTTTGGATAACTTTCCACGAAAAAAAGTACCATATCCATTTTCAACGAAACAACAAAGGAATTTGTTCCTCACTCAGCTTCTAACATTTCGTTCACGTCATTTTGAGGCTAATGGGGGGGAGAGGGTGGGGGCTCCCTCTCCCCCAATTAGCCCTAAAATGCGTTCATCCCTCCGGCGAGTCAACAGATACACAAAAATCCAACATCAACCGAGTTGGGTTGCAACTCGATCGAATTTCGCGTGTTTTCGATTCTCAAATTGGTGATACACGGATTGATGATACACGGATTGACGATACACGGAGGGAGGGGAGGGGGGGGGGGGGGGGAAGAGGGATGCGTTCATGAAATAAAAAATTCCAAGTCCACTTGGTCAGACATCACTCAGAAATCATAAGTGTCATACGTCCGATTCCAGAAATGAGTTTTGGGCTAAAATAGTCGGCAGACCGGGTGAAGGGTGGGCGGAGAGGATGGAGAGGGGGGAGGGGATTTGAAACAAGCGAAGGAAAGTCAGC